>CM064487.1:62607460-62943197 GCA_032716605.1 Paralithodes platypus | reverse complement strand
ATTTTGGCTCGAAACGTCCCTTGATTTTGGCCCTGTCACTCTTTCAAAAACTATGGCGTGGAGGCCACTCAGCTATAGGGCAGGTATGCCTTTTGCCCTCCCTTCAATCACATGGGAAAAAAAAAAAAAAAAAAAAATAAATATGCTCCTATCTATTGTTATACTGAAGCTCACTTTTTGGTCTCTTGATCCCGAGAGAGGAAAGAGTGAGGGAACTTTAGTAAATTTGGCAAGACATAATATTGGCCAATTAACTCTGAAAAGCTGTGTATGTGTGTGGGGTTGTTGGATATTAGCAATTTGTTTATATTTTTGTCACTCTGATCTTCATGTGTTGTTCCATACACACATTGCCTTCTACACAGTCTGGGAAGAGTGGTGCTGCCCATGGTGGACTATACTATTCTGACTACTTCACTATCTACAATCATTACAAAATCAGAACCTAGCATGAAATACCATTCCCAAATGTTCAATAAAGGGCCAACACCAGACCGGTCAAACGACAACCAGGTCATTGTCCTCACAGCCAGGCCCATCCAGGCAGCAAGCTGCATCCAGTGATGCCGCTCGCGAACATCTCAGGGCGTAGGGACCAACTACCGACTACACCCGCCCATGGCACACAACCTGGTCCATCGACATACTACACCAGGCTGCCAGATGCTCCCTCCCCGTCGTTAGTCAACGCCAACCCGAGATTCCTTACGGACGAGGAGGACAATGCTCTTGGGTGGAGTTGCGTCGAAAGCGATGACCAGCCCAAGCTCTTCCCGATTCGGTTCTGAAGCCAGGATATTCGCCGGGCGTGTGGAAAGCGACTCGGATATGACGGGCAGGAAAACAGCCAGGCCGCAGGTGCACAGCCATTTTACCAAAAGAGGACGGTGGGGAAGGGGACGGGGGACGGAACCACAGCGAGGTTGCCCCGGGGAAGGGCACAAGGGAGGGCGACTGAGGAGGTGCATGCCAGCTCCGCCGGCCCAAAGGCAAGGCGCGCAGAGGGGCCGGGAGGGGCAGGAGGCAGGGTGATGAACGCCTGTCTTTCAGTGAGAGGACTGCCAGCCTCGGGATATGCCTGGTATTCCACCCCTGTTTGACAGGACAAGGAACGGCATCCAGGCTGCCTTTCCCTGCTCGGGAAAATGATTCCCCTTACGACTACTTCCGGGCATTATTGATGACCAATTGCTCGGGGACATTGTCACAGAGGACAAACGGTATGGACTCCAGCACGCCGAAGAGATGAACTCGCCTCACATGCGGAGGGAGGGAGGGATGAGAGAGAGACAAGAAGAGAGAGACACGAGGGGTGAGAGAGCGGGCATGAGAGAGAGAGAGAGAGAGAGAATAATACAGAAAATAAGAGAATACAGAGAAAATAAAGATATAACAAAGAAATATACAATCAAGTCAACGCGGGTGAGGCCTAAGTCAGAGAGCGGTGCATGCATCCGAACGCGTTCGGAAATCTGGCCTTGAAAGTACTCCTCTTCCCCACCCTCTCTCCCTCCCACTCGCTCCAACAGTCTGGCTAGACTTCTATAGGAGACGAAAAGTTGCTCGTTCCAAAAATCATAGTTTTGTATGCATCTGAGCTATAGTTATCGCGCTACGGCAAGCGAAAGTGAGAGAATACTTGCAGAATATGCCCGCCACGCAGCTAGGCATAATAAACACCACCAACCGCTCTAAGAGAGTTAATGCTGAGCGAATGTCGCTAATTTCACGCTACATTTGCCTTTGGCAGCACTGCAAGAGAGATGCAACATTACGATGAAGAGAGAGATTTGCAGAGAATTTATGCGTGGAAGGGAGTCCACCTCCTCACACATGCGAACAATACTTAATACAAGGACGCACTGTGCCCCTGTACAGAGCAAGGAGCAGTGCAAGGAAGAACCTCTTTAGGCGGTTGAACACACCCAGCTTTTGGGAAGCCGTTTTAGCAAGAGTCATAATATGGTCTTTCCAAGAGAGATTATTACTGGCGATATAAGAGTACATTATGAAAAGAGAAATGCTTAAGAATTGTGGAAGTAAGAATAGTTTCAAAATCTTTAGAGATGCAAGAAATGGGAGCAATTGGACGATAGTTGGAGGGTTGAGAGCGGTCACCTTTCTTTGGGATAGGTTGAATGAGAGCAAACTTCCAGCAAGGAGACATTAGAGGAGAGGCAGAGACAAAAGAGTTTGTCTAGGCAGCGTGTTTGCATGGAAGCACAGTTTATTAGTACAACAGGAGGAAGACCATCCGGATTGTCTATCTATCTCTCTATTGCCTGACGCCGTGATCCCTGAAGGGAACGAACCGCCCCCATGCACCTCTGTCCCAAGTCAGTCGACGCCCCTCCCCCCAACTAGCACCGCCCTCGTTCATGTACTTCCTCACTCCATCCTTCCACCTCATATTCGGTCTACCTCTCCACTCTCTGTCCCTCCACCTCACTCTCGTACACCCTCTTAGTCATTCTCTCGCTTTCCATACGTTCCATATGGCCGAACCATCTCAAGTTGTTCCTTTTCACACTTTCCAGCACATCTACCTCCACACCACACCTCCTTCTTACTTCCTCATTAGTCTGTCTATCCCTCCATGTAACTCCGCACGCACTCCTTAAGTAATTCATTTCCACTGCTCTCACTCTTGGTCTGAGTCTCTCAACCAACGTCCATGCTTCGCTTCCGTAAGTCAGTGTCGGGATTACCACACTGTAATGCAAGGACTTCTTCACTTCCATACTGACCACCCTATTTCTTGTTACTGCATTTAGGGTTCCTACAACCCTCTTTCCCTGTTGTACCCTCTCCCGCACTTCTTCATCCATAGTCCCATCTTTAATCAACACACTGCCCAGATACTTAAAAGAGTTGACGATCTTTATAGCCTGACCGTTCAGCTTCACCTCACACTCTGTGACTTCACCCCTTTCGAAGACCATAACCTTGCTCTTCCCCGTATTACCTTCAAATTCTGTTTTTCGCACACTGTTCCAAACTCATTTACCAGACCCTGCAACTCCCATTCATTATCACTCATCAGAACTGTATCATCCGCAAACAGCAGTATAGGTAGCTTCCACTCAATTCCCTCCCTTTTCAGCGATACACCAACATCCACTGCTCTTGATAGTATTTCTTTCATGACTCCATCCATATATACAGTAAACAACCACGGGGACATCACACAACCCCTGTTTCAAACCAACATTCAGGTCAAAGAACTCGCTCTACTCACTCTCTACATGTTACTGCCGCCTTTGCAACCCTCATACATGCTCTTCACTGCTTTCAGCAACTTGCCCTCTACTCCGTATATTCTTAGTACTTTCCACAAACCTTCTCTATCCACTCTGTCATAGGCCTTCTCCAAGTCCATAAAGGCAACATACACCTTTTGTTTCTTTCTCCAGATACTTCTCCACAACACAATTCAGGGTAATAATCTGATCTACACATCCTCTTCCGTTCCTAAAACCTCCCTGCTCGTCGCCTATCCATTTCTCCGTTCTCACTCTCACTCTCTCAATCACTACCCTACTGTATACCTTCCCTACTACGCTTAGAAGACATATTCCTCGGTGGTTACCACACACTCCTCTTACCCCTTTGCCCTTATATAGGGGGACTATTATGCCAGTCTTCCAGTCATCGGGTGCACTCCCCTTCTCCCATGCTAGTTTGCACATTTTCCATACCCATTCTATCACTATCTCACCACCATACCTCAACATTTCCCCACATACTCCATCGTCCCTGGTGCTTTCCCCAACTTCACTCTTTTCATGGCTTCCCACACTTCTGACCTCCTGATCCCCATCTCCTCCTCCACTACTTCTCTTCTTCTCCCTCCCATACCATATCCAGCTATGTTTTCTGGCTCTTCATTCCTTACATTTAGCAACTCACTGAAGTACTCCCTCCATCTTTCGACTCTCTCTTGCTTCTCGGCTAGCATTCTCCCATTCTTATCTTTCACACCCTTACTGTTTCCCTTGCTATATTCCCTAACTTTCTTGACTTCTTTCCAGAACAGTTTCTTACTCTCCCTCCATTTTACACTCAGATTCCTTCCAAATTCCTCATCTACTCTTCTCTTACTTTCCTTCACTACTCTCTTCACCACCCTCTTACTCTCCACGTACCTCGCTCGTTTCTGTCTCTCGGAATCTTCATTCCCTCTACTACCCAACCACTCTCTATATGCTTTCTTTTTTTCTTCCACAGCTATTCTTACCTCTTCTGTCCACCATGCTGTACCTTTCACTCCCCTCCCTCTTCTCCTCACTCCACACACCTCCTCACATGCTGCACAGATCTCATCCTTAAACACCTTGCTCATCTCCTCCACTTCCCCCATAACTTCCAGGTCGAACCCACCTAGTCGTCTTTCCACTGCTCTCCTGTACTCCTCCTTGACTTCCTCCTCCTGCAACCTCTCCACCCTCCTCACCATTCCAGCCTCCTCTCGCCTCCCTCCAGCTCTCCTCACCCACTTCTTTTGTATCCTAACCTTAGCTACCACTACATAATGATCAGACAGACCCCCTCCAATACCCCTATACACCCTAGCATCCATCACAGATTTCTTCATTCGTTCATCCACACATACATAATCAATCAATGACTTTCGTTCCACCACTGTCTTATCCTTCATCGTCAACATCCGTTTCCACGTGTACCTGTGGATTATTCTGTGTCGGAAGAAGGTGTTGGCTATCCACAGCCTCCTCCCCACACATACGTCCACAAGTGCACTTCCATTCCCATTCACCTCTGATGGTACCCACCACTCCCTCAACTTTCCTATCACCCACCTTACCATTCATATCCCCAATCAGAAATATTCTTTCGTTCTTGTCAAACTTCTCCAGGCACGCCTCCACATTCATCCAGAACTCCTCTTTCTTTCTTTCAAGTATATCCTCTGTCGGGGCATACACGCATACAATCACCCACGTTTGTATTCCTACTTTCATTCTCACCCACACAATCCTTGAACCCACAGACCCATACTCTCTTACACATTCCTTCCATTTGCTACTTACAAACAAACATGCACCTTCTCTCGCTGTTCCTTCACTCACTCCAGCACACACACCCATTCCACACTCCCACTCTCTCACATCTGAACCTTTCCATTTGGTCCCTGTCATTCCACATACAGCCAGCCTGGCATTTACTAATACTTCCAGAACCTCTCTCTCTTTTGTGCCATCATTCATGCCACTAACATTCCACGTAGCCATTCTCAGAATGTCCGAAGGCATGTCCTTAGTCGGTCGTGGTTCGTCAACGTTGGTTCCGTCCGCATCCGAGGCTGTTCGTTCGTTTTTCTTTGCTTAGATATTTTTTCCGGGTGGGGGTCGCAAGCCCACCGACCCAACTTTAGTCGCCTCTTACGACACGCAGAAGGCACGTGGGGCATATTCTATTCCCTAATCCCCAGGGGGAAATTATTACTGGCGATATGAGAGTACATTATGAGAAGAGAAATGCTTAAGAATTGTGGAAGTAAGAATAGTTTCAAAATCTTTAGAGATGCAAGAAATGGGAGCAATTGGACGATAGTTGGAGGGTTGAGAGCGGTCACCTTTCTTTGGGATAGGTTGAATGAGAGCAAACTTCCAGCAAGGAGACATTAGAGGAGAGGCAGAGACAAAAGGGTTTGTCTAGGCAGCGTGTTTGCATGGAAACACAGTTTATTAGAACACCATCCGGATTGTACACCTTAGTATTAAGCCCACAGGGGGTAGAAAGTACATCTTTAGAAGAGCTTAGGATATTAGGCATAAGTAGGAGAGAGGGGGGTGGGGAAGGATGAATAGCACTAAAATCATCCAAGGTGGAATTTCTAGGGAGAGTTTGAACATAGAGTTTAGCTTTGTCAGAGGAAAAAGTGATGGTTGTGCCATCAGAGTGGAAAAGAGAAGGGGAAGACGAGGAAGAAAAATGGTTAAAAAGGTTTTTGGCTAGATGCCACAAAGCTTGGAATGAGCTAGAGTTGGATAGTTCAGTGCATTTATTATTGATGAAAGTATTTGGTGAGTCGAAGGAGAGATTTGGCTTGATTCCGGGGAAATACAGGAAAAATTAGACTTTTGAGTTTGAAGGCATCGGTACCGTTTGAATTTGTCCTCCTTATTGTGGACAGCAGTAGAACAAGCGTGAATAAACCAAGATTTCTTTGCATTAGACTGAGAGAAATAAAATGGAATGTATGCCTCCATGCCTGATAGGATTACCTCAGTAATGCGTTCAGCACTTTCCGAGGGTCCCCGGCCACGGAAGCAAAAATAATTCCATAGAAAATCAAAGAATTACTGCCGGAGAGCCTCTCAGATGGCAGCGCCAAAAATACCTCAACCGCCGCCGGCTGGGAGGATCGGGTGGCCATACTGGAGATATAGGACAGGTGACAAGGATAAGTTTATGGTCGGAAGAGCCCAAAAGAGAATTTTTTTGACAGAATAAGAAGGAGGATTAGAAGTTAGAAACAAGTAACAAATATTGGGCTGATTTCCGATCGATCCGAGATACGGGTGGGTTGCTGAACCAACTGCTCTAGGTCATTTAGCATAGAAAAGATGTAGGATTGTTCACCAGGTTGGTCAGTGGAATGAGAGGAGAGCCATTGGCGGTGGTTAACGTTAAAATCTCCTAATATGGAAATTTCTGAGAAAGGTAAATGGATAGAATGTCTTCCACTATAGAGCTTAGTTAGTCAAAGAATTGGGAAAGTCGGTAGAGTTACGGGAAAGATAGACAGCACAGACATATTTAGTATGAGAATGACAGGATAGTTTGAACCATAAAGTTGAGAATTCAGAGGAGTTAAAATTGGGAACACAAGCACAAGTAAGTTTGTTGTGCATGTATGCACAACATCAGCATTTCGCTTTGCAACTAGTATAGAGAAAGTAGGAGGATACAGAGAAGGGGCTGCTGGCAGTTGCTTCAGACCTGAGTTTCAGTGAGGAAAAGCAGATCAGGTTTGTAGGAGGAGAGATGGTGTTCAACAGAGGGAAAATTAAAGGAAAGGACGCAAATGTTGCAGAAGTTAAGAGTAAGAGTAACAGGCCGAGGTCCATATAATGTTTGAGGGGTTGCCAGTGGAAGGTCGGTGGGTGTGGGGCAATTATGGCAACCCCCCCCACCCCCTGGGGACTCCGAGGCTGGGCTGTTGTTCATCATTTACAAGATAATGTTATTGTGGAAGAAGGAAGTGTAGTGTGCATGTTTAGTGTAGTGAAGTAGATAGGAGGAGGTGTTTGTGAGAGCTCGCTGGATTACCCTCAGTTTAAGTGAGGCACAAAGAACATCAGTAAGAGAGGCCAAGCAAATGAAACAGGAGTTCCAGCTACTCCTTATCAAATGCATATAGCCTCTCCTGGGTCTAGCCCTGTTCGATTGGTGCCTACAGTCTCCCCCATACATGTTCGTAAACATGTATGTACAGTATGTATATACTCAGGCACAAACCCTATAGCTGGAGGCAGCTACACCGTGAAAGAGGCCGAAATAAAAGACCCAGAGAAGTAAGGACCATGTGGAGTCCCGATCAAAAGATTCCCAGGGCCTAGATCTCTCAGAGAGTTTCCGGTCACAGCTGGCAGACACGCAGCACACTATACCACAATACCCGCCAACTTACTTCCAGACAGGGCTCTTCCTATATAAACAGGCTCCCAGGGCTGGGCGCCTGAAGGACTATAATATAGTCCAACTGGTGCCTGACCCTCACTCCCTACGACCGCATTTTCACTCATCTATTCACAAACATTTTCTATGCATTCCTATTCATCACCACTTATCTTGCCTGTTGTTCAGTTGATAAACATTCCGGACTAAAGAGTGTGTATGAAATAATACCAGTGATAAGGCTGACGCTCATGATGTTCGTAATGATATTAACCCTTAACTGGCGGCGCGCAACATATGTCGAGTGAAAGAAATTTGGACTATGTGGCGGTTCACAACTTATGTCGTGTGCCATTTTCAGCACGTAATGTTGCTGAGAGAGAGAGATAAGTGGTGGCAGGAGAGTAGCAAGCGTATGGCTGCTCCAGACCACCGCGGCGGACCTACTGACATGAATCCCACCCTCCCCCACCCACACGCACTCGCTACACAGGGAATTATGTAGGGAAACTACCTAATTGCATTCGTGTTGCGCGATCATTGCAAGAAAACTAGCGGTCATACAAGGATGGTTGGGGTGTCATTGGAAAGCTCTGTTTATGCCCTTTCAGGGATAGATACTTGTTTTACGCTCTGGGTCTTATTTAGGCATGAACATTATCACGTAAACAACCCTATTTAGGGTAAAAACACCCCGCTGGGCAGTACATATAAATTACCGCCTAGGCCGCTCGTTAGGTGTTAAAGAGTATTTTGTTTCCAATGAAGGTCATGTGCACCGGCAAGATCGTTGTGCTTGGATATTATGAACAACACTTAATGTTTCATATTCCTCCCATATACAGTATACACACACACACACACACACACACACATATCTATATATATATATATATATATATATATACAGTATATATATACACACACACACACGCACACTGTAGCCTACATATATACATAAATACAATACAAATTGTTTAAATGTGGATATATCTATATATTTATTAAAGTTCATCTTAGTTTGACCTGCTGTACATAAATGCGATCATTGACTGTATTGTTACTTTCTAATGCATATTTCATATACACACACACCCACCTACAATGTAAATACTCATCAATGGGCTATAAATTAATAGTTAACTATGTATGTCCTGTTACTGACCTTCATTCCAGCATCTGATGTTGAGCGTGGTTTCATTTTGTTCAAAAGCAAAGTTAGGCTCTTGAAGGCAAATCAATCACCCCGATATATCTGTTCCTATTCCCGATGTACCCTTTATTTTCTTCACTTCCCTTCTAAATTTACCGGTAAGAGTCTCTACCTTCTTCATAACTTATATTCAGTCCACATCTATCTTTTCACTTATCTCCTTCCATGCACCACACTGTTTATAATCAGGGTTAGAGGGATCCCAGAGTATGGAATAGGAGCTATTAGTGTATATTAAACGTAGTACTAGTTCCCTCGTCCATTCCATGCCAACGCGCCATTAACGTCCACTCACTACGTTTATTTGTTGTCCAGTGATTATTCTCAAACTTGTTACTGGCCAGAAACGTCTAAACCAGTGATGATAGCATGTCTCGGAACAAATTTACGGGTTAAATTGTCCAAACGAGATATTTTGAACATGTATACAAACATGTCCGACGAAATGTTTGGGACATGCTTCAAAACAAGTTTAAAGCTCGTTTATACGCGGCCTTATAGAGGCACCTCTGGCTCACACTTTTGGAGAATTACCTTGGCGATGTTTCTTGTAACAGTGTTCTGTTTGTGAGGGTGTACAGTCAACTCGTCTAGTTTGCATAGTCTCATAGATTGTAGTATAACAATTATATTTTATCAGATTGCTATTGGAAACAGCATTGCTTATATATTTCTTGATTCGTCCCTTTTCCACTGTATATATTCCACATTTAGTTTAAGCTTTACAAAATCCTAAATAATATTCTGAGACTCTGTGTAGTATATGAGTACTGTACATTCAACGACATAAGTTAGGGCCTTAGTTTCGAACCTATCCCGAACTTAATTGAATCTTCTCATTAAATTGTTTACCTAGTATTAAATTTTACATTTCGGAGGTTCAGTTTGCAGTTCGAGAATTCATATTGAACTCAAAATTATGTTGTTGAGTGTAGAGTTGCCCACATAAGTTATGTTCATCGTCATGAGCTTATATATGAATGTAAACTACTATGGGTTTCAGAGGCCGTGTTACATGGTTTTTCGGGAATAACTTATTAACACAAATTTGGATTAGTACTATATTTTGACAGAGCTATATTCACACCCTGCCCTAATTTTCGCCAAAATCGTGCATTACCAAAAGTGTAGAATTATGGTACTTGTCCCTGTGTCATGAGGTTAAAGTTGCACCTGGTCACACCTGGATGATGAGGAAACGAACAAGGTTAGTCACCCCCCCCCCCCTCTCTCCCTCTTTCCCTCTCGCTCTTTCTCTCTCTCGCTCGCTCTCTCTCTCTCTCTCACTTTCTCACACATGGAAACTACGGCCACTGGCGCATGCATTATACATATAAAAATGAGGCATGCAAAATGTGTTAATTTTATATTTATATTGTATAGCGACATAACGTGAATGTAAGGACAAGAGTATGGTAGGGTGCTGGGTATATAACGACCGTGTTTCATCGATGAGCAATGGTTCGGTTGTTTCCGGGTGTTGTGTGTTTTCGTCGGGTGCCACGGGCTTACTGTACGGCAGCAGTCGTATACAGTCAGCCATACGTGACATTGGCTCCAGCAAGGCAAATTATGGCAACCATATTGCGTCATTGTCCGCGTGGGTGTAAACACGCATTTGTCATGCGTCTTTACTACATATACAGCAGGGAGAAAGCCGCCAATCGGCTTGTCCAATCATTTGTCCACCCTTCATGTCTCCGCTTCCTTTCGTTGTATAAAATGACCTATTAATAAAACCTGGCCACACACACCCCTCCACATTCCTATAAACTTTGTATAAATGTCCCATTGTCCCACCCTTCTCCTCCGTGTTTTTTGTGTTTGTATTGTTTGTTTTATTGTCGGCACCATCTTCCTCAACGTACCATCACTCATAACAATTCATGGACCTCACCTTTTTTCTAATTATGGAAGTATATCTCTACAAACGGATTTACGAATATGATTGTCTATACATCAATTACGAACCTACATATACCATTGATTATAAAGCAAGTCCCAGCCAATAATCAACCCAGATAGTAATTGCATAACGAAAATCGTACCGGTCCACGATTTTGTATAAGTGACTGTACTTACTTACCCTGCACTACCCTTCCTCCCCCAACATTTTCCCATCCTCACCCCTTCCCAACCCGTAATTAATGACCAAGCGTCAACTGCCCCATCCCACCTGACATCCAACACAACCTGACGATACGATGACCATATTACACCTTACAGTAGATGCAATATCATGCCAACACAAAACCACACAACACCTGGAAATCACCAAACCACTGCTCTTCCATCACACACGCTCGTTTTATAACCACCACCCTACCCTACTGTTGCCCTTGCAGTCAGTTTATGTCACTATCATACATTAATATAAAATTAACACATTTTGCATGCCTCACTTTTATATGTACCGGTATAATGAATGCGCCAGTGGCCGTAGTTTCCATGTGTGAGAAAGTGAGAGAGAGAGAGAGAGAGAGACAGAGAGAGAGAGAGAGCGAGAAGGAAAGAAAGAGAGATGGGGGGGGGGGGTGACTAACCTTGTTCGTTTCCTCATCATCCAGGTGTGACCAGGTGCAACTTTAACCTCATGACACAGGGACAAGTGCCTTAATTCTACACTTTTGGTAATGCACGATATTGGCGAAAATTAGGGCAGGTTGTGAATATAGCTCTGTCAAAATATCATACTAATCCAAATTTGTGTTAATAAGTTATTCCCGAAAAACCATGTAACACGGCCTCTGAAACCCATAGTATGAATTAATTGTGAGTGTGGTTTCTTACAATTATCAGTTGACTATAATAATCAGATGAGTTAGCCACTGCATGATAAACTATTCTCGTAATTCAATTAAGCACATTATAATGTCCATATATAAGATCACGGAGAGGAACATAACTCATGTGGCCAGCAGTAAGTATTAGTATATTATAATCGGTGACAATGCGCAATAACATCAACGGAGGCCTGTAATTTTGTACGTGTGTGTTGGTCTAATTACTTCAGTTTGCCTAGAATAAAGCTGTTCGCGTGCCTGAGACTGGCTGTGTGAGTTTTATTTTGATTGTGTATACATTATTAGTATATTAGTTCCACACATACAGTCGTAGAGAGAGAAGTCATAGAGAGAAAACTGATGTATGAAGGTACACCACGACTGTTGACTGTGTCTGTATATCTGTGTGGGTTATGGTGAGAGAATGGGAGGCCAGGCAACAATAATGAACACTATTAACTGTGTTGTTACGAACTGGCACTCGGGTACACAAGGGCTCTCAATCAGGACTCGAATACGGCTCGCTGCCACAACGGAAACACACGATCCCAACCCCGGAGTACTGCCAGCCGAACAAAAAACACCAATACCCTCCCGAGTTCAATCTGCTATAACTGGGTATACAAGACTCGGTACTAGTGTTCAAAAAACAGTCTAATAAAGAGACAGGAATTATCTAGTCTGGTCAACAATCAAACCATGAAGTAAGAAACAACAACACCAAAGAATAGTGTTGGCCAAAGCCGAAGTAATCCACCCTTGACTATGTACTTAGAAGTCCACCACCCTCTACTTCGGATCGGCACTATTACGTTACGTTAATTAATAGTCCTTAAGCATCGAGCAAGGAATCTTCTGAAAAAAGTTAGATGGTTCTCGGATGCTCGTAAGAAGTACGTATCGGATTTTGAACAGTAATTCAATAAGCAAAAACACTGGCAATTAAATACTATTAAAGGCTTAAATTGGCATAAGAATAAATAAAAGAATATGCAATAGTAAATGGCAAACATTAAAAGGAAGTACTCCGCAAATGCAACGGCAATAGCCTACTCGGATTGTGCTCGTGGGCCACTCATCACTAAAGTAGCCAAGCTTGCAACACATGAAATCAATAGTGCATAAACAATATCATACATAAGGAAAGCTTCAATACTATTCTGTATCTACTAATCGAGTAAAGTCTACTGTGGGCAAAAGGTAGCAGTGACTGAGCAAAAACGGCTTGTAGCCTAGCGAAGTCTTCACGACTGTTTAAAGTATTACGTTAAAACTAACAAGTGCACTTTGAGAAATCCAGATCCCTTGTATCTGGTTTTCTCCCGGCTCCTTGACAAAGTAAAAACAAACTGTTAATAAAATACAGGGTGGTTAGGCTCTTGCCCTCACACACTGTAAATTATAAACTCAACACAGTCAGCCGCGAAGACAACCTAGGCTTCACTGAACCGAAACGAGTATGCAGGTTTATCGCTTAACCACTGCATCAAACAACAACTCGTAACACAGAAAAGCCTTACCCCAGTCTAGCATTACCTAGACTAGCAGAAAACAGGAATAATAATAATAACACACAGGGAAATGCATATACAAGTGCAACAAACATAAATCAATCCTATTCTAAGTCAACCCTTCCAAAATAGGCTATCTAATAGGCAAGTATCTCGTGAGAACTCAAGCGATAATACGTTGGCTGACTAGCTCTGCACCAACGGGACCATGGAAGTTAAACAGGGCAGGGAAAAGAAGAGATAAGAATGTAAGGTAGTAGAGAAAGTTCCCATCAGTCAGAAGAATATATAGTTAGCAAGGGAAATGAGAAGTCGCTCTGCCTAATGAGTTCTGATGAAAAAATGGCTAGACTTCCCTTTATACCCGGCCCTCTAGTGAGCCCAACGTGAACTACTAAGGACCGTCCACTGACAACCATTACGTAATTTCTCTCTGTCCTCTGGGATACACAAAGGCTCCCCCTAGCACTGAGGGAGGGAGGAATGCGAGTGAGTTAGGCCTACCTCCTGCCTGGCGTACCCACTGACCCCTAACTGTGGCTGTTTCTCTTCCCATCATTACAAATAAGTTTTACACACAATACTTATAACTAATGATATAAAATAGAACTCGTTGACTCAGATGAAAACAAAATACATATTCATAATACTTATAGTACAACGGCTCACATGAACTAAGTTAGGAAACTCTACATAGACTACAGCCAAAGTTCCTGCCCTGACAATCCTAGCGAGAGTGGGGCATGACTAGGCGTTCTGTACAGCATGCTCACCCGTGGACATGCGTCACACTGTATATCTGTGTGGGTGATGGTGAGAGAGTGAGAGGCCAGGCAGCAATAATGAACACTATTGACTGTGTCTGTATATCTGTGTGGGTGATGGTGAGAGAGTGGGGGGCCAGGCAACAATAATGAACACTATTGACTGTGTCTGTATATCTGTGTGGGTGATGGTGATAAAGTGAGAGGCCAGGCAACAATAATGAACACTATTGACTGTGTCTGTATATCTATGTGGGTGATGGTGAGAGAGTGGGAGGCCAGGCAATAATAATGAACACTATTGACTGTGTCTGCATATCTGTGTGGGTGATGGTGAGAGAGTGGGAGGCCAGGCAGCAATAATGAACACTATTGACTGTGTCTGTATATCTGTGTGGGTGATGGAGAGAGGTGGGAGGCCAGGCAACAATAATGAACACTATTGACTGTGTCTGTATATCTGTATGGGTAATGGTGAGAGAGTGGGAGGCTAGGCAACAATAATGAACACTATTGACTGTGTCTATATATATATGTGTGGGTGATGGTGAGAGAGTGGGAGGCCAGGCAACAATAATGAACACTATTGACTGTGTCTGTATATCTGTGTGGGTGATGGTGAGAGAGTGGGAGTCCAGGCAACAATAATGAACACTATTGACTGTGTCTGTATATCTGTGTGGGTGATGGTGAGAGAGTGGAAGGCCAGGCAGCAATAATGAACACTATTGACTGTGTCTGTATATCTGTGTGGGTGATGGTGAGAGAGTGGGAGGCCAGGCAGCAATAATGAACACTATTGACTGTGTCTGTAGTTACAGTAACAAACATGGAATCACCAAACTTACCGGCGCAGTTCGTACAAGTGCGAGGCATGGTAACAGTCAGTTTCTTCAGATCATTTCACTCACTTTAAAACACTTAATTCACTTTAAAACACTTAACTCACTTTAAAACACTTCACTCACTTTAGAAACACTTCAATCACTTCAACCAAAAACAAATATGTTGAATTACACAACAATAGGTTATCAGGGGTGATAGCCTAACCGAAAACAAAAAAATTGAGATACTCAGAATTAGGCTTTCAGGGGCGATAGCCTAACCAAAAGTTTTAAAAAATTTGAAATACGCACCATTAGGCTACCAGCGTTGAATAGCCTAACCGAAAATAATAAAATTGAAATACGCAGAAATAGGCTACCAGGTGTGATAACCTAACCTTAAACAAATATATATATATAACAGAATATGTAACTAAATATACAATTCACCAAATAGAGATTATATAAAAATAAAGTGTGACTGCACACAAGGGGTTAATATACTGTATCAACAGATGGCCCTGGTGTCACTGTAGCCTAGTAAAGCAGTAGCCTACTCTTTTTAGATAAAACAAAAAAATGTATCAGTCAAAGGTTACTACAAGATCGTGCAACCAACTACTAATATTACAGATATATATAGCTACAGTAGGATACTAATACAATATCTACTAGAGTTAATAAGAACAACAGATTGCCTGGCTATAGGCTAGGCTAGGTTTGGATTAGGTTAAAAGATTGGCAGGTTGGGTTAGGCTAGGTTAGTTTGTACAAATACCACCCTTAGCTTAAAGTAAAAACACTCTGAGGAGAAAAAGTCAAGAATATATCTAGGGGGAAAAGATAAATGAATGCACTTAAATTTACTACAAAATTGGCTGGAATTTAAATGTATAATCCCCCAAAAAAGGTTTGTTTACAAAATGGCGTCAACGTTCGTTCCTGTAGGCAGGTTAGTTAGTAAACAATATTGTTTATTAGCAAATTAATATGCAAAGCTTTACTTACATACAAGGCAGTTAAATTGATACTTACTACAGTAGGTAATGGGTAAAATTAGGGGCTACGATTTTATATCAAATAAGAAGAGAGCGTTTGTTTACAAACAAAACAAAACAACAGATGGCGCTAGTGGCGCCCTGTCCGAGCAGGAGTCTTGTGATAAACACAAAGTTTATCAGTCAATACACAGCGAAATATCGTGCAGTGTTACTTACTAAGCTACAGGATGGTTAAACGTGCTCTTAACCACCTTTCATGCACAAGAATGAAGAGGATGAGAAGTTAATACTCAAATTATGATCGATATCGTGAGAGCGTTGACAGAGCGTCTGCAGCGTCTGGCGGTAGAGAGAGAGGGAGTGAAGTGGCAGTGAGAGAGTGGCAGGCCAGGCAGCAATAATGAACACTATTGACTGTGTCTGTATATCTGTGTGGGTGATGGTGAGACAGTGGGAGGCCAGGCAACAATAATGAACACTATTGACTGTGTCTGTATATCTGTGTGGGTGATGGTGATAGAGTGGGAGGCCAGGCAACAGTAATGAACACTATTGACTGTGTTTGTATATCTGTGTGGGTGATGGTGAGAGAGTGGGAGGCCAGGCAACAATAATCAACACTATTGACTGTGTCTGAATATCTGTGTGGGTGATGGTGAGAGAGTGGGAGGCCAGGCAGCAATAATGAACACTATTGACTGTGTCTGTATATCTGTGTGGGTGATGGTGAGACAGTGGGTGGCCAGGCAACAATAATGAACACTATTGACTGTGTCTGTATATCTGTGTGGGTGATGGTGAGAGAGTGGGAGGCCAGGCAACAATAATGAACACTATTGACTGTGTTTGTATATCTGTGTGGGTGATGGTGAGAGAGTGGGAGGCCAGGCAACAATAATCAACACCATTGACTGTGTCTGAATATCTGTGTGGGTGATGGTGAGAGAGTGGGAGGCCAGGCAGCAATAATGAACACTATTGACTGTGTCTGTATATCTGTGTGGGTGATGGTGAGAGAGTGGGAGGCCAGGCAACAATAATGAACACTATTGACTGTGTCTGTATATCTGTGTGGGTGATGGTGAGAGAGTGGGAGGCTAGGCAACAATAATGAACACTATTGACTGTGTCTGTATATCTGTGTGGGTGATGGTGAGAGAGTGGGAGGCCAGGCAACAATAATGAACACTATTGACTGTGACTGTATATCTGTGTGGGTGATGGTGAGAGAGTGGGAGGCCAGGCAACAATAATGAACACTATTGCCTGTGTTTGTATATCTGTGTGGGTTATGGTGAGAGAGTGGGAGGCCAGGCAACAATAATCAGCACTATTGACTGTGTCTGAATATCTGTGTGGGTGATGGTGAGAGAGTGGGAGGCCAGGCAGCAATAATGAACACTATTGACTGTGTCTGTATATCTGTGTGGGTGATGGTGAGAGAATGGGAGGCCAGGCAACAATAATGAACACTATTGACTGTGTCTGTATATCTGTGTGGGTGATGGTGAGAGAGTGGGAGGCTAGGCAACAATAATGAACACTATTGACAGTGTCTGTATATCTGTGTGGGTGATGGTGAGAGAGTGGGAGGCCAGGCAACAATAATGAACACTATTGACTGTGTCTGTATATCTGTGTGGGTGATGGTGAGAGAGTGGGGGGCCAGACAACAATAATGAACACTATTGACTGTGTCTGTATATCTGTGTGGGTGATGGTGAGAGAGTGAGAGGCCAGGCAACACTAATGAACACTATCGACTGTGTCTGTATATATGTGTGGGTGATGGTGAGCGTGGAAGGCCAGGCAACAATAATGAACACTATTGACTGTGTCTGTATATCTGTGTGAGTGATGGTGAGAGAGTGGGAGGCCAGGCAGCAATAATAAACACTATTGACTGTGTCTGTATATCTGTGTGGGTGATGGTGAGAGAGTGGGAGGCCAGGCAGCAATAATGAACACTATTGACTGTATCTGTATATCTGTGTGGGTGATGGTGAGAGAGTGGGAGGCCAGGCAACAATAATGACCACTATTGACTGTGTCTGTATATCTGTGTGGGTGATGGTGAGAGAGTGGGAAGCCAGGCAACAATAATGAACACTATTGACTGTGTCTGTATATCTGTCTGGGTGATGGTGAGAGAGTGGTATGCCAGGCAACAATAATGAACACTATTGACTGTGTCTGTATATCTTTGTGGGTGATGGTGAGAGAGTGAGAGGCCAGGCAACAATAATGAACACTATTGACTGTGTCTGTGTATCTGTGTGGGTGATGGTGAGAGAGTGGGAGGCCAGGCAGTAATAATGAACAGTATTGACTGTGTCTGTTTATCTGTGTGGGTGATGGTAAGAGAGTGGTAGGCCAGGCAACAATAATGAACACTACTGACTGTGTCTGTATATCTGTGTGGTGATGGTGAAAGAGTGTGAGGCCAGGCAACAATAATGAACACTATTGACTGTGTCTGTATATCTGTGTGGGTGATGGTGAGAGAGTGGGAGGCCAGGCAACAATAATGAACACTATTGACTGTGTCTGTATATCTGTGTGGGTGATGGTGAGAGAGTGAGAGGCCAGGCAACAATAATGAACACTATTGACTGTGTCTGTATATCTGTGTGGGTGATGGTGAGAGAGTGGGAGGCCAGGCTACAATAATGAACACTATTGACTGTGTCTCTATATCTGTGTAGGTGATGGTGAGAGATTGGGAGGCCAGGCAACAATAATTAGCACTATTGACTGTGTCTGTATATCCGTGTGGGTGATGGTGAGAGAGTGGGAGGCCAGGCTACAATAATGAACACTATTGACTGTGTCTGTATATCTGTGTGGGTGATGGTGAGAGAGTGGGAGGCCAGGCAGCAATAATGAACACTATTGACTGTGTCTGTATATCTGTGTGGGTGATGGTGAGAGAGTGGGAGGCCAGGCAACAATAATGAACACTATTGACTGTGTCTGTATATCTGTGTGGGTGATGGTGAGAGAGTGTGAGACCAGGCAGCAATAATGAGCACTATTGACTGTATCTGTATATCTGTGTGGGTGATGGTGAGAGAGTGGGAGGCCAGGCAACAATAATGACCACTATTGACTGTGTCTGTATATCTGTGTGGGTGATGGTGAGAGAGTGGGAGGCCAGGCAACTATAATGAACACTATTGACTGTGTCTGTATATCTGTGTGGGTGATGGTGAGAGAGTGGGAGGCCAGGCAACTATAATGAACACTATTGACTGTGTCTGTATATCTGTGTGGGTGATGGTGAGAGAGTGGGAGGCCAGGCAACAATAATGACCACTATTGACTGTGTCTGTATATCTGTGTGGGTGATGGTGAGAGAGTGGGAGGCCAGGCAACAATAATTAACACTCTTGACTGTGTCTGTATATCCGTGTGGGTGATGGTGAGAGAGTGGGAGGCCAGGCAACAATAATGAACACTATTGACTGTGTCTGTGTATCTGTGTGGGTGATGGTGAGAGAGTGGGAGGCCAGGCTGTAATAATGAACACTATTGACTGTGTCTGTATATCTGTGTGGGTGATGGTAAGAGAGTGGTAGGCCAGGCAACAATAATGAACACTATTGACTGTGTCTGTATATCTGTGTGGTGATGGTGAAAGAGTGGGAGGCCAGGCAACAATAATGAACACTATTGACTGTGTCTGTATATCTGTGTGGGTGATGGTGAGGGAGTGGGGGGCCAGGCAGCAATAATGAACACTATTGACTGTGTCTGTATATCTGTGTGGGTGATGGTGAGAGAGTGGGAGGCCAGGCATCAATAATGAATACTATTGACTGTGTCTGTATATCTGTGTGGGTGATGGTGAGAGAGTGGTAGGCCAGGCATCAATAATGAACACTATTGACTGTGTCTGTATATATGTGTGGGTGATGGTGAGAGAGTGGGAGGCCAGGCAACAATAATGAACACTATTGACTGTGTCTGTATATCTGTGTGGGTGATGGTGAGAGAGTGGGAGGCTAGGCAGCAATAATGAACACTATTGACTGTGTCTGTATATTTGTGTGGGTGATGGTGAGAGAGTGGGAGGCCAGGCAACAATAATGAACACTATTGACTGTATCTGTATATCTGTGTGGGTGATGGTGAGAGAGTGGGAGGCCAGGCAGCAATAATGAACACTATTGACTGTATCTGTATATCTGTGTGGGTGATGGTTTGAGAGTGGGAGGCCAGGCAACAATAATGACCACTATTGACTGTGTCTGTATATCTGTGTGGGTGATGGTGAAAGAGTGGGAAGCCAGGCAACAATAATGAACACTATTGCCTGTGTCTGTATATATGTTTGGGTGATGGTGAGAGAGTGGTATGCCAGGCAACAATAATGAACACTATTGACTGTGTCTGTATATCTTTGTGGGTGATGGTGAGAGAGTGAGAGGCCAGGCAACAATAATGAACACTATTGACTGTGTCTGTGTATCTATGTGGGTGATGGTGAGAGAGTGGGAGGCCAGGCAGTAATAATGAACACTATTGACTGTGTTTGTATATCTGTGTGGGTGATGGTAAGAGAGTGGTAGGCCAGGCAACAATAATGAACACTCTTGACTGTGTCTGTATATCTGTGTGGGTGATGGTGAGGGAGTGGGGGGCCAGGCAGCAATAATGAACACTATTGACTGTGTCTGTATATCTGTGTGGGTGATGGTGAGAGAGTGGGATGCCAGGCAACAATAATGAACACTATTGAATGTGTCGGTATATCTGTGTGGGTGATGGTGAGAGAGTGGGAGGCCAGGCAACAATAATGAACACTATTGACTGTGTCTGTATATCTGTGTGGGTGATGGTGAGAGAGTGAGAGGCCAGGCAACACTAATGAACACTATTGACTGTGTCTGTATATCTGTGTGGGTGATGGTGAGAGAGTGGGAGGCCAGGCTACAATAATGAACACTATTGACTGTGTCTCTATATCTGTGTGGGTGATGGTGAGAGAGTGGGAGGCCAGGCAACAATGATTAACACTATTGACTGTGTCTGTATATCCGTGTGGGTGATGGTGAGAGAGTGGGAGGCCAGGCAACAATAATGAACACTATTGATTGTGTCTGTATATCTGTGTGGGTGATGGTGAGAGAGTGGGAGGCCAGGCAGCAATAATGAACACTATTGACTGTGTCTGTATATCTGTGTGGGTGATGGTGAGAGTGGGAGGCCAGGCAACAATAATGAACACTATTGACTGTGTCTGTATATCTGTGTGGGTGATGGTGAGAGAGTGTGAGACCAGGCAGCAATAATGAACACTATTGACTGTATCTGTATATCTGTGTGGGTGATGGTGAGAGAGTGGGAGGCCAGGCAACAATAATGACCACTATTGACTGTGTCTGTATATCTGTGTGGGTGATGGTGAGAGAGTGGGAGGCCAGGCAGCAATAATGAACACTATTGACTGTGTCTGTATATCTGTGTGGGTGATGGTGAGAGAGTGGGAGGCCAGGCAACAATAATGAACACTATTGACTGTGTCTGTATATCTGTGTGGGTGATGGTGAGAGAGTGGGAGGCCAGGCAACAATAATTAACACTATTGACTGTGTCTGTATATCCGTGTGGGTGATGGTGAGAGAGTGGGAGGCCAGGCAACAATAATGAACACTATTGACTGTGTCTGTATATCTGCGTGGGTGATGGTTTGAGAGTGGGAGGCCAGGCAACAATAATGAACACTATTGACTGTGTCTGTATATCTGTGTGAGTGATGGTACAAAGGAGTACAAAGGAAATCAAGCAACAACAGATCTAGTGACCCTTCTAGGTTGCTTGTCCTCCAAAACACTGAGGATCAAGTGTCCAAACAGTGGTTTAGAGTGGGTAAGGGAACATTAGAAAGGGAATTACTGCCCTGGAACTAATGTCCGTGGCAGGATTAGGATGTTAGTAGAGGACAGATGGGTTAGTAACTGAGGGGGGATAAAATAAAGTTATTCATTTACAAACGCAGTCAGTCGCGGGTTTGATGAGAGATATTTGTCTAGGCGGAGTTTAAATGAATCAACGGTGATGCAGTCTATAACGTTTCGGGGAAGCCCATTCCACAAGTTGACAACTCGATTGAAGAAGAAATTCTTAGATTCGTGCGAGTTAAAAGATTTACCAATAATTTTGCAACCGTTTCCCCGCGTGAAATTAGATTGGGCGATAGTGAAGTACTTACTACAGTTCATATTGTCGATGCCTTTGATGATTTTGAACACTTGAATTAAGTCACCCTTAATCTGCGCTGGGTTACAGGAAATAGATTTAATTCTCTAAGACGCTCTTCGTATGGTTTGTTCTTTAGGCTAGGTATCATTTTGGTAACTCTACATTGAACTCGTTCTAGCTTGTTTATATCTTTTTGGTAATAAGGGCACCAGGATTGAACGCAGTATTCCAGAAGAGGGCGGACTAAGGAATTGTAAAGGGTTAGGATAACTTCTTTGGATTTATGCTCAAATGACCTGCCTATAAAGCCAATTATTTGTTTGCCTTCTTAACAACTTGTGAACATTGTAGACTCGGTTGTAGGTTACTCGATATTGTTACTCCAGATCGGTTTCTCTGTTTTACATTCTTAAGCTGAGTGCCATTCATCGAATAGTTTGCTTTCTCATTTAGGTATCCGACATGTAGTACTTTACATTTATCTGCATTGAAACTCATTTGCCAAATTTGGGCCCAACATGACAATTTATCTAGATTGTGTTGCATATCGTCAACTTGTTCTTTTGAGAGTACACTATTTGCAATTTTTGTATCGTCAGCAAATTTTGAGATTGTACAGGTGAGACCCTCATCTAAGTCGTTGATGTAAATTAAAAAGATAATTGGTCCTAGTACCGATCCCTGGGGTACCCCGCTACTTACATTGGTCCATTTAGATGCCTTACCGTTTATGACTAATTTTCTATCCATTTCAACACACCGTCTTGTGTTCCATGCGCTTTTAGTTTTAGCAGTAAACGTTTGTGGGGAACTTTGTCAAAGGCCTTTTGAAAATCAAGGTATATAATATCTACAGCTTTACTCTCATCGTAGAGGTTGAGGATATCGTGGAAGAAGTCTAAGAGGTTTGTTAAACAGGAACGTTTTTTACGAAAGCCGTGTTGAGTATCTTTAAGAATGTTATTTTCCTCTAAGTGATTTACGAGTCTGTCTCGTATGACCGTTTCTAGCATTTTACATACAACTGAGGTTAAGCTAATTGGACGATAGTTACAGGGTAGGATTTGCTGCCTTTTTTAATATCGGTGTTACGTTGGCTAGCTTCCACTGATCAGGCATAGTTCCAGACTGCAAGGATTTATTGAATAGTAATGTCAGTGGTTTGGAGAGCTCATCCTTAGCTTCCTTGAGAACTCTAGGCGAGATTGTATCAGGTCCTGGCGTTTTATTTACCTTGAGTTTATCTAAACAATTCAATACTTCTCTCTCTGTAACTATTGCTTAGAACATCTGAATTATCAATCTGAATCGGCAATGGTGTAGGGATATCACTGAGGTCTTCTGTTGTAAAAACTGATGCAAAGAATGTATTGAGGGCATTACTCATTTGTACTTCGTGTTTGGTGTATTCTCCATTTTCATCGACTAACGGTCCAACAGTTGAAGTAACTACTTTTTTCTTTCTGATATAACAATAGAATTATTTTGGGTTTGTTTTACTTTGATTCGCAATATGTAACTCTAAGGTCTTTTTACTTTGCTTAATTAACTTTTTGGCTTTGCGTCGTAGCTCTACAAATTTCACCCGTTCTTCGTAATTTTGTGAGGATTTTAATCTATCATTAGCAAATTTTTTAGCAAGCAGGCAGTTTGAAATATCTTTATTTCACCATTTGGGCTTATTATTATGGCCTGGACGCCGTATTTTCGATGGTATGCAGTCTTGCCCTGCTTTTAGGTAAGTGGTTTCGAATAACTTCCAAGATGTATTTATGTCGTTATTGTTAATTAAAAAGCTCCAGTCAGTTTCTTTAAACATAGTTCTAAGTTTATGGAAGTTTGCTTTCTTGAAATTAGGGACTTTTTCGATGCTACTATTTGGTTCGTTACTAGTAAAATTTATAGTGAAAGTTATCGTACGATGGTCGCTGTTACTGAATTCATCACCAACATTCAAATTCGCTATATATTCTTCTTTTGTTGCAAGTACAATGTCAAGAACGTTATTACCACGGGAGAGAGTGGGAGGCCAGGCAACAATAATGAACACTATTGACTGTATCTGTATATCTGTGTGGGTGATGGTGAGAGAGTGGGAGACCAGGCAACAATAATGAACACTATTGACTGTGTCTCTATATCTGTGTAGGTGATGGTGAGAGAGTGGGAGGCCAGGCAACAATAATTAGCACTATTGACTGTGTCTGTATATCTGTGTGGGTGATGGTGAGAGAGTGGGAGGCCAGGCAACAATAATGAACACTATTGACTGTGTCTGTATATCTGTGTGGGTGATGGTGAGAGAGTGGGAGGCCAGGCAACAATAATGAACACTATTGACTGTGTCTGAATATCTGTGTGGGTGATGGTGAGAGAGTGGGAGGCCAGGCAACAATAATGAACACTATTGACTGTGTCTGTATATCTCTGTGTGGGTGATGGTGAGAGAGTGTGAGGCCAGGCAACAATAATGAACACTATTGACTGTATCTGTATATCTGTGTGGGTGATGGTGAGAGAGTGGGAGGCCAGGCAACAATAATGACCACTATTGACTGTGTCTGTATATCTGTGTGGGTGATGGTGAGAGAGTGGGAGGCCAGGCAACTATAATGAACACTATTGACTGTGTCTGTATATCTGTGTGGGTGATGGTGAGAGAGTGGGAGGCCAGGCAACTATAATGAACACTATTGACTGTGTCTGTATATCTGTGTGGGTGATGGTGAGAGAGTGGGAGGCCAGGCAACAATAATTAACACTCTTGACTGTGTCTGTATATCCGTGTGGGTGATGGTGAGAGAGTGGGAGGCCAGGCAACAATAATGAACACTATTGACTGTGTCTGTATATCTGTGTGGGTGATGGTGAGAGAGTGGGAGGCCAGGCAGTAATAATGAACACTATTGACTGTGTCTGTATATCAGTGTGGGTGATGGTAAGAGAGTGGTAGGCCAGGCAACAATAATGAACACTACTGACTGTGTCTGTATATCTGTGTGGTGATGGTGAAAGAGTGGGAGGCCAGGCAACAATAATGAACACTATTGACTGTGTCTGTATATCTGTGTGAGTGATGGTGAGAGAGTGGGGGGCCAGGCAACAATAATGAACACTATTGACTGTGTCTGTATATCTGTGTGGGTGATGGTGAGAGAGTGGGAGGCCAGGCATCAATAATGAACACTATTGACTGTGTCTGTATATCTGTGTGGGTGATGGTGAGAGAGTGGTAGGCCAGGCATCAATAATGAACACTATTGACTGTGTCTGTATATCTGTGTGGGTGATGGTGAGAGAGTGGGAGGCCAGGCAACAATAATGAACACTATTGACTGTGTCTGTATATATGTGTGGGTGATGGTGAGAGAGTGGGAGGCCAGGCAACAATAATGAACACTATTGACTGTATCTGTATATCTGTGTGGGTGATGGTGAGAGAGTGGGAGGCCAGGCAGCAATAATGAACACTATTGACTGTGTCTGAATATCTTTGTGAGTGATGGTGAGAGAGTGGGAGGCCAGGCAACAATAATGAACACTATTGACTGTGTCTGTATATCTGTGTGGGTGATGGCGAGAGAGTGGGTGGCCAGGCAACTATAATGAACACTATTGACTGTATCTGTATATCTGAGTGGGTGATGGTGAGAGATGGGTATGTCTGGCAAGAATAATGAACACTATTGACTGTGTCTGTATATCTTTGTGGGTGATGGTGAGAGAGTGAGAGGCCAGGCAACAATAATGAACACTATTGACTGTGTCCGTGTATCTGTGTGGGTGATGGTGAGAGAGTGGGAGGCCAGGCAGTAATAATGAACACTATTGACTGTGTCTGTATATCTGTGTGGGTGATGGTGAGAGAGTGGGAGGCCAGGCAACAATAATGAACACTATTGACTGTGTCTGTATATCTGTGTGGTGATGGTGAGAGAGTGGTATGCCAGGCAACAATAATGAACACTATTGACTGTGTCTGTATATCTGTGTGGGTGATGGTGAGAGAGTGGGAGGCCAGGCAACAATAATGAACACTATTGACTGTGTCTGTATATCTGTGTGGGTGATGGTGAGAGAGTGGGAGGCCAGGCAACAATAATGAACACTATTGACTGTGTCTGTATATCTGTGTGGGTGATGGTGAGAGAGTGAGGAGGCCAGGCAACAATAATGAACACTATTGACTGTGTCTGTATATCTGTGTGGGTGATGGTGAGAGAGTGGGAGGCCAGGCAACAATAATGAACACTATTGACTGTGTCTCTATATCTGTGTGGGTGATGGTGAGAGAGTGGGAGGCCAGGCAACAATGATTAACACTATTGACTGTGTCTGTATATCCGTGTGGGTGATGGTGAGAGAGTGGGAGGCCAGGCAACAATAATGAACACTATTGATTGTGTCTGTAATCTGTGTGGGTGATGGTGAGAGAGTGGGAGGCCAGGCAGCAATAATGAACACTATTGACTGTGTCTGTATATCTGTGTGGGTGATGGTGAGAGAGTGGGAGGCCAGGCAACAATAATGAACACTATTGACTGTGTCTGTATATCTGTGTGGGTGATGGTGAGAGAGTGGGAGGCCAGGCAGCAAAATGAACACTATTGCTGTGTCTGTATATCTGTGTGGGTGATGGTGAGAGAAGTGGGAGCCAGGCAGCATAATGAACACTATTGACTGTGTCTGTATATCTGTGTGGGTGATGGTGAGAGAGTGGGAGGCCAGGCAGTAATAATGAACACTATTGACTGTGTCTCTATATCTGTGTTGGTGATGGTGAGAGAGTGGGAGGCCAGGCAACAATAATGAACACTATTGACTGTGTCTGTATATCTGTGTGGGTGATGGTGAGAGAGTGGGAGGCCAGGCAACAATAATGAACACTATTGACTGTGTCTGTATATCTGTGTGGGTGATGGTGAGAGAGTGGGGAGGCCAGGCAACAATAATGAACACTATTGACTGTGTCTGTATATCTGTGTGAGTGATGGTACAAAGGAGTACAAAGGAAATCAAGCAACAACAGATCTAGTGACCCTTCTAGATTGCTTGTCCTCAAAAACACTCAGGATCAAGTGTCCAAACAATGGTTTAGAGTGGGTAAGGGAACATTGGAAAGGGAATTACTGCCCTGGAACTAATGTCCGTGGCAGGATTAGGAAGTTAGTAGAGGACAGATGGGTTAGTAACTGAGGGGGGGATAAAATAAAGTTATTCATTTACAAACGCAGTCAGTCGCGGGTTTGATGCGAGATATTTGTCTAGGCGGAGTTTAAATGAATCAACCATGATGCAGTCTATAACGTTTCGGGGAAGCCCATTCCACAAGTTGACAACTCGATTGAAGAAGACATTTTTAGATTCGTGCGAGTTAAAAGATTTACCAATAATTTTGCAACCGTTTCCCGCGTGTAATTAGATTGGTCGATAGTGAAGTACTTACTACAGTTCATATTGTCGATGCCTTTGATGATTTTGAACACTTGAATTAAGTCACCTCTTAATCTGCGCTGGGTTAAAGGAAATAGATTTAATTCTCTAAGACGCTCTTCGTATGGTTTGTTCTTTAGGCTAGGTATAATTTTGTAACTCTACGTTGAACTCGTTCTAGCTTGTTTATATCTTTTTGGTAATAAGGGCACCAGGATTGAACGCAGTATTCCAGAAGAGGGCGGACTAAGGAATTGTAAAGGGTTAGGATAACTTCTTTGGATTTATGCTCTAATGACCTGCCTATAAAGCCAATTATTTTGTTTGCCTTCTTAACAACTTCTGAACATTGTTGACTCGGTTTTAGGTTACTCGATATTGTTACTCCCAGATCGGTTTCTCTGTTTACATTCTTAAGCGGAGTGCCATTCATCGAATAGTTTGCTTTCTCATTTAGGTATCCGATTTGTAGCACTTTACATTTATCTGCATTGAAACTCATTTGCCAAATTTGGGCCCAACATGACAATTTATCTAGATTGTGTTGCATATCATCAACTTGTTCTTTTGAGAGTACGCTATTTGCAATTTTTGTATCGTCAGCAAATTTTGAGATTGTACAGGTGAGACCCTCATCTATGTCGTTGATGTAAATTAGAAAGAGAATTGGTCCTAGTACCGATCCCAGGGGTACCCCGCTACTTACATTGGTCCATTTAGATGCCTTACCATTTATGACTACTCTTTGCTTTCTGTTGCGGAGCCAATTATCTATCCATTTCAACACACTGTCTTGTATTCCATGCGCTTTTAGTTTTAGCAGTAAACGTTTGTGGGGAACTTTGTCAAAGGCCTTTTGAAAATCAAGGCATATAATATCTACAGCTTTACTCTCATCGTAGAGGTTGAGGATATCGTGGAAGAAGTCCAAGAGGTTTGTTAAACAGGAACGTTTTTTACAAAAGCCGTGTTGAGTATCTTCAAGTATGTTATTTTCCTCTAAGTGATTTACGAGTCTGTCTCTTATGAGTGTTTCTAACATTTTACATACAACTGAGGTTAAGCTAATTGGACGATAGTTACTGGTTAGGGATTTGCTGCCTTTTTTTAATATCGGTGTTACGTTGGCTAGCTTCCACTAATCAGGCATAATTCCAGACTGCAAGGATTTATTGAATAGTGATGTCAGTGGTTTGGAGAGCTCATCCTTAGCTTCCTTTAGAACTCTAGGCGAGCTTGTATCAGGTCCAGGCGTTTTATTTACCTTGAGTTTATCTAAACAATTCAATACTTCTCTCTCTGTAACAGTGATATTGCTTAGAACATCTGAATTATCAATCTGAATCGGCGATGGTGTAGGAATATCACTGAGGTCTTCTGATGTAAAAACTGATGCAAAGAAGGTATTGAGGGCATTACTCATTTGTACTTCGTCTTTGGTGTATTCTCCATTTTCATCGACTAACGTCCAACAGTTGAAGTAACGACTTTTTTCTTTCTGATATAACTATAGAATTATTTTGTGTTGGTTTTACTTTGATTCGCAATATGTAACTCTAAGGTCTTTTTACTTTGCTTAATTAACTTTTTGGCTTTGCGTCGTAGCTCTACAAATTTCACCCGTTCTTCGTCATTTTGTGAGGATTTTAATCTATCATTAGCAAATTTTTTAGCAAGCAGGAAGTTTGAAATATCTTTATTCCACCATTTGGGCTTATTATTATGGCCTGGACGCCGTATTTTCGATGGTATGTAGTCTTGCACTGCTTTTAGGTAAGTGGTTTCGAATAACTTCCAGGATGTATTTATGTCGTTATTGTTAATTAAAAAGCTCCAGTCAGTTTCTTTAAACATAGCTCTAAGTTTATGGAAGTTTGCTTTCTTGAAATTAGGGACTTTTTCGATGCTACTATTTGGTTCGTTACTAGTAAACTTTAAAGTGAAAGTTATCGTACGATGGTCGCTGTTACTGAATTCATCACCAACATTCAAATTCTCTATCAATTCTTCTTTTGTTGAAAGTACAATGTCAAGAACGTTATTACCACGGGTCGGCGTTCGAACAAATTGATAAAGCGAACTCTCTTGCAAGTTCGTATACAAGTCATGTCCGGAGTGTGAAGTAAGAGTATCGCCCCACTTGGTCACAGGTAAATTAAAGTCGCCAAAAATTACGATATCTTGCGAGTTACTTACATCTGCAATTTGTTCGTAAATTTCTCGCTCAGTTTGCACTGATTGAGCTGGAGGTCTGTATATTAACGCAAGTAGTATTTTTGTACCTTTATTATTCTTTATTAGCACAAAAGATGTGTCGACGTTCACAATTTGAAGTTTTGACAAGATGGTAGGGTTAAGACTGTCTTTGATATAAAGTAAAACGCCACCTCCATTTCGATTTATTCGGCTTTTCTCAAACATTACATAACCGGGAAGTGAATACTCTGCTAAAAAGTCTATCTTCTGTATTGAGCCAAGATTCTGTTATGCCAATTACATCATAATTTTCTGTAAACACTAGCTCCTCTAAATCTGAAAATTTATTGCGTTTGCTACGAGCGTTTGCATAGAAAACCTTTAAATTTGTTATTTTAGAACTCACGGAACGCTCTTTAATAATATTTTTGGTTCTTGTCGGATCTACATTTATGTTCATGGCTGACCTCGGTCCTCGCTGTCTTCGGTCCTTATCGCTGGTGGTCGTCGGTTGCCTCTGTTTTTTGCTTGGCGTTGGATGATTTATGTCACTGCTGCTTCTTCTAGGATGGCGTTTTTTGATCCATGGCTGCGGACTGCTTCGTGTAGGAGACGACCCATGTGTGCTGAACCCACAGGGTTTAGATGAGTGCCATCCTTGCGGAACAGAGTAGGCTGGTTGTAGAAGTTGTCCCAGAGGTTGATGAATTCAACTTCTTCCCTCAGACACAAATATTTTAGTCGGCTATTTGTGCTGAAGGCCTTGTCGTAGAATTTGTCAGGTGCGTCGATCTTGGGGAGAATGCCTGAGATGATGATATTCCTTGACTTGTTTTTGTAGTGCTGGATCATCTTGCGATATTTCTCCATCAACTCTTCGGATCTGGTGCGCATGACGTCATTTGAACCAGCATGGATGACAAAAAGGGAATTTTCATTTGCATCCTTTGTGGTATCTTCGAAGGCTTCCACAATGTCAGCCAGTCCAGCTCCTGGGATGGAAAATCTTTTTCATCGATTTGGGACTCTTGTCGCAGAACTCTTCGACCTGTCCTCGTAGGATGGAATCTCCAACGAGCCTGGTCTCTTCTGGTTCGTCTTCCATCTCTACCAATATCTCAAATCTGTTTGACATTGTGACTGGTAGACGAGACCTTTTCTGCGTTGGCCGTGCACCGTTCCTCACTGGTGTAAATCCGGAAACCTGTGGTGGCGTGAATCTGCGTACAGGTCGGGGAGAGGAGTGGTTAGAACGGGGGCGAGGGGTCGGTACTGTTCGTGCTAGCAGGCTTCTTGCACGAGGAGTGGGGGAGAGACTAAGGTGAACAGGGCGGCTGTCCTGGTTTGATGTCGGCTCAGGTTCGTCAGAAGCATCTGCTGCAGTGGCTACTGCAGGTGTTGGATTGTTGGCAGATGACGTTGGGGCGGTGGTGGATGTTGGAGTTGAAACAATTGGAGTTAGTGATACTCCAACGTTGAGTGTTACAAACTCTTGGAGTGATTCCAGCTTCTTGGTGAGGGCGTTGATCTTGTTGTGGGCTTCATCCAATTTTGCTGTCAAATCCTCTCGTTGCTGGCAGAGTCGGCAGACTTGTGGATCGGCAGGAGCAAACATGGAAGCACCAAACCTACCGGCGCAGTTCGTACAGGCACGAGGCATGGTGACGATCACTTTCTTCAGATCACTTCACTCACTTAAAAACACTTAACTCACTTTAAAAACATTAAACTCATTTTAAAAACACTTATCTCACTTTAAAAACACTTCACTCCCTTCAGGTCGCTTCACTTACTTAAATAGGCCTAACCGAAAACAAAAATTTTGAAATACGCACAAATAGGTTATCAGCGGTGATAGCAAAAATAATGAAATACCGGTACGCAGAAATAGGCCACCAGCGGTGATAGCCTAACTGAAAATTTAAAAATTGAAGTACGCAGAAATAGGCCACCAGGGATGATAGCCTAGACTAACCGAAAACAAAAATTACCGAAAACAAAAATTATGAAATACCGGTACGCAGAAATAGGCCACCAGCGGTGATAGCCTAACTGAAAATTTTAAAATTGAAGTACGCAGAAATAGGCCACCAGGGATGATAGCCTAGACTAACCGAAAACAAAAATAACCAAAAACAAAAAGTATGAAATATGCAGAAGTAGGCTACCAGGGGTGATAACCTACCTAAAAAGGCAAAACAAATATATATATATATATAATAGAATATGTAACTAAATATAAAATTACCAAATAGAGATTGTACTCTGATGCAGCGGTGTCTAACGATATACCAGTATATATCAAGGATAATCGAGGATTTTAGGAAACGGTGGATTAGTGAATATCTGCTAGCATTGAGGGAAAGGAGTGTTATTCCCCCTGGTGGACCAACGGCACCAACTGTTGGTGAAGTTGTTTTAATTAAAGAAGATAGTCCTCGTTTATACTGGAAATTGGGCCGCGTGTTGGAGGTATACAAGGGGGCAGACTCTGTAGAGCGGGTGGTGCTATTGAAGACAGCCACTGGAACTACTGTTCGTCCTATCGCACGTTTGTACGCTTTGGAGCTCTATTTCGTATTGCAATCTGATGCTCCACCTGTTATTGCTGGGTCCGAGGATTCTCAAAGTAATGACTCACCTCTTACTGATGGTGATCATTCTCGGACCGGGACGCGTCCCAGACGCGCTGCTGCTGGCGTCGTCGACATGTGGCGTCAGAAGATAGCCTCTGGGCAACTTTAAGTTGGGGTTCAGGTATTTTTTTGTGGGGGGAGTGTATCGTAAATACGATAGGCTATGACTCTTTTGTGATCCCGTATGTCTCGGTGACGTCACGGTCGCTCCTGCATCACGACGTAGAACGAGTAGATCGTATATTATAAGATTGTAAATAAGTTAAGTTATAAAAGGCCTAATATGCTATTAAGCAATATTGCCATGGTCTTATGTAGTATATATGAATTTATCGTATATATTAATATAATTTATCGTATAGAGCAACCTAGATGCGGTACGATAATTTGGGCTCCTGGCGTTTACCAAGGTGTGCCTCTGAGGAAGAGAGAGCAGAGCCTTCACGAACACCAACCAGTTAACCTCTAAATTCCGCCCTCAGTTGATCGCGCTTTTGTGCCTCTAATCACAATACAATGACAGCAATACAAACAGCTACACCATCACGACACTCTCATCGACGCCATGACTGACTGACAGATAAGCATAATATTCATGTCCATTCCCATGTAATCATTTATTCTTTCTTTCACTTGACTCGAGTCTCGGGACTGGTGTCTTGCCTCCCTATTGTCCGCCATATTGGGTAAACGTTCTCCCTTGCCTCATTGCCACGTGGAACTATTGGTGAGTTAATTCCTGGCTATTATTAACTCTTATAACCTTACCCTATATATACATTTATTATGTGAGACCTTTGGATATAAATTAGCTTGTTTCAAATTGAATTCAATTTAGGTATGGAGTAGTATTAATTTAGATTGATTTTATTTGATTCATTATAGCTTAGTAATATTTAACTTCCATTGATAGTTTACCACACGATAGGCTATGACTCTTTTGTGATCCCGTATGGCTCTGTGATGTCACGGTCGTTCCTGCAGCATGGCCTAGGACGAGTAGATCGTATATTATAAGATTGTAATTAAGTTAAGATTATAAAAGGCCTAATATGCTATTAAGCAATATTGACACGGTCTTATGTAGTTTATATGAATTTATCGTATATATTAATATAATTTATCGTATTGAGCAACCTAGATGCGGTACGATAATTTGGGCTCCTCGCGTTTGCCCAGGCAGCAAGGTGTGCCTCTGAGGAAGACAGCTTAGAGCCTCCACTAACACTGACCAGTTAACATCTAATTTCCGCCCTCAGTTGATCGAGCTTTTGTGCCTCTAATCACAATACACTGACAGCAATAAATACAGCTACACCATCACGACGCTCTCATCGACGCCATGACTGACTGACAGATAAGCATAGTATTCATGTCCATTCCCATATAATCATTTGTTCGCTTTCACTTGACTCGAGCCTCAGGGCCGGGCCGGTGTCTTGCCTCCCCATTGTCCGCCATATTGGGTAAAACGTTCTCCTTTGCCTCATTGCCACGTGGAACTATTGGTGAGTTAATTCCGGGAATAATATTAACCCTTATAACCTTACTCTATATATCATTTATTATGCGAGACCTTTGGATATAAATTAGCTTGTTTCAGATCCAATTCAATTTAGATATGGAGTAATTCGATTTAGATTGATTTTATTTGGATTATAGCTTATAGATATTTAACTTCCATTGATAGTATAGCACATTGGTTCCCAGACCCAGGAATTAGCTACCAGTAAGGGATTTGTATGGCAATGAGCAAGGAGACATATAACAGGAGCCTACAGGCTTACATGCAGAATGAATAAACAGGAAGAGACACCGTCTAGTGGGGTGCTGAGCAAAGGCCCTAAAAATCAGAGGGCGGGACTTCAGGGAGTATTAAATAGGCTAATTGTAGATGTCAACACTTTCATCACTACTGCTGACCTCGAGGAATTAGAAGCTAGATTAGGCAATGTCCAGGCTACCCACGGTCGTATTGTGGCTCTGAGTGAGGTAATTGTGGCAGGCATGACAGAGGAGGAAGAGATAGTTACAGAGTGTGATAATCGTGCCCTCTATGATGAACCTGTCTTTAAAGCGAAGCACATATTACAGCGTGCTGTCGCAAGTAAGAAGGGAGGCGAGAATGAGACCCATAGAAGGGTTGACCAAAAACACACTGTGCACCTCCCAAAGCTCAATCTTCCTACATTGGGGGCAAATTGACTGAGTGGTTAGCTTTTTGGGACGTATTTCGGTCTACAGTACATGAATCCTCTTTGGATAATGTCCGTAAGTTTCACTACCTGAAAGGACAAATGGAAGGAGAGGCCTTACATTAATTTTGACAGAGGGTTTTGCTGTAGCAGGTGATAGCTATTTGGAGGCAGTACAACTATTACAGTCCACATACGGGGATCAAGAGCAGTTGAAGATGGCCCATGTCGTTGCCTTGTTAACCCTTGTCTATCGGGCCCCGACTTAAGTCCGTATCGAAAAATTTGGACAATGTGGCGGGGCCCGAGTTAAGTCCGAGTGCAATTTTTGCGCAATATTGGCTCTGAGAGAGAGACGAGTGACTGGAGGAGCATGGGTTACCTCATGACCGCTCGCCACGTCCGCCGTGGACCTACTGAGATTTACTCCACTTACATCCACCCTCACTCCCTCGCTACATACGTAATTATATAAAGAAATTACCGTATTTTAGCGATTTTGCCCTTCGGTTGCACGATCGTTGCAAGACAACCAGTGATCGTAGAAGGATCGTTCGGGTTTCATTGGAAAGCTCAATTTACGCCCTTTCTGGGATACATACTTGTATTACGCTCTGGGTCTTGTTTATGCATGAAAAAGAGCACGGAAACAACCCCATTTATGGTTAAAAAAAAACGCTGGTCGGCACGGTCAAATATACCGCCTAGCCCGCTCGTAAGGTGTTAAAGCTCGCAGAACCACAGTATAAGGTTGAGGAGTTAGCAAATTTTAGGGCAAATATGGAGTGCCATACTCGATTGCTAGACACCCTAGGACTCACCACACAGGAAATGATAGTCATTATCTTACGTCAGAAGCTTCCTATGGCAATACTTGACAAGGTTAGATCATTTGATCTGGGGGAGTTCAAAACTCAGTTCAGTAAAGAAATTAGCAATCCACAGTTGAACAATGGGAGAATGTATGTGTTGGGAGGGAGTGGGAATGTGGAGATGAAGGGAACAGTAAGCATGACGTTGGGGACTAAAGAAAAGAAAGAGGGTACATATAAGAAACCTGCTCAGATGCTATGTAAGCTATGTAATAACAAACATAAATGGAGTTTCTGTGTAAATTACCCAACAAATGAGACAAAACTAGCACAGGCAAAGAAGTTGAAGCTATGTGTAGGTTGTCTAAGTAAGGAACATGGTAAGCAGGGACAATGTACTGCTACATACTTAAGGCCCTGTCGCCACTGCAAAGGACATCACTTTGACAAGTTGTGTCCTACAGCAGATAAAGTCAAAGACGTCAAACCAGAGGGTACTACAACTTTGACACTAGGTAACACGCAAGACACCACTATATTGCCCACAATACAGATTCCCATGGAAGGTAATGACAGTAACAAGGTTTGTCGGGTACTTCTTGATCAGGGGTCTCAACGATCCTTTATAAAGAGGTCCGTATTAGTGGGACTGAAGCACCGAATCGTAGGGGCTGAGACTCTTCGATTGCAGGGCTTCACAGGGGTTACTGACAAACAAGACTACGAGATAGCGGAGATTGGAGATTTCATATTTCTACCGTAAAAACCGGTACTTTATGACATGTATCGTAGTAGACACCCTACCAGAATATGTATCTGTAGGAGTGAAGAAAGTGGAACACGCATTATGTAGCAAAGGGAGTACAAAGGAAATCAAGCAACAACAGATCTAGTGACCCTTCTAGGCTGCTTGTCCTCCAAAACACTGAGGATCAAGTGTCCAAACAGTGGTTTAGAGTGGGTAAGGGAACATTGGAAAGGGAACTACTGCCCTGCCACTAACGTGGCAGGACTAGGAAGTTAGTAGGGGACATATGGGTTAGTAACTGAGGGGAGGATAAAGTTATTCATTTACAAACGCAGTCAGTCGCGGGTTTGATGCGAGATATTTGTCTAGGCGGAATTTAAATGAATCAACGGTGCTGCAGTCTATAACGTCTCGGGGAAGCCCATTCCACAAGTTGACAACTCGATTGAAGAAGAAATTCTTAGATTCGTGCGAGTTAAAAGATTTACCAATAATTTTGCAACCGTTTCCCCGCGTGTAATTAGATTGGTCGATAGTGAAGTACTTACTACAGTTCATATTGTCGATGCCTTTGATGATTTTGAACACTTGAATTAAGTCGCCTCTTAATCTGCGCTGGGTTAACGGAAATAGATTTAATTCTCTAAGACGCTCTTCGTATGGTTTGTTCTTTAGGCTAGGTATCATTTTGGTAACTCTACGTTGAAACTCGTTCTAGCTTGTTTATATCTTTTTGGTAATAAGGGCACCAGGATTGAACGCAGTATTCCAGAAGAGGGCGGACTAAGGAATTGTAAATGGTTAGGATAACTTCTTTTGATTTATGCTCAAATGACCTGCCTATAAAGCCAATTATTTTGTTTGCCTTCTTAACAACTTCTGAACATTGTTGACTCGGTTTTAGGTTACTCGATATTGTTACTCCCAGATCAGTTTCTCTGTTTACATTCTTAAGCTGAGTGCCATTCATCGAATAGTTTGCTTTCTCATTTAGGTATCCGACATGTAGTACTTTACATTTATCCGCATTGAAACTCATTTGCCAAATTTGGGCCCAACATGACAATTTATCTAGATTGTGTTGCATATCGTCAACTTGTTCTTTTGAGAGTACGCTATTTGCAATTTTTTTATCGTCAGCAAATTTTGAGATTGTGCAGGTGAGACCCTCATCTATGTCGTTGATGTAAATTAGAAAGAGAATTGGTCCTAGTACCGATCCCTGGGGTACCCCGCTACTTACATTGGTCCATTTAGATGCCTTACCGTTGATGACTACCCTTTGCTTTCTGTTGCTGAGCCAATTTTCTATCCATTTCAACACACCGTCTTGTATTCCATGCGCTTTTAGTTTTAGCAGTAAACGTTTGTGGGGAACTTTGTCAAAGGCCTTTTGAAAATCAAGGTATATAATATCTACAGCTTTACTCTCATCGTAGAGGTTGAGGATATCGTGGAAGAAGTCTAAGAGGTTTGTTAAACAGGAACGTTTTTTACGAAAGCCGTGTTGAGTATCTTTAAGTATGTTATTTTCCTCTAAGTGATTTACGAGTCTGTCTCGTATGACCGTTTCTAGCATTTTACATACAACTGAGGTTAAGCTAATTGGACGATAGTTACTGGGTAGGGATTTGCTGCCTTTTTGAATATCGGTGTTACGTTGGCTAGCTTCCACTGATCAGGCATAGTACCAGACTGCAAGGATTTATTGAATAGTAATGTCAGTGGTTTGAAGAGCTCATTCTTAGCTTCCTTTAGAACTCTAGGCGAGATTGTATCAGGTCCTGGCGTTTTATTTACCTTGAGTTTATCTAAACAATTCAATACTTCTCTCTCTGTAACGGTGATATTGCTTAGAACATCTGAATTATCAATCTGAATCGGCGATGGTGTAGGGATATCACTGAGGTCTTCTGTTGTAAAAACTGATACAAAGAAGGTATTGAGGGCATTACTCATTTGTACTTCGTCTTTGGTGTATTCTCCTTTTCATCGACTAACGGTCCAACAGTTGAAGTAACTACTTTTTTCTTTCTGATATAACTATAGAATTCTTTCGGGTTTGTTTTACTTTGATTCGCAATATGTAACTCTAAGGTCTTTTTACTTTGCTTAATTAACTTTTTGGCTTTGCGTCGTAGCTCTACAAATTTCACCCGTTCTTCGTCATTTTGTGAGGATTTTAATCTATCATTAGCAAATTTTTTAGCAAGCAGGCAGTTTGAAATATCTTTATTCCACCATTTGGGCTTATTATTATGGCCTGGACGCCGTATTTTCGATGGTATGCAGTCTTGCACTGCTTTTAGGTAAGTGGTTTCGAATAACTTCCAAGATGTATTTATGTCGTTATTGTTAATTAAAAAGCTCCAGTCAGTTTCTTTAAACATAGCTCTAAGTTTATGGAAGTTTGCTTTCTTGAAATTAGGGACTTTTTCGATGCTACTATTGGTTCGTTACTAGTAAACTTTAAAGTGAAAGTTATCGTACGATGGTCGCTGTTACTGAATTCATCACCAACATTCAAATTCTCTATCAATTCTTCTTTTGTTGCAAGTACAATGTCAAGAACGTTATTACCACGGGTCGGCGTTCGAACAAATTGATAAAGCGAACTCTCTTGCAAGTTCGTATACAAGTCATGTCCGGAGTGTGAAGTAAGAGTATCGCCCCACTTGGTCACAGGTAAATTAAAGTCGCCAAAAATTACGGTATCTTGTGAGTTACTTACATCTGCAATTTGTTCGTAAATTTCTCGGTCAGTTTGCACTGATTGAGCTGGAGGTCTGTATATTAACGCAAGTATTATTTTTGTACCTTTATTATTCTTTATTAGCACAAAAGATGTGTCGACGTTCACAATTTGAGGTTTTGACACGAGGGTCGGGTTAAGACTTTCTTTGATATAAAACAAAACGCCACCTCCATTTTTATTTATTCGGCTGTTCTCAAACATTACATAACCGGGAAGTGAATACTCTGCTAAAAAGTCTCTATCTTCTGTATTGAGCCAAGATTCTGTTTTGCCAATCACATCATAATTTTCTGTAAACACTAGTTCCTCTAAATCTGAAAATGTATTGCGTATGCTACGAGCGTTTGCATAGAAAACCTTTAAAGTTGCGGTTTTAGAACTCGCAGAACGTTCTTTCATCGAATTTTTGGTTCTGGTCGGATCTACATTTCCATTCATGGCTGTCCTCGGTCGTTATCCCTGACGGTTTTGAATTTGGGTCGTGTTGGTGGAGCTTTATCCAAATTCGCGGTTCTTGACGGATTAGTATTTAATTCCTTTGTAGGTTGCCGTCCTCGCTGTCTTCGGTCATCCTTCCTGGTTGTCCTGTGCCGAGTCGATTTCTTCTCCGAAAATCCTTCACCGCATCGTTGAGAAGACGCCCAAAACGTGCTGCTCCCACCTGGTTCAGATGAACTCCATCGTCCGAAAACAAATAGTCATCGTAGTAGAAATTGTCCCAGGTGTCGACGAATCCCACGTTCTCCTTCCTGCAGAGGTTTGCTAGACAACGATTTGTGCTGGTGGCTATGTTGTAAAATCGGCTCTCTACACCGAGCCGGGGGACGATTCCTGAGACGATGATCCTTGATGACTTCTCCTTAAATGACTTGATCAGCTGCTGGTACTTTAAAAGCAAATCTTCCGACCGGGTTCGCTGTACATCGTTGGATCCAACGTGGATGACGTACATTGTATTAGCAGGGGCCAGCTTTGATACTTCGTCAACTGCTGCAACTACGTCATCCACACCACCACCAGGGATACAAAAACGCTTCCTGGTCTTAGGTGCCCTGGCGCAAAACTCTGTGAGCTGACCACGTATCATCGAGTCTCCCACGAGCCGGACTTCTTCTATTTCCTCTTCGTCATCCGAGTCTGTGAGAATCTGGAAACGGTTTTGACACTCGGTAATCGGTATGTGTTTCCTGGTCTTGGGGCAAACGTTGTTCCTCATGACACGGAAGTTGTCTTGAGGGGGAAGAGAGTCACTATCTTTATCTTGAGTATCGGAAACATCAGCTGAAGTGGCTACTGTAGGCGTTGAATTGTTGGCAGTTGACGTTGGGGCGTTGGTGGCTGCTGGAGTTGCGGTGACAATTGAAGTTTGTGGTACTCCAACGTTGAGTGTTACAAACTCTTGGAGTGATTCCAGCTTCATGGTGAGGATGTTGATCTTGTTGTAGGCTTCATCTAATTTCACTGTAAAATTCTCTCGTTGCTGGCAGAGCCGGCAGACTTGAAGTTCGATAGTAGCAAACATGGACTCACCAAACCTACCGGCGCAGTTCGCACAAGCGCGAGGCATGGTGACAGTCACTTTCTTCAGATCACTTCACTCACTTAAAAAACAATTCACTCACTTTAAAACACTTCACTCACTTTAAAAACACTTCAATCACTTCAACCGAAAACAAATATGCTGAAATACGCAGAAATAGGTTATCAGGGGTGATAGCCTAACCGAAAACAAAAATGTTGAGATACGCAGAATTAGGCTTCCAGGGGCGATAGCCTAACCAAAAGTGTTTTTAAAAATTGAAATACGCAATAATAGGCTACCAGCGTTGAATAGCCTAACCGAAAATAATAAAATTGAAATTCGCAGAAATAGGCTACCAGGTGTGATAACCTAACCTTAAACAAATATATGTATAACAGAATATGTAACTAAATATACAATTCACCAAATAGAGATTATATAAAAATAAAGTGTGACTGCACACAAGGGGTTAATATACTGTGTCAACAGATGGCCCTGGTGTCACTGTAGCCTAGTAAAGCAGTAGCCTACTCTTTTTAGATAAAAAAGTGTATCAGTCAAAGGTTATTACAAGATCGTGCAAGCAACAACTAAAATTACAGATATATACTGTATAGCTACAGTAGGATACTAAATACAATATCTACAAGAGTTAATAATAAAACAAATTGGCTGGCTATAGGCTAGGCTAGGTTTGGGTTAGGTCAAAAGCTTGGCAGGTTGGGTTAGGCTAGGTTAGTTTGTACAAGTACCACCCTTAGCTTAAAGTAAAATCAGTCTGAGGAGAAAAAGTCAAGAATATATCTAGGGGGAAAAGATAAATGAATGCACTTAAATTTGGTACAAAATTTGCTGGAATTTAATATGTATAATCCCCCAAAAAGATTTGTTTACAAAATGGCGTCGGCGTTAGTCTCTGTAGGCAGGTTAGTTAGTAAACAATATTGTTTATTAGCAAATTAATATGCAAAGCTTTACTTACATACAAGGCAGTTAAATAGATACTTACTACAGTAGGTAATGGGTAAAATTAGGGGCTACGATTTTATATAAAATAGTAATAAGAGAGCGTTTGTTTACAAAACAATAGATGGCGCTAGTGGCGCCCTGTCCGAGCAGGAGTCTTGTGATAAACACAAAGTTTATCAGTCAATACACAGCGAAATATCGTGCAGTGTTACTTACTAAGCTACAGGATGGTTAAACGTGCTCTTAACCACCTTTCATGCACAAGAATGAAGAGGATGAGTAGTTAATACTCAAATTATGATCGATATCGTGAAGAGCGTTGACAAAGCGTCTGCAGCGTCTGGCGGTAGCACGGGGTTAACTTGTCAGATCCCATGGGAGATCAGAGTGAGGTGCATGTTCTACTTGGTGTGGATCATTATTATGATGTAGTATACCCTGGATTTAAAAAGATGTGTGGTGTAATTTTAATCCCCACTAAATTTGGCTATTGCATGAGCGGAAATGTGCATACTACGCAGTCAAATGTCCTGGTCGACACGGTTTCGATTTTAAGAGTGAATGTAACCGCGGAAGAGGAGTTGGGAAGGGAGGATTCCCAACCTAGTGACCCTAAAATGACTGCCGAGTTCGACCTGGAGCGACTGTGGAGATTGGATCACATAGCCATTAATCCTATGGAGACTGATTATGACTCGGAAGTTGCGCTGAAAAGGTTTGAAGAGTCTGTGAGCTATTGTGCCTCAGACAAGCAATATAAGGTTAGTTTACCCTGGAAGAACAGTGAGATAAGCCTGCCTACTAACTATGGTTTGGCATTAGGTCGCTTGCGCGCATTACAGCGTAAATTAACTAATGAACCGAGCACGCGCCAGGCGTATGATGATGTATTTCGGAGTTATGAAGATAGGGGCTTTATTGAGAGAGTCGATGTAAAGGAACCGATTAAGAAGGGTAGGGTTCACTATCTGGCCCATCATGGGGTGAAGAAAGACAGCGTCACCACACCAATACGGGTGGTGTATGGCTGCTCTACCCACCAAGGTCAACAACCCAGTCTAAATGACTGCCTGCTGACAGGTCCGTCCTTGGTGTCGGACCTGTCCCAACATCTATTGCGGTTTAGGCTGGGGCAGTACGCATTTACTAGTGACATCGAGAAAGCATTCATGATGGTCAAACTAAAAGAGGAAGATAGAGATGTTACCCGCTTTCTTTGGTTCAACGACATTAGCGACTCTGAAAGTCCAGTCATAATCTACCGTTTTCGGGTTGTACTCTTTGGGGCTACTTGTTCACAGTTTTGTTAAATGCCACAATAAAAAAAACATCTGCGGATAATCTTGAAGACACAAGTAAACTATCTCGCCGGTTGTATATACACAATTTCCAGGGTTCTAGCGATGGATGATTTGTTACATACATACTGGCTAGCTCGCAGATTGTTTACAGAAGCCCGTTTATTTCTCCGTGAGTGGGTTACTAATAGTGAAGATATTCAGCGTTTGATACAGGTGGACGGTACGGCGTCTCATAACCAGGAAAAGTCCAGAAATTTAAGGATGATCTGGCAACCTAAACATGACATACTAACTTTTCAAACAAGGTCTTTTGCTCAGCAGACGGGAGCGCACACAAAAAGAAGTCTGTTGAGCAAAGTTGCGCAATTTTTTTATCCTTTGGGTCTAGCATTACCCGTTACCATAAAAGCAAGGATTCTAATGCAGGAAGTTTGGAGTTGTAAAATAGGATGGGATGACAATTCGCCCGAGGACCTGAATGACCAAGGGACATTGTTGTTGAATGAGTATGACATCCTATGTACTAAACCTCTACCTCGTAAAGTGGCGGCGTTCGGTGATATTACGTTACACACGTTTTGCGATGCTAGCGTCACGGCATACGGGGTAGCCATATATGTCGTTACTTCATTTGGGGCATATTTAGTTACAGCCCGGGCCAAGGTAGCCCCGGTCAGAAAGGTAACTATCCCTAAAATGGAATTGACTGCCATGCTGCTATTAGCACGTCTGGTGCAACATGTACACGCAGCATACGAGAGCGAGTTAAATATTGAAATCGTTCACGTATGGTGCGATAGTCAGGTCGCACTCATACTGGATACATAGCAAGAAGTCTCTGCCAGTTTATGTGAGGAATAGGGTAGATGAGATTAGGGCCCTATTGCCAGACGTTGCTTATCATTATGTAAATACAAAAGACAACCCAGTGATCTCTTAACTAGGGGTATAACGGCTAGCCAGTTAGTGAAGTCCGAATTGTGGTGGCATGGTCCAAAGTGGCTGCTCCATGAATATGAATGGACGATTTGGCATGCTGTTGGCGAGGGACTTCTACCACTGGAAACAGTGGCAGTTACAGCCCAACCAAATGAGCCACCGGGTCCAGTAACGGAATGGGCAAGATTCGGTGACTATAATATACTAGTCAGAGTTGTCGCTTGGGTGTTGAGATATATATCCAATATCAAGCTAAAGTAACGGGCCAGCTCTGCAACAGGGGTCACAACATTGATGCTCGTGAATATAAAGCAGCTGAAGTAACTTTGATCAAGTGGGTTCAAGCAGAATCCTTTTCCAATGAATTATAATGTTTGCAAAGCTTGAATAAGACTATAATGCCTAATTTAGTGCGTCAACTAAGGTTGCACCTAGATAATGACCTCATCAGGTATGAGGGTCGCCTGAAGTGGTCGGGTGTAACGGACGGCACAAACCGTCCTATACTTATGCCAACAAGACATCACGTTACTGATCTATTGATCATTATGTGCACATAGGGAAGTAAAGCACTACGGGGTATGTCATATTTTATCAAATTTGCGTCTCACATGGTGGATACCCAGAGTTCGACAAGTAGCTCGACGCGTAGTAAGAAAGTGTGTAATATGCCAGAGATTAACCCTCCGAGTACCAGCGACGACAACGTGTCGTCGGTAATGCATGTAACGCTAAACCCCACGACGCACAAGTGTCGTCGGGGTTTAATTATGCCGGTCCTATGGCACCTCGAGGGCTCAGATTTGCATGGGAACTGTGTAAGTATCTCACGCAACCATGCCGATAATTGAAAACTCTCTAAGTCCAACCGCGTCCACGTGAGCGCGCAAAAACTTTGTTTTTGGGTGTTTTTGCCTTTAATTTTCATTCCTAACCCATTCGCTATTGTTTCTAGATTTTTTTTTTTTTTTAAACCTGCTGGTCCCTGGTGGTACATTTATTTATAACTAGCTGGGGCTCAGTGGGTTAAAGGGTAAACCATATGCAACTGGAACATCTCCACCTCTACCTGAATGCCGTGTAAAGCACATAGAGCCTTTCCAAGCTAGGGTTAGAAAGGGAGAAAGGAAGTGCGAATGGAGGTTCATTCCAGTTAAGGCACCTTGGTTTAGTGGAATGTGGGAACGGTGTGTCGGCATAGTAAAGTCAGGACTCAGAGCGGTAGTAGGACGTGCTCTATTAAAGAAGATGGAGTTGACGACAGTCCTCACAGAGATAGAGGCAGTCGTGAATGATCGCCCGCTCACATATGTGTAAACCGACCTGCAAGAACCACTACCATTAACACCAGCTCACTTGCTATATGGTAAACCATTGACTGCGTTTCCATCTGATTTCCAATCCATAGTAGAGTTAGAGGATCCCTTGTTGTACTCTGAGGCAGCGGTGTCTAAGAGATACCAGTATATATCGAGGGTAATCAAAGATTTTAGAAAACGGTGGATTAATGAATATCTGCTAGCATTGAGGGAAAGGAGTGTTACTCCCTCTTGTGACGCATGTCCAGTGTGAGCATGCTGTACAGAACGCCTAGTCATGCCCCACTCTCGCTAGGATCGTCAGGGCAGGAACTTTGGCTGTAGTCTATGTAGAGTTTCCTAACTTAGTTCATGTGAGCCGTTGTACTATAAGTATTATGAATATGTATTTTGTTTTCATCTGAGTCAACGACTTCTATTTTATATCATTAGTTATAAGTATTGTGTGTAAAACTTATTTGTAATGATGGGAGGAGAAACAGCCACAGTTGGGGGTCAGTGGGTAGGCCTAACTCACTAGCACTCCCCCCTCCCCTCAGTGCTAGGGGAGCCTTTGTCTATCCCAGAGGAGAGAGAGAAATTACGTAATGGTTGTCAGTGGGCGGTCCTTAGTAGTTCACGTTGGGCTCACTAGAGGGCCGGGTATAAAAAGGGAAATCTAGCCATTTTTTCATCAGAACTCATTAGGCAGAGCGACTTCTCATTTCCCTTGCTAACTATATATATTCTTCTGACTGATGTGAACTTTCTCTACTACCTTACATTCTTATCTCCTCTTTTCCCTGCCTGTTTAACTTCCATGGTCCCGTTGGTGCAGAGCTAGTCAGCCAACGTATTATCGCTAGAGTTCTCACGAGATACTTGCCTATTAGATAGCCTATTTTGGAAGGGTTAACTTAGAATAGGATTGATTTATGTTTGTTGCACTTGTATATGCATTTCCCTGTGTGTTATTATTATTATTCCTGTTTTCTGCTAGTCTAGGTAATGCTAGACTGGGGTAAGGCTTTTCTGTGTTACGAGTTGTTGTTTGATGCAGTGGTTAAGCGATAAACCTGCATACTCGTTTCGGTTCAGTGAAACCTAGGTTGTCTTCGCGGCTGACTGTTTTGAGTTAATAATTTACAGTGCGTGAGGGCAAGAGCCTAACCACCCTGTATTTTATTAACAGTTTGTTTTTACTTTGTCAAGGAGCCGGGAGAAAACCAGATACAAGGGATCTGGATTTCTCAAAGTGTACTTGTTAGTTTTAACGTAATACTTTAAACAGTTGTGAGGACTTCGCTAGGCTACGAGCCGTTTTTGCTCAGTCACTGCTACCTTTTGCCCACAGTACCCCAGCAGTAGATACAGAATAGTATTGAAGCTTTCCTTATGTATGATATTGTTTATGCACTATTGATTTCATGTGTTGCAAGCTTGGCTACTTTAGTGAGTAGTGGCCCACGAGCACAATCCGAGTAGGCTATTGCCGTTGCATTTGCGGAGTACTTCTTTTTAATGTTTGCCATTTACTATTGCATATTCTTTTAATTATTCTTATGCCAATTTAAACCTTTAATAGTATTTAATTGACAGTGTTTTTGCTTATCGAATTACTGTTCAAAATCCGATACGTACTTCTTACGAGCATCCGAGAAGCATCTAACTTTTTTCAGAAGATTCCTTGCTCGATGCTTAAGGACTATTAATTAACGTAACGTAATAGTGCCGATCCGAAGTAGAGGGTGGAGGACTTCTTAAGTTCTTAGTCAAGGGTGGATTACTTCGGCTTCGGCCAACACTATTCTTTGGTGTTGTTGTTTCTTACTTCATTGTTTGATTGTTGACCAGACTAGATAATTCCTGTCTCTTTATTAGTCTGTTGTTGAACACTAGTACCGAGTTCTTGTATACCCCGTTATAGCAGATTGAACTCTGGAGGGTATTGGTGTTTTTTGTTCGGCTGGCAGTACTCAGGGGTTGGGATCGTGTGTTTCCGTTGTGGCAGCGAGCCGTATTCGAGTCCTGATTGAGAGCCCTTGTGTACCCGAGTGCCAGGTCGTAACACTCTGGTAGACCGACGGCACCTACTGTTGGTGAAGTAGTTTTAATTAAAGAAGATAGTCCTCGTCTATACTGGAAATTGGGCCGCGTGTTGGAGGTATACAAGGGGAAAGATTCTGTAGAGCGGGTGGCACTATTGAGGACGGCCACTGGAATTACTGTTCGTCCTATCGCACGTTTGTACGCTTTGGATCTCGATTCCACTTTATAATCGGAGACTCCACCTATTATTGCTGGGTCCGAGAATTCTCAAAGTAACGACTCACCTCTTACTGATGGTGATCAATCTCGGACCGGGACGCGTCCCAGACGCGCTGCTACTGGCGCCGTTGATATGTGGCGTCAGAGGATAGCCTCTGGGCAACTTTAGTTTAAGGTGGAGTTCAGGTATTTTTTTTGTGGGTGGAGTGTATCGTGTAAATACTATAGGCTATGACTCTTTTATGATCCCGTATGTCTCTGTGACGTGACGATCGTTCCTGCAGCACGGCATAGGACGAGTAGATCATATATTATAAGATTGTAATTAAGTTAAGATTATAAAAGGCCTAATATGCTATTAAGCAATATTGACATGGTCTTATGTAGTATATATGAATTTATCGTATATATTAATATAATTTATCGTATTGAGCAACCTAGATGCAGTACGATAATCTGGGCTCCTGGCGTTTGCCAAGGCTGCAAGGTGTGCCTCTGAGGAAGACAGCTCAGAGCCTCCACTAACACCGACCAGTTAACATCTAATTTCCGCCCTCAGTTGATCGAGCTTTTGTGCCTCTAATCACAATACACTGACATCAATTAATACAGCTACACCATCACGACGCTCTCATCGACGCCATGACTGACTGACAGATAAGCATAGTATTCATGTCCATTCCCATATAATCATATGATCCCTTTCACTTTACTCGAGCCTCAGGGCCGGGCCTGTGTCTTGCCTCCCCATTGTCCGCCATATTAGGTAAAATGTTCTCCTTTGCCTCATTGCCACGTGGAACTATTGGCGAGTTAATTCCTGGAATAATAATAACCCTTATAACCTTACTCTATATATCATTTATTATGTGAGACCTTTGGATATAAATTAGCTTGTTTCAGATCCAATTCAATTTAGATATGGAGTAATTCGATTTAGATTGATTTTATTTGGATTATAGGTTATAGATATTTAACTTCCATTGATAGTTTACCACAGTTATCTTCCTCTTTGCTCTATTAAAGCAGTAACAAGGAGACACAAAAATATATATTGTCCCTGAGTCTAGTCCACAGTGCGTGTAGTATGCCGGAGAACTTCTAAGGTTATTCTAAACCGCCTAAATATTATCTAACCATACCACTACTAGACTCCCAGACCATTCTATATGAGGCCCAATCGCTTAGGAATTGGGAACAATACAGAGCAAAAACCATGGAAAGTCCAGTGCGATAAACCTCTGTGCCAAGCCTATTATCCCTAGCCTATGTCCTAATGCTACACCAAGTGGCTCTCAGATCAGATGAAGTATTGAGGGAGAAGCCTTTACAACGGCACCTCGTATTTACATTCTGAAGAGTGTAGAGAGGGGAGAAGGGGTGTTGGAGAGAGAGGAAGCTGTTGGAGTGGCTTTGTTATGTGTGTTTAGTCTGTATACGTCGTCAGGATATCCCCTGACTGGGTGCGAGCATGTGAAACATGCTAGGACGTACTACCACACCCACTAAATGTCCGCCGTGGCAGGGATTCGATCCCGGGTCTTGCAGATTCACACTTGAGCGTGGTCACCAATCGACCACCACGCTCTCTTCAGCACAGCCCGGCGGTGGTGTTGTAAGGGGTAAACAACTATAATGACTTAACCCTTACAACATCATCTGGGGTTAGCTCAACACAACCGAGTACAATGGGGACAACCTCACCTAGTAACAGGCTCCACCCCTAGTCCCTGACTGCACCGAATGTATTGCTGCTAAAACTAAACAAGGCACAAGGGTTGGTATCTTAGTAGGTTGAAGATTGGCTGTCACCCCCAAAGGGTTAACTAAGGCCCGAGTTAGAGGATGCTGTGCGGTGGAAGGGAAAAAGACAGTAGCCTATCATGGCACTGCAGGCCTACACACACACCCAACAACCCCGTTCCTCAAAGGCCTACCAAAAACTAAGTAAACAGGCCAATCCTCAAACCACTAGAGATAGCAACCAGGAATAATATTCACACATAAATAATTATAAAATAATGGAAACGACATGGAAGAATAAAAAGAGAAGCGTATACTCTAAATTGCCAAGGAGAAGAAATGCAGTATCTCTAACAAATGCAGAAAACTCCTCTATGCAAAATAATAAAGTTATATTAACCCTCCTGGCCCGGGCTGGCTCTCCAAAGGATGGAGCTCGTATCCGGGCGATCTGGCCGAATATCAACAAAAGTAAACTAAGGCTAATCTCGCTTAATATATTATCTACATTAATCAAACTTATATAGAAATGGGCGCCTTACCTTGCCGCGTAGAATGGCGTTGAGTAGAGCTCTCTAGCTCAACTGGTTCCGGAGTGATGGTGATGGAAGTGGAGGTAACTTTTGCCGCGTAATTACCTCGGCGCGTCCGAACACTCAACCGCGGCCCCGGCTACGACGTCCAGTTGCACTCGTCGCTCCACCCGCAATTATGCCGGGAAGCGATTTGATAGTGTTTTATTGTTTATTATGTCATTTATTATAGTTATTATGTTATTTTCACTCAATAAAGTTATTTACATGAAGTTATTTGTGTCTCTGTCACTTATTACTTAGTTTTATTATTATTATTATGATTATAGTGTCACTTTCACTGGACTTTGATAATTGATAGTGTCATTTTCCCTTTTATGTATTGTTAGGAAGGCACTTATTATTACTTGTGCGTGTCTCTTTCACTTAGTTTTATTATTATTATACTGTCACTTTCACTGGACCAGGCTTATTGATAGTGTCATTTTCACTTATTTATTGTTAGAAATATATATTTTAGTGTCACTTTCACTTGTTCATATTGTTATTGAAGGCACTTATTATTACTTATATGTGTCCTTTTCACTTATACTTAGTTATATTATTATTCTTAGCCTACATTTGAGTGTCACTTTCACTGTTGTCACTTCCACTTCAAAAGTTTACTTGAGTGTGGAAGTCGTTGAAGCAGGTCCCAGCACACAGTCCAACTTGACACTCGAGGGATTCCCAAGTTGTTTTTGTGGTTTTGCGGGGTCTTCTTGTTGTGTGGCTGCACACATGGCACCTCTTCTGGATTCTGATTTTACTACCTGGTGCTTTGAAAGGAAGGGCATTGAGCTGGTGCTTCCTGAAAAATTCAGCACACCCCGTTCTGTCCAGCTGGCCTGGTCCTTGTAGTGGCCTCCCTGGTGTACCCGCATGTTTAGCCAGGAGCTCAAGTATCACCTGTTTGTGGAATTTCCGCAGGGACTTGTACTTCTTGGCTCCTGGAGTCCTCAGACGGTAGATGTTGTAGGCATTGAGGACCGACATATCTACCGTATGCAGGATAAACTTCTTGTACCACCTGCAAGATGTTCGCAGGCAGTCGATGAAGCCCATCTGCATGTCGGACTTGTCAACGAGGCGCATGTTGAGGTTGTAATCCAGGACAGCAGCTGGTTTCTGGACGGGGTTCTTGGTTCTTCGGTCCACCTTCCCTGTGGCGACCATCTCGGCCTTGTGGCATGTGCTGAGGAGGTCGACCTTCCGCTGGTCATGCCAGTGGATGGAGAGGATGGGGCCACTCTTCTTGTGGAAGATGTCCGTCTTCTTCGTCTTGGTTGGGTAGCCTGGCATGCCCTTCCTCTTGGCCTCTACTGTGCCGACAGTTCCGGTCTTGCGGTCATGGAGGTACTTGGTCAGGAGAGGCGACGTGTAGTAATTATCTGTGTAGAGGATGTGGTTTTTATTGAAGTGCCTCTCCATCATCTTCACTACAGCCCCACCAAAACCAATGAGGGGGTCAGTCACAATTTCTCCACCCTTGCCGCTGTACACCACAAAGTCCAGCACATACCCCGTCAAACAGTCGCAGAGGACGAAGAGCTTGATGCTGAAGTGGTGTCTCTTGGACGGGATATACTGTCGGAAGTGCAGCCTACCACGGAACAGGACCAGAGACTCGTCGAGGCACATCTTCTGGAAAGGAATCAGGTAGGTGGTGAACCGATGACGTATCATGTCATACAGCTTCCTGATCTTCCATAATGAGTCGGGAAGGTGGACTGCCATGTTGTTTGTCAGGTGGAGATAGGAGAGGATGTCGAAATACCTGTCCCTGGACATGTACTTGCCAAATGCTGGAGTCGTTATGATGTCGCCAGTGATCCAGTAGTCTGCCAGAGCGTGCTTCCTGATATGTGTCATCAGCATTGTGAGTGCCAAGAACACATATAGTTCTGCCAAAGTGACAGCTCTCCATGCCACCATCTTGGCACTGGTCTTCCTCCCAAGAAAGTTGGCACAGATCTCATGATGGTTGTTGGCCTCCTCGACGAGGTATTCCATGACTTCATTGTCATAGAAGCCACAGAAAAGTTCACTGGGGGTAGCATCTGGGCCACAGGGAAATGTTGGTGACACCCCGGAACCCATCTGTACCTCGTCAAAGGCAGGACAATCTGGCTCAAAATCAGCCCTATCTGTCCACACAAACAGGTCGGATGCTGATGCTCGTGCAGGTGTAGCAGGCACACGCCCTGGACGCCCTGGACGCCCTGGCACACGCTCTTGGCCACGCGGACGCCCTGCACGCCCACGCCCACACCCAGGGGCAGCTGCGTCGGCAGACTGACCACGTCCACGACCTCGCCCTGTAACTCGTCTTGTCGGGACTTCCTCTTCCTCTTCCTCCTCAGGCAACGTCAGGTCATCTGGGGCAATGTTGGGGTCGTCAGCATCCTCTTCAGGAGACAATTCGGGTGAAGAAGTGACCGGGCGTCGGCGGCGGGAGGCTGCGGGAGGTTGAACAATGGGAGCCTCGGCCTCGGGAGTTGGGCTCCTTTTGCGGCGAGCCGAGGGCTCCTCCGCATCAAATAATGCTCTGCGGTGTGTTGAGGGCTGTGGCACACTAGTAATACCACTTGAAGAGGCCCTTTGCTCATCCTGAAGGAGAGATGAAGCCGAGGGCTGTGGGTGACCCACGCGGCGTCCCGGGTCAAGGCGTCGGGACAAAGGAATGCGGGTGGTTGCTAGACCAGGGTCGGCGTCACTATCACTGTCTTCAGCTCCCCTAGCCTTTTCTGTGGCTGCCCTGCATGCTTTTTTAGCTGCACTTTTCACCAGAGATTGTTTATAAAAATATTTGCCCACTTTCAAGGGCGTACAGGCAGGCAAAGGGGAAGGTCCTGGGCTAGGGCTAGGCCTAGGCTGACCTAGCAAAGATGGCGAGGGGGTAGGCCTAGGTTCTAGCACACTTGGAAGTTCAATAGCACCTTCCTGAAACACTTCCACATCAGGATCATCACTACTGTCTCCCCCCTCAAATAAATCAACATTATCGTCGTCTCCAAAGCCAACGAAATCGTCATCTTCGCTTGCACTTATAAATTGTTCTTTGTCCACCAAGCTTTCGCCACTGCTCTCTTCAACATCAAAAAGTTCTCGCTGTATGGCACTATCACTCAACAAACGCTTCACTTTCTTTCGTTGAGCTTTCTTCTCGGTTGCAACAGGCATCGAAGTTGCGAGCGGGGTAGCAGTGGGGCGCGCGGGAGGTTGCACCGAATCGGACGCGTCGGAATTCATTTTTTTAGTATTACTCGCTATGGCGGCCACGTAGGAACTGATAACGGTAGTAGTTGAGGCTTGGTGGCGCTGCGGTCGCCCCTGCAAACTAAAATTTGGCCGCGCCAATTTTGAAGCACGCTTTCAAGCACAGGGATTTTAAAAGGACACCTGGGCTCCTGCCCTTCTTTTGTGGTGTCATTTTAAAATGACACCCGGGCTGGAAGGGTTAATAAAAGTTAGGTCAAATGACTCCCAGACTTGCCCTGCTACTATTCAATAAGAAACAAGATGGTAAATGCGGTTAACAAGGGAACTATAGGGCAAGCCTGTGACAGCCCACACAGCACATGTGCTCAGTATGGCGTCTGTCTCACGAAAGTGTGAGCGGTTATGTGAAGACAGACGAGAGTCCCAGGAGGGGAGGAGAGCTCCAAAAATCGCTAGACTCAACAATTATTATAAGCTCCTAGGCTCTCATTAACTATACAAAAGTAATCAAGTAAATATAAGGCATCATTTTGCAAACTTATGACAAACGAAATAGTAACCCAAGGGCTGAACAAAAGAAGTAATTATACTCGTGGCAAGCAACAAAAGAGACATATAGCCACCTAGCCTCTCACAGGGTCCTCCCGCAAGAGGCCACACATGGTACAACCATGACGTCACAACCCCGACACGAAGGATGCAGGGAGAGAGAGAGAAAACATGGCTCTCCCCCAATATAACAAAAGCTATGTAAATTATTATAACACACATACAACTGAACTGAGGTTATATAAGTTCAGGGGAATGTGACAATATATATATATATATATATATATTGTTTAGTTTGCTTTCTATCAAGGTTAGAACAAAAAACACTCCCAAGATCCACCTTCGAGATAAATGTGTACATTGTTCGGTAGAACAATGTCTCAGCCCTAGGCCGATTTCTAATAAATCACAGGCTCGCTATCGCTCAACAGGAAAAAATCGACCCCTAAATATTAACAAAGGAATGGGGTGAGAGGACATCAAATCCCCAAATTAATAGACGAACTTTTTATAATCTCATAATTAATGGGGCTAAACACAAGGGAGAAGGGTGTCCAGAAAAAAGTACCTTCCTCCCTTTAGCTTCCACAACATACTAACACATACACAACACAGAGAAATATACTGAGTTGACGGGGTTGAACAGCCACCCCCAGACCAAAACAAGAATAGCAGTCATCCAAGACAACAGGAAACATAGGAGAAGACAGAAGCAGGAGAAGATGAGAAGAAATGAGACCCAACCAATTTCCCAGGCTTTAATTCCGGCCCGGACACACGAGTCTACCTCTTTTTCCGGAACTATCCATGCTCTAAATTCCGGAGAAATAGGTCAGTCTGCCCGGAAAAGGAGTTCGAACCATGACCACTCACAGGGGCCTCAACTCCTACAATGGCAGAGGGTGGAACCACCGCCCGAGGCATATCATCAGCTCCAGCCCAATTTACAATACAATGAAGAAATGTTTATGGAAGTTAAGCACCAAGAACCCTTCCAATATAGACACAAGTGGGACCCTCAGTACCCCTCCTATAGTACCTTCCCGGAAGACTGAGAATGAAGCAAATGCAATGACAAATAAGAAACTTGTAGCCGGCAGAATAAGAAAAGCCAGATACCACGATGGACAGAAAATAATCCATTACATCACCACAAGGCCCTCTAAAAATAGGGGTTCAAGATCACGAGATTAAGAATCTCCAATTGTACCAATAAATAACTCCCATGTACTGTATTTTTAGATTAAGTATTACCTTCACCATAGCCAAAACAACGATATCCACATGTCCCTATGAACTCGAAAGACACCAAATTGAACCCTAAAAAGAACCCAAATATAGTCTGACTTTAACTGAAGGAAATTAAGCAAATATGATTGTATCCTTCGTCTGGTCAAGCCGGGAGGAAAAACATTGGTATTACCGCTTTACCGGACTTCCAGTCCGGAACCCCTTCACCTGTACCTGGGAGAGACGCAGTTCCCCTTGACGCCAAGCCCTGCAGTACTAAGAGAAGCAGTTCCCCCTGACGTACAGCCCTTCAGAACCATGAGACCACGTCGACCAGATTCTCGCTCACGGCTCCCTCCACCCTACCCTGAGTGTCTCTGAGTATATTAAGTTGTGGCTATTAGTTGTGAAAGTAAGGTAAAATATGTGATTAACCAATTTTAATTAACTCTATATCTGTGCCCAGGATCTATCTTGAATCTGTGTTACCCGTGTGAAATATTAAAGTTGATCTGTACGAGTGTTTTATAGGTACGAGATATTGCCCTGTAAATCTGTGTGGAACCGTCTTACACCAGTTTAACCAGATACTTCATCTTCATACTTTTATCAGTGTTACTTAGCCGGAATATTCACAGATTTTCCTCTTTATGTGTCCTTTATTCTGTGTATAACGAAGTTGAAGTCAAAGTGTATAACGTGAATTTATTCCCATCTTAAACCTTCTATTTACCTAGAACCTATGCCCAATTTTAAGATTCTTTTATCCATTTAATTAATATCCAGAGAACTTCATCATTATTTTTATTTTGAAAGTCAAGATCCCTTTTCGTCGAATTAAGATTTATTCGTTGACAAGTTCTAAGTTATTAATTGTTGTGAGTAATCAAATAATATACGTATTTGGATCATATGAATCTTTACACACGTATCTAGGAATTTCGTTTGTATATTCCTATGTCTAGTTAGCCTACGTTTTGGCTATTAACTTATCTTCGATTACTTGATTTAGTAATTATTTATTGTAATCACTTCAAGGTTATGATATAACGCTACAATAGTTCTGCGTTTTATAATAGGAATTTGTTAATTTATTCAGAGCTCCTTTCATGCCAAGCTTTGGTATTAATTAGTACAACTTTGTCGTGTACGCAATTTTATATAGCTATTCTATTTTAAGCTATTTATTTGCACTACTTATATCTGCGCCCCTAAATTACTCAGTTAATTTATGCCAACCCTATTATTTCGTATTGTCCTTTTTTCCTTGAGCCACATTAATTCTTAGTGCATCTGAATTCCGCCATTCGTGTGATTTGATTTAATCTCTGATCAAAGTATTTTTCTTGTCATATTAGAGAGATTATTCATATTTATTCTTAGAGGGTCAACTTATAATTTAGTTTGTCTTCCCTTTTAGACTTGAATTATCCACCTAGCTTGAACCTTTAAGTTAACATCTGATTCATTCATATTACTATTTGCCGTGGCCGCAGTACATTCTAGTTATACTCCCATAAGCGGTACGTTTGATCTTTTACCTGTGCGCGGCCTAGCTTTTTACCCCCACGACACGCACTCGCACCGTGCAGTGAACAATACGTTCCACTGTCTTGCATAGTATTTCAGAATACTTCACGTTAGACACTTGACTCCCATACATATTATTATCAAGGTGATTATTATATTTATATATGTATCTGTATCCTATGCGTAATTCTCCTTCCTTGATTGTCATATAATTAATTATAGTACTCCATTTGAGATTAAGATTATTAACCCTCTCCACTATATTTATTACTTGCTCCCTGTTTATTAACTCTCTCCACTATATTTATTACTTGCTCCCTGTTTTCCATATATCAGCCGGGTTTAGCGTGCATATAACCTATTTATGTTTGTTAATAAATAAGAGTGTAAAATACGTTGTGTGTTTATTGTGTTTATTGTTGCCTGATTGAGTTTACTATGTTACAACTGACAGTAGAGGCTTCTAGTCCTTGGACTAACACAGACTATTAAATACACAGCACCTCCGTAGCCTCAACTCGTAACACAGCCTATCGCAACAGAACAGAGCTCATTCGCAACTTCCAGGCTCTCTGGGGACCAAAGGTGCACACAATCCCCGAACGGGTTCTGTTACACACACAATGCAACTAACTGGAACCCCTAGTTATGGTGAAAAGATATCTTGAGCCACAACTATCAACAAAACTCAGTACCGAATAGCAATACTGAGGAGGATCCTTTCTAAGCTGCACAAAGAAGAGAAAGCTCGGATTCAATTTACGTTAAATAAATTACGGTAAATACATGCCAGCAATAAATGCCAAAATGATGAAGCAAATATCAAGCATAAACAAATTAATCAAGGATGAATCAAACACCTGTCAACCACCGACCACCTAAGCTTATCCTAATAATCGTTGAGGCGTCCTAACCCGATTTCAACTCAACGGGTTTTTATAATTGTGCCAGTGCTCATGCGAGTAGAGAAGGAATACCCAGGTAGGCAACACAGCCTACCTGCGGCGCACTGCAACACAACAGTTACTATAAAACGCCACAATCTATTTTGTCCAGACTATCGGTTTGCTTGGCCGAAGTAATCCACCCTGTAACTGACAGACTATAGAAGTCCACCACCCACTACTTCGAACAAAGCAACCCCAATAGCCTGGACCCCTAGCTAAAATAATGCACAGGAAATAAATAACTATCGGCTGGAATAAACACAAGTTACTGCAGGAATAAGATAAAATGCGTAATGAGTCCTAGCTATTATGCCAGCGAGGAATAAATCTTACCCTCCACCAATACCGAGAGTATACTGCCTACCTTAACACCTTAAGAGCGGGTGGTGGAGTATATTTCACTGTGCCGCCCAGCGTTTTTTTTTTACCATAAATGGGGTTGTTTCCGTGCTCTTTTTCATGCATAAACAAGACCCAGAGCATAATACAAGTATGTATCCCTGAAAGGGCGTAAATTGAGCTTTCCAATGACACCCGAACCATCCTTCTACGATCACTGGTTGTCTTGCAACGATCGATCGTGCAACCGAAGGGCAAAATCGCTAAAATACGGTAATTTCTTTATATAATTACGTATGTAGCGAGGGAGTGAGGGTGGATGTAAGTGGAGTACATCTCAGTTGGTCCACGGCGGCCGTGGCGAGCGGTCATGACGTAACCCGTGGTCCTCCCGTCGCTCGTCTCTCTCTTAGAGCCAATATTGAGCCAAAATTGCACACAGACTTAAGTCGGGCCCCGCCACATAGTCCAAATTTTTCGATATGGACTTAAGTCGGGCCCCGATAGACAAGGGTTAACAAGGCCAAGATTGCGGCTCTACAAAGACTAGGAAAGAAAGAAAGAAAACATATATATAGGAAAACACATATAAATCTGCAGTAAATACGCCACCCACACACCCTTAGAGTTTGTCTAATATTATGTTAACGATGCCAATGAATAAGTAAAAGTGTAAGATAATAAGGATAATTTTGCCAATATGAGAGAAACGAGAGCTAGATGTTGCTCTTTCAATAGTTAAATGCGGACTATATCGTGTCTAGCTGGTACATACTAACGCCGCCAGATGGCTCCACCTGAACCAGCTTGATGGTTCCTTTTTACAATGTAATCCTTACTTAAATAATACAAGTAGGACTAAAAAACTTAATAAAACATACATATACAATGCAAAATATAATATGCGTACTATATTGATATACCGGAAAAACCCATTAACAATAAATGGGTTACATAAATTCGCCACCGTCTACTCTAGAGCATCGGAAAATCAAAGAGACCACGTCATTGAACGAAATATGAACGAAACAATATGAATTCAAATCCGGCGATAATATACGGATATATATCGACGTATAATGTGAAGCAGGGTTGATCACTGGTTCACGCACTATTGGAATTACCGCCAGACGGAATGATATATTCACCATGTGAATATAATATTATGACCAATGCTTATAGTAAGTTATGAACATAAATTAACTAAATGAAACTTACGATGGTGGAACATCGTAACACCCTTACCAAGGGGGGGGGGGGGGGGTCAAGGCAATGATAATTTCGCATCACAATCCAACCTCACTACAGCCAATAAACATACACATTAAGTATATAGTTATTTATTGAGTTTTAATACTATATAATTATATTATTTTCGTAAAGTTTTCGAATGTGCTTACAACTAACTTATAATTACAACATTCATCTCATCACCACCCCAATCCATCTCAGTATGGTAGGCTACCCTGCTCAGCCCTTGACTTGCGCAATAGCTGGCGCACACGGCCGTCACGATCACACCCCATCTCCTCATGACCCCGTGACAGGCAATCCGCTAGGACATTATCCACTCCCTTTATATGCTTAATTGTAAGGGAATATTCCTGTAGCATAAGGTTCCACCGAGTCAATCGCTGATTCTTGTTCCTAAACCGACTGATAAATTGTAAAGGGTGATGATCAGAATAAATTACAATATTGGGACCAAAGGAAGGTAGATACACTGAAAAAAAATCCAGAGCCTGAAACAAAGACAGCAACTCCTGCTCAAGCACAGAATAAATGCGTTGGGCCTTATTAAGTTTCTTAGAAAAATATGAGACTGGATGTTCAACACCATCCTTGGAGTCTTGAAGCAAGGCAGCCCCAACGCCGACGTCGCTCGCATCAACAGCTAACTTGAAAGTCTTGGAAAAGTCTGGTGCACAGCAAAGCAGTGCCTTCACATCCTTGAATGCTGGCTCATATTTATCAGTCCAACAAAACTTTACCTCCTTCTTGAGGAGATCAGTGAGGGGGGCCAGTACAGTTGAATAATTACGTATGAAGCGGCGATAGTACCCTATCATACCGACAAAGCATTGCACTCCCCGCACCTGGGCACCTCAAAAGCCCGCTTCAACATTGGCGTTCGAGGAAGCATCTCCACCCTGCCCCACGATGTAACCGAGGTACTGCACTTGTCCCTTGACGAATTCACACTTGTCCAAATTCACCGCAAGATCCGCCTCACTGAGTCGTTGAAATAGAGTAGTGACATTATTCAGGTGGGCTTCCCATGATGGGTCATATATTACCACATCGTCTATTATAGACTGTGCAATTTGGCACCCCATCCACAACCTGATCCATCAGACGCTGAAAAGTGGTTGGGGCGTTTTTCAGTCCATATGGCATTACCTTACACGGGTAGGCCTACATGCCACCTGCCACAACAAAACTGGCAATTTGCTGTGTGTGAGGTGTGAAGGGGACCTGCCAATTACCCTTCTGAAGGTCCACCTTAGTGATGTATTGGGCAGCTCCTATAGAGTCAACGGAATCATCTACCCGAGGGAGAGGGTGTGAGTCAGTGCGGGAGAGGTCATTCACGCACCTGAAGTCAATACAAAAACGCACTTTGCCACCTGGCTTAGGCTGCAGGGTGACAGGAAACGCCCACTCACTCCACACACGCTCAATCAAACCCTTCTCCAACATATAATCTAGTTCGGCCTGAAGGGTTTGAGCTCGGGCAGGATTCAGACGATAGGGAGCCAGCTTTATCGGTTTATTATCCTCCTCATCAATGTCGTGGACCGCCCAAGCGGTCAGCCCAGGCGCATCCCTAAACACCAAAGGATACTGTGACAACCGACTAAACAAAGCCTGGCTACGGGACTCGTTCAGATGCACCAGCTTAGCCCACAAAGCCTCTGAATTGTTCTTACACCAGGCCCCAGCCGACACCGCATCGGGAAAATTCCCATGAAACATATCTCGCTCCTCCTCCTCCTTTGTGTCTAATACAGCCAGGACCTGCACACCAACACCCTGAGACTTGTTGTTGTTGTTGTTCCCCAGGCTGTCTGGCCGAACAGCCCCAAGGTCTCGAGCAAGGCCAAGGCCATAAACGAGCGCTCCCACAAAACCCTCCCTGCTTACCACTAACAAAGCCCGGGTGACCGAAGCCACTCCAAGGCAGGGAGCTGAGGAGGGTGTGGAAACGCCCGGGAAACCAAAGCCCCACCCAAGGCCCTGTGCCACTCAGCAATTATGAAGGGAAAGTTGAGGGGAAAGGGAAGAATGTGACGCTTTGGCTCCCAATCTTGGCAGTAAGGAGATCAATCCACGGAAAAGACGCCGTCACTTGAGATCTAGAAGATATATTATAAGTAAAAGGAACAGTCAGAGTAAGCTATGGGTATGGCATAGATTGCTCAGCTCTCACTCTGATAGACCAGCCCATCACCAGATGACTAGAACCCAATCCTCTCAGCATCAGCTAGGAAAGGCCCTAGAAAGCCGCCTTTGGTGGGGGGATAGCTCCCCTAGACTTGTTGGCTGCAACTCCAACTTTCCCTTTCCCCATCCACTGCTCCTTTGAATGTGCCTGTCCAGCCCATGAATTGGCAAGCTTGGGGGTCCTCTGCACATCGACAGAAGAGTCGCGCCCCCCTACATTGGCGATGCTCGACGCGCACACTACTTGCGCAGAGCCAGTGTCATCTACATTCCCAGAATCACGGTTTAATGACAACAAGCATGCATCAGAGCCAGGGGGAGACACAGTCAGGGGTCGATAATAGGGTTTTAGAATGTTGACATGACATAACTGGATTGCTTTCTTGCGGTCAGGGGTAGCTACAAGGTAATCCAGATCTCCCACTTTTTTATTATCTTGTAGGGCCCACTAAACTTCGCTCTCAACGGCTGACCAACCAAGGGGAGGAGTACAAGCACCTCCTCACCCGGCGCAAACTCCCTCAGCTTAGCTTTCTCTTCATACCGTGCTTTCATCTTATGCTGCGCCCCAAAATGATTAACCTGTGCAAACTAGAGAGCTGTGGCCAACCGTTCCCGAGTCTTCATAAAAAAGTCCAACAAACAAACCTCTGGGACTTGCACATCTCCTTCCCAGGCCTCCCTCACAACCGCCAGAGGACCTCGAACCCTATGCCCAAACACCAACTCATTAGGCGAAAACCCTAGGGCTTCCGAGCGGACCTCCTGGATGGCAAAAAGGATTAAGGGAATTGCCTGACCCCAATCACGGTCATGGTCGAGCAGAACTTGCACAGTGCCAACTTGAGAGTTTGCTGGGCTCTCTCAAGTGCTCCCTGAGTCTGTGGATGATAGGCAGACGATAGGATCTGCTCGACCCCAAGTTCCTGCAACAATTGTTTGAACATGTTAGAGGTGAAATTTGACCCACGGTCAGACAGGATCTCTTTGGAGAGTCCAAAACGGGTGAAAAAATCTAGCAATTTACGACTGATTACTTTAGTATGTGAGCAAGGCACCGGAATAGCCTCTGGATACCTAGTTGCAACATCCAGAATGGTCAACAAGTACTGGTTTCCGGCTGAGGTGCAGGGCAAGGGTCCCACCATATCAATGATGACACGGTGAAAAGGGATACCTACAGCGGGTATAGGCTGTAAAGGGGCAGCAGGAATACTCTGGTTAGGTTTCCCCACCAGCTGACACACATGGCACGACTGTAGGAAATCTGCTACCGCTGCAGACATTCGTGGCCACCAAAAATACTGAGACAGCCTGTCAAGCGTTTTCCTGACTCCAAGGTGGCCTGCCAGAGGAGCTGCGTGGTCCAGGTGTATCAGCTCTTGTCGAAACACCTGCGGCACCACCAGCTGGTCAAATAACTCCTCTCCACCCCTACATCCAGAACCCTCACGTCTGAACAACAATCCTTCACGTATGCAAATTTCCCCTGCACCATCAGAACGGTTACACACCTTGCCCACCTGGCTAAATAGAGGTACCAACTCCTCATCTGCCTTCTTGCACCGCATTAATTCAGCTGGAGCCACCGCTGCCAATCCGTCATGCGACATAAAATGGGGCAAGGTTGGTGGCGAAGCGATAACTGTGCCACCCGTAGGGCCCCCATTATTGCCTTCCTCACCACCTCTGGCACCAGAGTCTACTAAAGGCCCTAAGCCAACAAGACTCCCAGTATCACACAAATCACTCTGGGCACCAACACAGTTTGTGGGAGATATTGGTAGTGCGCACTCTTGGCTGTCCACTCCCTCCTTTGAACTATTTATCACATCTTCCACTCTGTCTTCCTCCTTACAAATTCATCTTGACTCGTGACCTTGGCCATCGACCGCGTTACAGCACATACAGGATAAATCTCAGAGTCGTGGTTCTCGGGAACATCTGGCAGAATAACACTGGAGACACACACTGGCGGTGGGAAAACCTGGTCACCCGCCATTTCAGCACCAAGCCAAAAGTGCGCTCCTTCCATGGGCAAAGTCTGCACGACCGCCACAGGTGCAGAGGTCACTACAGGGCACCTCAATGACATCTGAACCAGGAGGTGACATGCTTCAGAATTTACCCCATGCACCAGCACAAAGTCGTCCCCTTTAGTATCCATCCCAGGCAACCGGACACACAAAGACTGTCGGGCCCCTGAGTCCCTGAATACTTTAACAGGGAAGACTTGTCCATTCTCCAGCTCTACCTCCCCATCATGCAAAAAGGCCCGCCCCCAAACCTGCACCACATCTTTCAACAAAACTCAGTACCGAATAGCAATACTGAGGAGGATCCTTTCTAAGCTGCACAAAGAAGAGAAAGCTCTGATTCAATTTACGTTAATTAAATTACGGTAAATACATGCCAGCAATAAATGCCAAAATGATGACGCAAATATCAAGCATAAACAAATTAATCAAGGATGAAGCAAACACCTGTCTACCACCGCCCACCTAAGCTTATCCTAATAATCGTTGAGGCGTCCTAACCCGATTTCAACTCAACGGGTTTTTATAATTGTGCCAGTGCTCATGCGAGTAGAGAAGGAATACCCAGGTAAGCAACACAGCCTACCTGCGGCGCACTGCATCACAACAGTTACTATAAAACGTCACAATCTATTTTGTCCAGACTATCGGTTTGCTTGGCCGAAGTAATCCACCCTGTAACTGACAGACTATAGAAGTCCACCACCCACTACTTCGAACAAAGCAACCCCAATAGCCTGGACCCCTAGCTAAAATAATGCACAGGAAATAAATAACTATCGGCTGGAATAAACACAAGTTACTGCAGGAATAAGATAAAATGCGTAATGAGTCCTAGCTATTATGCCAGCGAGGAATAAATCTTACCCTCCACCAATACCGAGAGTATACTGCCTACCATAACAAGCACAAGGTTGCGGCTCTACAAAGACTAGGAAAGAGAGAAAAAAAAACATGTATAAATCTGCAGTAAATCCGTCACCGACACACCCTTACAGTTCGTCTAATATTACGTTAACGATGCCAATGAATAAGTAAAAGTGTAAGATAATAAGGATAATTTTGCCAATATGAGAGAAACGAGAGCTAGATGTTGCTCTTTCAATAGATAAATGCGGACTCACTCGTGTCTAACTGGTACAGTTGGTCAAGGATGAAAGTATACAGTTTTTCGTCTGCTATAGCCACACATGGTTTGTCATGTTGGCAGCCATGACAGCCTTTTCACTAGCCCAAGCCATCCCCTACTTATTAATAACAAGTATTATTAGATTCCTCTTTCTACTCATTATTTATTATGAATGTTATAATGTTAAGTGTATATCGTAATCTCTGTTATAGCCACTCCATATTCGTCTACTTTAGATACACAAAAATCTAATTCCTAAACGTGGACGTAAGGAAGCCTGTGTGTTCAATAGGTTAATGACCCAGCAATTGTACTCATCTTGCGAACGCCATTGCTTTATGAGTCAGTCCTCGAAGCATAATGAGGCTTTACTTGTGATTTTGATTTATTTATTTATTTATTATTATTATTTTTATTTTTATCAGCAGAACACCTGCAAACCAACTGCAACATTGATATCACCATAGTACATTGATATCACCATACCCTAAATTATTAGCCACATATTACCACGTGTGAATATGGACCTGTATTCCACTGAAATATCGTATATAGGTAGACGTTTTGATTTTCGTTTTCACTCTCGCATTTCTTGTATATATATCAATAACATTAAGTGTTTAATATCTCCGAAGTGATATTCACGTCAAAGATTAAAGAGCAATATATTCATATTTCCGTCTGACAACTAAGTCCAGAAACTCATTTATAAACACCCTGTATAAGGTGGGCGGGCTCTGTATATGGCTACCAGGGCTGCCAACATGACAAACTATGTGTGGCTATAGCAGACGAAAAACTGTATACTTTCATCCTTGACCAACTGTACATACTAACGCTGCCAGAAGGCTCCACCTGAAACAGCTTGATGGTTCCTTTTCACAATAAATAATACAAGTAGGACTAAACAACTAAATAAGACATACTTATACAACGCATAATATAATATACGTACTATATTAATAAGACATACTTATACAACGCATAATATAATATACGTACTATATAAATAAGACATACTTATACAACGCATAATATAATATACGTACTATATTAATGTACCGGAAAACCCCATTAACAATAAGACATACTTATACAACGCATAATATAATATACGTACTATATTAATAAGACATACTTATACAACGCATAATATAATATACGTACTATATTAATAAGACATACTTATACAACGCATAATATAATATACGTACTATATTAATGTACCGGAAAAACCCATTAACAATAAATGGGTTACGTAATTTAGAGCATAGGAAAATCAAAGAGACCACGTCATTGAACGAAACAATGTGAATTAAAATCAGGCGATAATATACGGATATAATATTATGTCTCTCTATCTCGCTCTCTCAAAATACAAGTGACATGCTAAGTCCAGGATTAGTGCATGAAGGTAAAGTTCTTAGCAAAATCAGATGTACCCCAGAGGATGTAGCAACAATAATAGATAAGGTAAATAGGTTCAAGTCATCCGGCCCAGATAGCTTTCTTCCTCGAGTTGTATGTGAAGTGCGGGATTAAATCGCACCTTTCTTAGCAGACATCTTCAATAAATCACTAGAAAATTGAGAAGTCCCTGAAGACTGGAAACTGGCCAATGTGACCCCAATCTTTAAGAAAGAGGATCACGAGTGCCCCAAGAATTATCGGCCAATTAGATTGACTTATATCATAGTAAAACTCTTAGAAGGGATACTAGTAGACAAGATAGTTGACTACCTAGAAACTCACAATTTAATTACAGATTCCCAAAATGGATTCAGGTGACACCGATCATGCCTTACCAATGTGCTGGAATGTTTCCGTGAAATACTGAGTAAGTATGACAAAATTAGAGCCATAGAAATCCTTTACTTAGATTTTCAAAAAGCTTTTGACAAAGTGCCTCATTGCAGGCTTATGTCAAATGTGAGTGCGCTAGGTATCAATACAGAGGTCACAAATTGGATAGACAGTTGGCTAACAGGTAGACAACAACGAGTGGTAATCAATGGTGTTTCTTCTGAGTGGACTTCAGTCACTTCTGGAGTTCTACAGGGATCTGTCCTTGGCCCACTTCTGATTATCATATATGTCAATGACATCGATATTGGTCTGTTGAGTGTGACCCCCAAGTTTGCAGATGACGTTAATCTTGGAATTAATATGAAAGACCCCAGAGGGGTTGAACAACTCAGGATAGACCTCAACAGACTGGGTGAATGGTCGGAGACATGGCAGATGCCTCTAAATTTGGAAAAGTGCAAGGTGGTGCATATCGGTTAAGCAAAACCCATAACAGGCTATTCACTATTCGGAATGCCTCTGGAAGTGACTCACTTAGAAAAGGATTTGGGTGGTCTGATTAGCAGTGGCCTAAAGTTTTCCAAGCAGTGCATTGCAGTAGAGAAGAAAGCTCAGAAATTATTAGGCTATATTAAGAGGCAATTTAAGTATAAAAATAAGGAAATAGTCCTCACAATTTACAATGCTGTAATGCGGCCTCTCCTGGAGTATGCTGTTCAATTCTGGTCTCCAGCACTCCGGAAAGATATACAGTGACTGGAAAGAGTACAAGCAAGGGCTACAAAACTGATTCCATCGCTTAGAAGAATGAACTATGAGGACCGGTTGAGAGCTCTTGATCTCTTCTCGTTGGAGATCTGCAGACTACGAGGTCAGCTCATTGCAGTTTTTAAAATACTTAATGAGTTTGACAATGTGGATTATAGCAAAATGTTTAGCCTCAATATGAATACAACACACAGCCATGGCTGGAAATTAGAACTTGAAAGGTTCAGCACTAGTATCTGTGGACACTTTTTCACATATATGATATGTTCTACCTGGAACAAACTTCCCATCTCCTTGGAATGGACCGCAAGGTCTCTGAGATAGTAACTCCCTGTACACCTCTCTCTCTCTCTCTCTCTCTCTCTCTCTCTCTCCACCCGTAAGGCCAACTTCAGGTCAGGTGCAAGGAGAGTAATTAAAACGGCTATATATACTCCCTGAGCTCCAGTCCTCGAGTGTAGGTGTAAACACGACACTGACTATAAACTATTTGTCTACGAGGGGAGAAGTGTGGGTATCTGTTTCTACGAGGGGAGAAGTGTGGGTATCTGTTTCTACGAGGGGAGAAGTGTGGGTATCTGTTTCTACGAGGGGAGAAGTGTGGGTATCTGTTTCTACGAGGGGAGAAGTGTGGGTATCTGTTTCTATTTTGTTCATCTGGTGGCAAATGCAATCCCTTGAAGATTAGGATACGTTTTGACAGTTTATTCTGGCTATCAATAACTAGTTTATGCAGTTTAGGAAGGATCTGTGAAAAATATAAGAGTAAGAATAACATTTTATAACAGCCAGAAAACATAAAAGCAATGTGTATTGGATCTTGAAACGGTCAAGACACCGACGAGTGGAACAGTGTGGGTGGCAGTAGTTATTTGGTCACCTGCTATTTGTTATATTTAGACTATCTTGTCCCTCATGCTTAGCCCCTCCATTAGTTACGCTATTTTAAGACGTTTGTCCCGTTAGTTTAGCTATTATAATACCTTGCGTCTTATTTCTTTGTCAATATTAAGACCTTTTCATGGGATTTAGGTGTCGAGTTTTTCCAGACGAGCGATAGCAAGCCTGTAGTTTTGTAGGAACTGGCTTTCAGCCGGGACATTTTCTACCGAAAAATTGACAAATCAATCTTCAATGGTAATCTTTGATGGTGATTTTTTAGGCTTGATAGAGGTCTAGGGAATAACTCAAAATCATATAATTTGTACTTATAGAAAATAAAAATAAAAATAAAATAAAAACATTTTACCCTTAAGGATTAGAGTGGCGTTTTTGAAAGTTTAGTCTAGCTATTACTAACGATTGTATTCAGATTAGGAATGGTATATGGAACTGAGAGGGTTAATTGAGATAGTATTGACCCTTTGGATACCCACATATCCTTCGCAAGTTTTTTTTTTTGTTTTTTTTTTTCTATATTCCAACTTACTCCCTCTCGAGCATAGGCTGAGGGCCTGAATATTCACAGCTGTACAATGAGCAGTGAAGCCTGTGAGGTCTTGTTCCAGTCTAGGGAGTGAGACATGTGAAGCACGTAGAGTACAACGAGCACCTGCCATCTTGCCTTCACATGAGGCACGGTGCTCACTCATGGCCCGAAGCAACCCCATCTCTGAAGCCACCTCGTTCCCGTGCTTCACTGTCTCACACCCTACACTCGGACTCTCACTCTTACACACACACACAACGCCACCTGTTGAGCAGATAACTCACCAGGCATTGCACCCCTATAGCATATTTTGAATATGGGAATATTCATACAGCGCTATTTAATCTAGGAACAATGAGGGTATTTTATTAGCGTTTCGGTGGGTTTTGTGGTAATGCACTGATACTAGGTACAGCACAAATTCCATCCCAATAATATCTTCCTATTGATACATCGGGATTTGAACCCGGGACCTTTGGATTACCAGGCCAGTGGCAAGACCACTCCGCCACACCTCCCCTAAATGAATTGCATAAATTCGTCTAATATTAACCAGAATATACTGTCAGAATGGGTCATAATCCTTGAAAGGGTTATATTATGAGACTGAATAAGCTATGTTTCTATGAGTGGCAGTGGCTATATGGCTTGTTTGATTGAATTCTAAGATGGAATATTATGGGATTGTATGGCGTTTGCCCCATTTGTTTAGTGATTTTTCGACTTTTTTTCTTATATCGGTGTCAATATTAAGACCTTACGTGCAATTTAGGTTTTGATTTTTTTCCAGGCGAGCGATAGCGAGTCTGTACTATAGTAGGAACCAGTTTTCAGCCGGGACATTTTTCTACTGAAAAATGTGCAAATTTATGTTGAGGGGGGATTTTGTGGATGTACTTTAAAGCTGGATAGAGGTCTAGGGAGCAAATTAAAAATACAATAAAAGCTAGCAATTATAAATAGGAAGACAAACAAATCCTTCTGATAGCGTATTATGGCTATGATTAGACGAATGTATTAAGATTAGGAAGGGTATATGGAAATCAGAGGGTTAATTGACATAGTACCGTTTTTACCCCTATAATTCCAACATATCCTTCTTAAACTGTATAAAATCGTCTAATAATAATAAGCTGTTAAAATGCGTCACAATCGTACAAGGGTTAAAACGTTCGCACCATTTGTTTGGTGATTTTACAACGTGTTGCCTTATGTCTTTGTCAATATTTACACCAATCGTGCCATTTAGGTTTCGACTTTTATCTATCTATCTATCTATTGCCTGACGCCGTGATCCCAGAAGGGGTGGCCACGAACGAACCGCCCCATGCACCCCTGTCCCCAGCCAGTCTACCCCCCCCTCCCCCCCAACCAGCACCGCCTTCGTTCATGTACTTCCTCACTCCATCCTTCCACCTCTCATTCGGTCTACTCTCCCTGTCTGTCCCTCCACCTCGCTCACGTACACCCTCTTAGTCATTCTCTCGCTTTCCATACGTTCCATATGGCCGAACCATCTCAAGTTGTTCCTTTTCACACTTTCCAGCACATCTACCTCCACACCACACCTCCTTCTTACTTCCTCATTAGTCTGTCTATCCCTCCATGTAACTCCGCATGCACTCCTTAAGTAATTCATTTCCACTGCTCTCACTCTTGGTGTGAGTCTCTCAACCAACGTCCATGCTTCGCTTCCGTAGGTCAGTGTCGGGATTACCACACTGTCATGCAAGGACTTCTTCACTTCCATGCTGACCACCCTATTTCTTATTACTGCTTTTAGCGTTCCTACAACCCTCTTCCCCTGTTGTACCCTCTCCCGCACTTCTTCATCCATAGTCCCATCTTTACTCAACACACTGCCCAGATACTTAAAAGAGTTGACGATCTCCATAGCCTGACCGTTCAGCTTCACCTCACACTCTGTGACTTCACCCCTTTCGAAGACCATAACCTTGCTCTTCCCCGCATTTACCTTCAAATTCCGTTTTTCGCACACTGTTCCAAACTCATTTACCAGACCCTGCAACTCCCATTCATTATCACTCATCAGAACTGTATCATCCGCAAACAGCAGTATAGGTAGCTTCCACTCAATTCCCTCCCTTTTCAGCGATACACCAACATCCACTGCTCTTGATCGTATTTGTCGGGAATAGAGTAATGATCCCGACAGTTTTAGGTCCAATAGGACATTTGAATTTGGCGGTATCATATCGCTTGTACGATTTCGGCTGGTTCTTTGTGTATTGTAGTTTATTCTTAAGTATAGATTAAATATTAACTGTAATGTATAAATATCTACATCAGCTCTAGATGTATCATGAAACCAAGTTATGGGTTATAATTATTATGAGCCGGCAGCCATATGTAATTTCGCGAAGCGATCGGACGCCGGCCCTTTAGTCTCTCAATCAACACCATACAGCCAACATCTCCCCCCCCCCCCCCCCGGCTCTGACTCAACCCACAGTTCACCATGTGCTACAAATATTAATCTATAACAACAGTCCTACATCACCAGTCCTCTAAGCTAAGTTCATTGTATCGATATTGTATTATGTGAACATTCCTACATGTCATGCAATTGAATTAGCCGTGTGTGGGGGACTGGATTACACCCATCGACTACGTCGTTGGTAATTATATTATAACTATTTGTTGGGATATTTCATGTACCAGTGATATGCAATTTAACCTCTTTATCTAAATTCCCGACAAATAATGGTCCTTCGTGCCCTAAGGCTTCCTTACCGTAGTACCGTTTTGTTTACTTCCTTGACGCTTGTGGGCTTACAAATGGCTGCCGCCTCGCGCGTTGTTGGGCCGACTGCCGTTTCCCTAGTATAGACCCGGCTTCTTCCCTCGTGTTTTTTTTTCCATTTAGGCGCCGTCCCTATCTTTTTGGGGGCTAGTTTCCAGTTTTTTGGGGGCGTGTGATCCTTGGCGTTTTTTGGTGGGTTAGCTGGGCTGGAGATTGGGGTAGGGGTAATTTCGTCGGACACCATTTCGCGCTCATAGGCTAGGCTAGGCTAGTCTAGGCCTGCAGGTGTCTGTGGTAGCTGTTCCTTTCGCTTTGGTGGTGTACCTGTGGTGTTCATTGTGTTTTGTCATTGTGAGACTAATTATTAATTTTGCTGGTGGGTAGGGTTCTCATGTGACCTTTTATATTTCAATTTCATAAAAGAGCCTAGGCCTAGTTGCTTATAGTGGCCATCATGAGTGTCAGTCTTTGTTAATTCCTAAGCGATTGACAGTCAATAGTCAGGCCTCATGATTGTAGCTTGACCAACTAGGCTTACTTATAAAGGGCTTTCAATAAGAAGTGCTTCACCTTACCCTTTCTTTTAATGGATTTAGTATTTAATTCTTTTGTTGATACATCATGGCTCAAAGGAACCATCCCACAGCTGAGTCAGGAAGTGGCATTGGGGTGAATTTTACACCAACCTCCTCATACAATCAGAGCCCGGGGAAAGTGGTGGGTATATTAGGCCACAGTTATGTTGGTCGCCTAGGGGTTTCCCGCCGAGAGTTTTACGACCCGGGTTTTGTATTGAGGGTGTTTAGTGCCCCAGGAGCCACTCTCGATAATATTAAGTCCAAACCAGCCTGGGATGGTCTTTTGAGCCTAAGGCCCGATATCACTGTATTAGTGTTGGGCGGCAACGACATCGTCTCTGGGGTAGTCCCGCAGGAGCTAGCGGCTAAGGTCAAGGAGTTGACCTTTGAGATTGAGGCATCCACGAATGGTCGCTGCCTTGTATTGGGGTTGGAGCAGAGGGTGTCTCCTCGGGGTATACCGGCAGGTGAATACCACAAGGTTAAGAACTCGGTCAATGCTCTCCTCAAGAGGAAACATAAGCACCTTGGTGGTCGATTCTCCCCATATAGTTTCGGGAGCCAGTATATGTCCGAGGACATATGAAGGCAGCGATCGTTTGTTGGCCCAGGTCATTAAGGTGGTAAGGGACTATCTTGCGTCGCAGTAATCGGTCTCCTCATAGAAAGCCCCAGTGTACTTTGTTTTTGTCTAGTCAGATAATTTCCTTTCGATAGTTTATGTAAAGTGGACGTAAGTATTATGTAATTCTTTTTGAGTAAAATTCTTAAGTAATGGGGGTTTGCCGCTGTTGATTCCTAAGCGATTAACGGTTTGTAGTCTGACCTCATTGTAGTTTAAGTTGCTGAAAATTAGACCTTAACGATGACAGATTTAAAGAAACTTAAGATTCTTAAGGGAGGGATGAAGGGAAGTTTAAATAGGTGTTTAAGAGATCTTGATGAATTTTTATTAAATGCCACAGCTGATCAGATTAAGGGTAAATTCGCTACTGTTACTAAATCGCCAGCCACTTACGATAATTATGCTCAGCAGGTATATGGTTTATTGACAATTACTGACGATGTGGAAGAAGAAATGTCGGCAGATCTTGAGTACTTTGAGGACGTTAATACAGCCTTAGCCAGACTATCTTCCACAAAAGAATCAACCCCTGTTAAGGATACCGGTACACCAAAAGCGACTGGTTTTAACCTGCCGAAGCTTACTTTGCCTACCTCTTCCGGGGATTCGGCTACCTGGACTGGATTTTGGGATATCTTTGTGTGTTCCGTCCATCATAATAAAACACTCACATCCATCCAAAGGTTCACATATCTCCGTGGTCAATTGAAAGGGGAGGCATTGAAGTTGATCGGTGGGTACAAGCTAGAAGCTACAAGCTACGAGTCTGCAGTGGAGTTGCTGAAGAGAACTTACGGGAGAGAGGAAGTCATCAAGACCGCGTTAATTACTAAATTCTTCACACTAGATCCTCCATCCTATGATGTGACGGACCTAAAGGAGTACTATGCCTCTTTTGAGAGCCTCCTCCGATCTATGGAGACAATGGCCATCACCAAGGAGGTAATATTTAGTGTAAATATCTTGAATAAGATACCCTCTCCCCTAAAGTAAATCGTAAGACGTTAACTAAGCGACTCTCCACTAAACTTGGAAGCGTTGGTGCAGGTGTACCAGACTGAAGTCTTCAATATGGAGAGTACTGGACACTACCGACAAGTGGAGATGTCGCCATCCACTGCAGCTTTCCCGGTACAGACTACTCATAAACAGAAAAGGCCACTCTCATTAGGTTGCAAGTTGTGCAGTGTCCACGGTCATCTGTGGTACCAGTGTCCTAAGTATCCTAAGGCTACACAGAAGATTGGCAAGGCTAAATCGCTTAAGTACCAGCTGTCTGGCAAGAGACCACTTCAACAGTAATTGCACCAATTCCTACATCAAACCTTGTAAGTATTGCAAGGGGAAACATTGGTTTTCCCTTTGCACCCAGTCTGATCGGCACGACGGCAAAGAAAAGGGGAGAACCCCCAAAGAGTCACATGAGAAAGGTAAGAGCGAGGGTGATAAAGTATCTGCCATGTCCATTGCTTCTCGAGAATGTCAATTGCTTCCTACTATGAATAATAATACTATAATGACACGCACCTTACTTGACCAGTGCTCACAGAGGTCATTCGTTCTGCGGTCATCATTACCCCAGCTCAAGTGTACCAGCAAGGGTCAAGAGAATTTGCGTCTCCATGGTTTCACTGGTGAAATAGATTCCAGTGACTATGATATAGTGGAGATTTCCTATGTTTATAGAAGAAAGGTATGTCCCATCAAGGCTGTTGTGGTCGACACACTACCCAGTTTCTATATAGCATCAGAGATTCAACCACATTTGAAATATCTCAGAAGCAAGGGTTATAAACTGGCTGATGATCAACTCTCTGCTAACAATGGTATTATGCTACTGGTCGGAACTGATTATTACTACGATATGGTTCACCCTGGATATCGGCGGGTAGATAAGCTAATAATGCTCCCCACGATCCAAGGGTATGCCATTTCTGGATCCTATGCCACTTCCTCTCAAGATACACAGGTGGGGGTGGTTACGGTCCTCAAGGTAGCAGTAAGCCCCATAGATAAATATATTAGGCCAAATGTGCCTGATAATACATGTACTGATATAGATAAGCTATGGGACTTGGACAATATAGGAATTGACCCACATGAACTTGATCGGGAGTCCAAGCTAGCGTTAAGCTCGTATGAAGAGACTGTAACGTATGACTCTGGCAGGGGTCAGTATGTGGTAAGGCTCCCTTGGAATGATAACAAGACTAAATTACCTACTAATTTCCATCTAGCACTTGGTAGGTTACGTGGCCTTCAGAAGCAGTTTGTCAAGGATCCAAATTATTGCGAGACTTATGCGGCAGTTTTAGCCGAGCAGGTACAACGTGGATTTGTGGAGAGAGTAGATATCAGTGAGTATGGGGATAACATCCATTACCTTGCTCACCATGGGATTAAAAAGGACAGTTCCACCACTCCTGTTCGTATTGTGTATGACTGCTCTGCTAAATCCAGTGATCGCTCCTATAGCCTGAATGATTGTCTGTACACGGGTCCGTCCCTGGTCTCTGATCTCGCGCACATTATGTTGCGCTTCAGATGTCATAAGTTTGCATGGGTCGACGATATTGAGAAGGCCTTCCTGATGCTTCAACTCCATCGTGAAGACAGGGACTCGACAAGATTTTTATGGCCACGGGACCCAATGGATCTAGATTCAGAGTATCTGGTCTACAGGTTCAGAGTCGTCTTATTCGGGGCGACCTGTTCCCAGTTCCTTCTCAACGCTACTATCTTGCGTCATCTTGAGGAGGCTGGACTAGATCCTGACTTCAAGAATGAGATCAAGCAGGGGATCTATGTGGACAATCTTCAAGGCACTGGAGACAATGAAGATTTATTGCTCAAGAGATGCTGGGAGATCTGCGATATATTTGCTAAGGCTCATTTATACTTAAGAGAATGGGCCACTAATAGTGGTCTTTTGAAAGGTCAATTTGCTTCTGACGGTGTAGCTACTGAGAATAGTGAGGTGAAGTTTTTAGGCCACAAATGGGACACTACCACAGATTGTATATCCTTCTGTCACACCCCATGCGGCAGTGAGCTTATGACCAAGCGAAACTGCTTAAGCTTGTCAGCGAGGTTGTTTGATCCCCTAGGTTTTTTGTTGCCTGTAACTATCCGTGCTTGTATGTTTTTACAGCAACTGTGGCGGCTAAAACTAGATTGGGACACGCCCCTCCCGACTGAGTTACAAGATACTTGGCGGTTGATTCGGTCGGACCTTTCCACATGTTGCAGTGTCCAACTTAATCGTCAGGTTATTAGTGGTCAACAGGTGGATCTACATGCCTTTTCTGATGCTAGTAATACTGCGTACGGTACTGCCATATACATATGCAATGGTAGTGAAGCGACACTGGCTATAGCGAAGGCCAAAGTAGCCCCTATAAAGAAAATTACAGTTCCTAATTAGAACTTACTGCTTTGCTTCTGTCTGCTCGTCTAATAAAGTTTACACTGGATGCTTATGCAGACATACTACAGATTAATAACGTCTATGTCTGGAGCGACAGTCAAATAGCGCTTTCATGGGTACACAGCCAGAAAGTGTTACCTGTTTATGTTTCTAATCGCACTGATGAGATACGTAACTTAGTTCCTACAGCTAAATTTCGCTATGTGAGCACCAGGGATAACCCCATTGACATCGTTTCCCAGGGGATCTCGGCGCAACAGTTTATGTCGTCTTCTATTTGGTGGCATGGACCTCCATGGCTTACATCTCCAACTGAATGGCCTCAGGATTTCAGGGAATGCATATCTGATCCTTCAAGTCGGCCCCAAGATGATGTGTTAAGTAGTTCGAATGTGAGTACTACACATCAGGATAACAAGTTGGTAGAGTGGGAACGTTACGGCAGCTATGATCAAGTAATACGGGTATTTGCATGGATATACCGTTTCATTAACAACATGAGAAGTCGGGCTCATGGGTCTTTCCTTAGTGAAGATTCGAAGCATATCAGACTCCATGAATTGAGATCAGCAGAAGCGAAACTAATATGTTTATTACAAAGGGAATCTTATCCTACTGAACATCAAATCATGAGCAAGGAGTCAAAGGCCAAACCCTCTAACTTAATGAGGCAGCTAGGATTATATATGGAAGGAGGCATAATTAAGTGTAGAGGCAGGATACAAAAGGCGGACATTATTGATGTTGCGAAATATCCTGTCCTCCTTAGCTGCTCTCATTTGATTACCAAACTGTTGATTCGCCAATGCCATAGGACCTGACTACATTTTGGCGTAAATTATGTTCTGGCGTATATGCGACAACGTTGGTGGATCCCTAAGATGCGACAAGCAATTAAAGGGATCCACAATAGCTGTACTATCTGTAAAAGATTACAGGGTAAGCCTTACTCCCCAGTTGATCTACCTCCCTTGCCTGAGTTCAGGGTACAAAGGACTGAACCATTTCAGGTAACCGGGGTAGACTACACCGGAGCGATTCAAGTTAGAGAATCGCCCGGTAATATCATAAAGGTATATGCCGTTCTAGAATGTGGATACTCTGCGTTTGTTAGGAGTTACTCTTGATCCCAAACTTACTTTTGAAAAGCATATTCGTTCTTTCTCCTCTTCCATTTCCCAAAAAATTGGTCTGCTTCGCAAGGTTTATAAAACATTTGCTTGTGACGCCACAGTTATCAAGTCTTTTTATGCTTTTATTTTGCCACATTTCGAGTATTGCTCACCTGCCTGGTTGTCAGCAGCTGACTGCCATCTCAAGTTGCTTGACAGGTCACTAAATTCCATCAGTTTTATTCTACCTAATTTGTCTCTTGATCTGTGTCATCGACGTAAAGTTGGTGCCCTTAGTCTTTTATTTAAAGTTTTTAACAACCCTCAGCATCCCTTACATGGGGTTCTGCCTGGGCCCTATGTCCGGGCTCGTGCAACTAGATTCACAAGCAATCTTAATTATCTTGCCATGAGCCGTGTTAATTTTTCTACTACACAGTTTTCACGGTGTTTTGTGCCGGCCATGGTTGACTTGTGGAATAAGTTGCCAAATGAGCTAGTCAATTCAGCTAATATCTCCATTTTTAAGTCTAGAGTTAATGCTTTTTTGCAGCATTAATTCTAATTTTTAAACTTATTTTATTCTATTTTATTGTATTATATTTAAGCTTGATATCCTCCACTGCATAATATGTTGTCTGTGTTTAATATGTGTATATGTACAGTACAGTATACAGTGTATGTTTTTATTTTTTCCTAAGTTGCCATAGTCTCTCTCCAGTGCCTCCGGGTGTTTTGTGTGGATTGATCTTGATGGTGTTTCTGCACCCTGGTTGGAGACTTCGGCATCTCATATAATAATAATAATAATAATTCACATGTGTGGTAACCAGAGCGATTCATATTGAATTGATTGACGACCTATCCAGTGAGGGTTTTTTGCATACTCTAAGACGCTTTGCAGGCCGCAATGGTTTCCCTCAAATTATTATGAGCGATAATGCGACTTGTTTTGTCGGGGCCTCTAAATATCTCCAGAGTTTAATGGATGACCCGCAGGTTGTGGCTACCCTCACTGGAACGGCTTGTCAGTGGAGATTTATACCAGCACGTGCACCATGGTTCGGGGCGATTTGGGAGAGAACAATCGGTATCGTCAAATCTGCCATGAAGAAGGTATTAGGAAGGGCACTGGTGACCAGACGGGAGTTGCAAACCATCTTAATAGAGATTGAGATGTCAGTCAACGACAGGCCCTTGACCTATACCTCGGCAGATGTTGATGACCTCTTACCCATTTCGCCTTCTATGCTAACACGTGGACGAACCCTTAATACCTCTCCTAGGTCGTCCGTAAATGACGAAGATCTGCATGACCCTACGTTTGGCAATGCTGACGCCACACGTCGTCGCTTCCAGTATGTAAACAAGGTGTCCGACGATCTATGGAAACGGTGGACCTAAGAATATTTGCTGTCTCTTCGCGAGCGTCACTCTAATAAGATCAAAGGGACAAATCAACGATGGCCTCGTATCGGGGATATCGTCCTGATTTATGATGAGCGTCCTAGGTTATTTTGGAAGCTTGGGAGGATTATCGATTTGTTCCAGGGCATTGATGGTCTTATAAGGGTTGCTAGAATACGAACTTCGACGGGGGTTACTACTCGCCCAGTCGTAAGGTTATATCCCTTGGAGCAGGATGTAGAACTGCCGGATGATCCTGGCGTCTCTACTGATACCCCTCCGTGGGAGAGTGCTGGTGACAGTGCTCCTCAAGGTGGGGCAGCTGATGATGAGAAGGATGATCCTCCTCGGGCTTCAGGTGGCGCTCGTCCCAAAAGGAGGGCGGCTATGAGTTCCGTGGATCTTTGGAGATCAAAGATCAAACAAGGTGATCTTTGACTTCGATGTCCTTTTTTTTTTTCTCTGTATATAGCTGCTGTATATAATTTTTGGTGGCGGGCAATATGTCGGGAATAGGGTAATGATCCCGACAGTTTTAGGTCCAATAGGACATTTGAATTTGGCGGTATCATATCGCTTGTACGATTTCGGCTGGTTCTTTGTGTATTGTAGTTTATTCTTAAGTATAGGTTAAATATTAACTGTAATGTATAAATATCTACATCAGCTCTAGATGTATCATGAAACCAAGTTATAGGTTATAATTATTATGAGCCGGCAGCCATATGTAATTTCGCGAAACGATCGGACGCCGGCCCTTTAGTCTCTCAATCAACATCATACAGCCAACATCTCTCCCCCCCCCCCCCCCCCCCCCCCCCGGCTCTGACTCAACCCACAGTTCACCATGTGCTACAAATATTAATCTATAACAACAGTCCTACATCACCAGTCCTCTAAGCTAAGTTCATTGTATCGATATTGTATTATGTGAACATTCCTACATGTCATGCAATTGAATTAGCCGTGTGTGGGGGACTGGATTACACCCATCGACTACGTCGTTGGTAATTATATTATAACTATTTGTTGGGATATTTCATGTACCAGTGATATGCAATTTAACCTCTTTATCTAAATTCCCGACAGTATTTCTTTCATGACTCCATCCATATATACAGTAAATAACCACGGGGACATCACACACCCCTGTTTCAAACCAACATTCAGGTCAAAGAACTCGCTCTGCTCGCTCTGCTCACTCTCCACACGTACTGCTGGCTTTGCACCCTCATACATGCTCTTCACTGCTTTCAGCAACTTGCCCTCTACTCCGTATATTCTAAGTACTGTCCACAAACCTTCTCTATCCACTCTGTCATAGGCCTTCTCCAAGTCCATAAAGGCAACACACACCTTTTGTTTCTTCTCCAGATATTTCTCCACAACACAATTCAGGGTACAAATCTGATCTACACATCCTCTTCCCTTCCTAAAACCTCCCTGCTCGTCGCCTATCCATTTCTCCGTTCTCACTCTCACTATGGCGGATTTAAGGAAGATAAGTTTACTCTAGGATACCTAAGACTGAAAAGGTCCGCTCATATAATGTAAATAAATAATAATGCCGGGAGTGTAACTCACTTATTAAATCACCATAGAATATTACAGTCAGGCAAGGTGGAAATGCTGATGGAGATGCTGATAGATGGTAGGCAAATGGCTGTTATACGAACACCATTGGATGTTTACACTAAGGTGACCGCATGGATGCACCTGAACTAATAAAGAATGAATAACTAAGGTTGAAGAAAGTTAAATCATGATAATAAGGCTTAGCTGTCAGTAGGATGTAGTTCAGTTTAAGTTTATGATGAGAGCTAGATGAAACCGGAACCAGGATCGCGGCGAACTAAAGAGTGGAGGTGTTGCTTGGATGAAGTATAAAAGTGCTCTGACGCGGTGCGCCACAATCCAAGACGTCATCGTCTAACGCTACGAATCTAGCGGTTACTGCTAAGTTAGTAGCGGATATCTAGCGGTAAATATCGCACCGCTTACATAATATTACAGCATGGTTTATATGATCAATCATATATGCATTCCTAAAGACACTTAAATACTATACTTTCGTATAATATGCCTTATCTAACTTATTAAGCTTACATACTGTACAAACTGTATCTAGGGTATGATACATAGAAAATGTAGGTTATACCACTGACTATCGTGAATCCACGATACACTCCCCCCACAAAACAATACCTGAACCCCACCTTATATCTAGAGTTGCCCAGAAGCAATCTTGTGTCGCCACATATCAACGGCGCCACGAGCTTTGTTCCGGTACATCAGTATGTCTTTCCCTGGTTACCATATCATCCCCAAGATTCTGGCATAATCTTGGTTATCAGAAGCTACCCCATCTATTATGAGACCATCCCGAAGCAACACAGAATAATAACACAGAGATAATTATTAAAAACCTCGTCATAAGCCTTGGAGGTGCTAGGTTCTTGGGTTAGTTTACGCTGCAAGGCGCATAACCTACCCAACGCTAAACCATAATTAGTGGGTAAACTGATTTTTTTTTTTTTTTTTTTTTTTTTTTTTTTTTTTTAAGAGACAATGAACGGAGGAAGGAAAAACACAGATAAAACAAAAAGGTCCATGTGCCTAAAGGCATCCTCCATTCATAAAATGTTTGTAACAACTGGATTTAAACATTTGTAGATTGTAAGTTTGTGGAAAGCAATTCGAGGGAAGTGAATTCCAAAGAGTAGTAGCTCTGGGGATAAATGAATTCTGATAAGCAGAAGTTCTGCATTGTGGAGGAGAAAGTGTAAATTCATGGGCGCTCTCAGCTGCCCTAGTTCTACGGGAAAGATGTGGAGAGGCGGCACAATTGCTGTGAAAATATCTGTAGAATAATGCAAGGGATGCAACGTTTCTTCGTATGGATAATGTAGGAAGGTCCTGTGTGATTGCAGGGTTATTGATTAATCTAATAGCTTTATTTTGAATTTTGTCCAACTGCCTCAATGCAACCACTCCACTTCCACCCCACAGAGGTGAACAGTAATCCATCTGAGAACGCACATGACTTTTATATATCACGGCCAACTGCTCGTCAGTGAAGAATTCTCGAACTCTGTACAGGAGTCCCAGTTTTTTAGAGGCATTCTTAGCAATGCTTCTAACATAATGTGTCCAGCTCAAGTTAGTAGTTAATGTTACACCGAGAATGTCAATACTAGGGGAAGTGGGAATATTTACATCATTAAAAATATATGGGAGTCAGTGAGATTCTGTCAGTTAGAAAATTGAATGTACTTGGTTTTCTGTGCATTAAAGGAAACTAGATTCTTTTGTCCCCATCCATTAATTCTAGAAAGGTCCTGGTTCAGAGAAATTGCAGTGTTTATTTTTGAATTTGTAAGATCGGGTTGGGTGAAAGAATTGGTAAATGTGAAGGAACTGTGGAGTGTTGAGTCATCTGCGTAGGAATGTATTGGATTATGAGTGGTAGATATAAGATCATTGATATGAATGAGGAACAGAGTTGGGACCAAAACTGATCCCTGGGGAACACCAGCATTTATTGAGTGAAATTGAGAATAAAGGCCATCTACCATTACACATATTTTTCTGTTATGAAGATAAGAAGAAATTAGTGGAACTAATGATGCTAGGCCGTAGTGTGACATCTTCGACAATAAGGATTGATGCCAGACTCTATCAAATGCCTTTGATATATCCAGTGCTATTGTATGTGTTTCACCATGTTGGTCCTGTAGCTTGGTTGATTTGATGCGTAAGAAGGCACAGCATGTCTGCAGTTGATCGACATCGTCTAAAACCATATTGCCTATCACTGATTAATTTATTATTCTCAAGATGCTTAATTATGTGATTATTTAATATAATTTCAAAGACTTTACCAAGAGTGGAAGTTATAGCTATTGGTCTGTAGTTTGATGGATCTGAAGAGGCACCTTTTTTAGGAACTGGATGGATGTTTGCTTCTTTCCAGGGTACTGGGAAGCATGAGGTATGAGTACACAGACGGAAATTTTTTGCCAATACAGGAGCGAGCACCAAGGAGCAATTCTTAAGTACTATTGGAGGAATTTCATCTGGACCAGGAGCCTTATCTACCGAGAGATTCTGCAAAATAGTTTTGACATGTCTGGTGTGGATCTTAAGTGAGGGAATTTCAGGCGAATTAAAATTAAGTACAGGGACATCTTGATTTATTTCATCTAAGGTTGAGTTGGTGGAGAAAATATCCGCAAGAAGGTTAGCTTTACCTCGTGGGTCACTTACAAGATTGCCAGTCGGAGATTTTAATGGTGGAATGGATGAAGCAGTAGTGAAGTTGGATTTAAATGAGTTAAGAGTAGACCAAAATATTTTGTTATCATTTGAATTATTTAGATTAGATTAGATTAGATTAGATTAGATTATTTATTTATTATCATGTTTCCAGGGTAGACAAACTTCGTATTGCTTTTCCGTGGTCAAGTAACGCACAGATTCCAAGAACTTCTCAATCGCGAAATTTGATTCCCGGTCGTTCTCCACAGGTTGAATTCCTATGTGGTCTAGTTTCCACAGTCTTTCTAGATTGAACTCGGCAGCTAACTTTGGGTCCTCAATGTGAGTATCATCTTCGGTGAACTCTTCTGCCGCGGTCGTGCTCATCCTCAACACGGACACCGTGTCAACCAGAACATTTGACTGGGTAGTTTGGACTTTACCGCTCATGCAGTAGCCAAACTTAGTGGGGATCAAGATAACTCCACTCTCTCTTTTAAAACCCGGGTGTACTATATCATAATAATAATCTGCTCCTAACAATATGTGCACCTCCTTCAAGTCACCTACGGGATCAGACAGGTAAATACCTTTCCTACGAAGTGCATGCTCTACTTTGTTAATTCCTACAGATTGATAGTCTGGGAGTTCATCTACCACCACACACTGGAAGAAGTGTTTCTTCTTACGGTAGATGTAAGCAACTTCAACAACTTCGTATTCTCTACTGTCGGTCACTCCTGTAAAACCTTGCAAGCTAAGGATCTCACTACCTACTACACGGTATTTTAGACCGTCCAGCACCGATCTCTTTATAAAGATTCGTTGTGAGCCCCGGTCTAGGAGTAGCTGACAGACTTGTGTCCTGCCATAACCCTCTATGGGTATCTTGATTGTGGGTAAAATGGTGGTGTCCTTCCTACTGCCTAGCATTAATGTTGCAGTACCCCCTACTTTTTCCTCCCTGACTGGACTACCTGTGGGGCATAACTTGTTAAAGTGATGACCCTCACAGTTGCGACAGGGCCTCAAATAGGAAGCAGTACATTTACCCTGCATACCACGGTCCTTACTCAGACATCCCTTGCACAATTTTAGCTTCCTTGCTTGAGCTAATTTGGCTTCATTGGTTTGATATTTGGTACAGCTTAGCCATTGTTGGGATTATTGCATAGCCTACATGACATTTGTGGTTTCTTTCGTGATTCTTCAACCTTCCCTTTAGAACCTACCATCATATTAATTGAGCCCCTTGCTGTTGTCCCTTCTGACCCTCCCACCATCCTACCATTGTTCAATTGTATGTTGCTAATCTCCTTGCTAAATTCCTCTTTGAACTCCTCCAAGTTAAAGGTATGAACCTTATCTAGAATAGCTAGAGGTAATTTCTGTCTTAAAATTATGACCAGCATTTCTTGTGAGGTTACCCCCAACGCATCTAATGATCTTGTATGACACTCCATATCTGCCCTAAATTTTGTCAGTTCATCAACCCTGTACTTAGGCTGTACTAGGTTCAACAGGGCGTTCACGTGGGCTACTTTGAGCTGGTCAGTGTCTCCATACGTCGCCTGTAATAACCCCACAACACTATCATAATTTTCACCTACAATGGAAAAACCTTCTACCAAATGTAAAGCTTCATCCTCGAATTGGCCTTTCAGATAATGGAACTTTCGTACATCGTCATGTTTTGAATCATGCACCGTGGATTTAAAGACGTCCCAAAATGCTAACCACTCGGTCAACTTTCCCCTGAACTTCGGTAAATTTAATTTTGGCAAGTTGACTTCACGACGGGGGTCTGTCTGCCTGGCAGCGCTGCTAGTCGAGGTTATCTCTACCTTCTTCACCGCCCTTCGCAGTAAATGTATTGCCTCTAAATGGGCGATATCATGGACAGCGTGCTGCTCGTACTCCGCCTAAATATCTGACTCTTCCTCCAAACCTGATACTATACTTTCATTCAGGGTAGCTATCCGATCATAGGTAGTTTGTAGGTATTCCAACTTAGCCTCTAGCTGTGCTGGAGTTGCACCAGCTATAAAGTCTTCCAAATCGGACGTTAGCCTAGTGATGAGACCCCTCAAACCCCCTCTCTGGTTTTTCAAGACTGTGATAGACATATTTATGGTTTTTTGATCCTCTGGTTTACTAGCCATTAAATTAATTACACGAATTAGCCTAACCCTTCGTCAGCGAATACGGACCTCTATAATGTCTCAATCGTGAAATATAAGCACACCTTTTAGTAATTGTCATATGTACTTACAATTTCAGTCCACATATGCAATATTACATCACATTAGTCTACCCATTATAGAATAATGTAATTAAAGTAAAGAGGTAGAAATGACTATATAAACTGCTTACCTTACACAATACAGTACCACGAGAGATTAGGATATGAGTAAACAATGAAGGAAATATGAGATGGTAGGTCAGTCATGAGTCAAAGAAAATAGTAAATAATAATGAAATTAGGGAAACAAATATAGGGTATGATGGTGATAGCCGAGACCTACCCCTACTAGGATCCTTTGATCCACAACCTCCATCAATATAGCCCTTGTTCATAATACCTAACTTAGGAAATTTAACTGTGGGTCAAAATCCCGTTGGTCTGGGCACCAATATGGCGGATTTAAGGAAGATAAGTTTACTCTAGGATACCTAAGACTGAAAAGGTCCGCTCATATAATGTAAATAAATAATAATGCCGGGAGTGTAACTCACTTATTAAATCACCATAGAATATTACAGTCAGAATCAGAATCATAATGTGAGGTGAGGACTCACTAGATGTGAAATAAGAGAGATCAGATCAAGACAAGTGGGGGTTAAAAATGAAGAGTTGAAGAGTATGAAAAGATGGTGGGCTGTCCACCTAGCTATTGTTTATGTTAAGTATACTGTGTATCCGCAAAAATTCCCGTCGCGAGCAACTACAGCCACCCCTGGCTTCTCCATATTTCCTTTCCAGAAAGATGGGCCCGATAGGTCCCCTGCCTGGGGTCCGCCATGGCGGGCCCCAGGCAGGAGAACTATCGTTTATATATATTGACTTCATTAGGAAAACCATATTGAGTGGACAGTCAAGGGCTCAAGCGGTGCACCAGCTTGAGAGCAACGCCACTTGACTGCCCCTATAATTATGTGGTACTGTGGGATTGTTTTGAGGCACTGACAACTCCCTCACAGGGTCGGTGCTACCCCGGAGGGATCCGTACTAGCACTCTGGTAAGTAAGTCATGGGATACTGACGGAAGTATTGCTGGGTGCTCTACCACATTCCCCGTCTGCATTTCCCCTGGTTGAGTCTTATCGGTTCCGTTATATTGAGTGTCATATTCAGTTATGGTCGAATTTGATGAGTTTTAATTAGATAGAGTTTGCCTCAGTTATGATGTAAGTTATCTTGCCTTGCTTCCTCCCGATCATATCGCCAGTTTACCCCTCCAGCTAGAGCCAAGACCACATTGAAGTGATCCTTGGCTCAGCCTTGAGACACACCTGGCTAATAATGATCAGAAATTCGGCTGGAATGGCTTATTTAGTGATGTTATAACAGGTGGTCGCCTTATTAGTGATATATAATGTTTTTACCCTGCTTCCTCCCGGTCATATTGCCAGTTAGCCACTCCAGCTGGAGCCAAGGTGACACTAAAGTGTTCCCTGGTTCAGCCTTGAGGTGCATCCAGCTAATATTGATCGGAAATTCAGCTGAATCCATATCATTCTAAATGAATCTTGGTTCGGGTAGTGGTGCTTCTACAATGGTCCTGGAAGTGGGGAACCAACTGTGACCAATGTGGTCTCCCTGTATCCAGTCCATAACGGGGTCGTTCATTTGACTGTATTTTCTCACCAGATTTTTTGCTCTTTCCGCTAGTTTTATGTTCATGGGACATATATTAGCCTCCATGTGCATTTCCTCTGTTGTCTTAGTGTATGGGAAGTATTCATTGAATGAGAATCTTAGTGCTCTATTTTGAATTTTCTGTAGCTGTGATATCTGGGGTTTGCTTAGGGCACATAATGGTATCGCTGGGTATTCTATTACAGGTAGTACAAAGGATTTGACAAGTTGCAGTTTTATATGCTGTGGGAGATCTTTTAGTTTGTATAGCTCACTTAATGCTTGTTTCCCCTTAATTGTTAAGTCCTTGACATGTCTGCAATAACCTGTTGTAGTGATCTGTAATCCCAATATTTTACCTTTATGTGCATAATCTATAAGCTCTCCGTTTGCTACTACTTCCTCGTATTTTTTGTTTGCAATATTGATTAGCGCGAATTTAGTCTGGTTAGTTTTTATTTTCCAGCTTTTTTCAAACGCATTGATTTTTTCTATTTCTGCACCAACAAGCTCTGCCATAAGTCTTCTTGATTTTCCTCTGTGAGTGATAATTTGAGTTATGTCGTCGGCATATGTGATATTATGGCAATCCATTGCAGGCTCGGGCATATCTCTGGTGTAAATAGTGTATAAGGTTGGCGAAAGGATTCCCCCTTGAGGTACTCCACTTTTTATTACTATTTCTGGCCCCATTATTGTTCCCACACGTATACTGACTGTGCGGTCCACGAGGTAATCACATAATATTTTTTCAAAGTAGGAAGGTAAGCCTAGTTGTAATATTTTGAATTTGAGTCCATATTACAGTCAGGCAAGGTGGAAATGCTGATGGAGGTGCTGATAGATGGTAGGCAAATGGCTGTTATACGAACACCATTGGATGTTTACACTAAGGTGACCGCATGGATGCACCTGAACTAATAAAGAATGAATAACTAAGGTTGAAGAAAGTTAAATCATGATAATAAGGCTTAGCTGTCAGTAGAATGTAATTGAGTTTAAGTTTATGATGAGAGCTAGATGAAACCGGAACCAGGATCGCGGCGAACTAAAGAGTGGAGGTGTTGCTTGGATGAAGTATAAAAGTGCTCTGACGCGGTGCGCCACAATCCAAGACGTCATCGTCTTACGCTACAAATCTAGCGGCTACTGCTAAGTTAGTAGCGGATATCTAGCGGTAAATATCGCACCGCTTACATAATATTACAGCATGGTTTATATGATAAATCATATATGCATTCCTAAAGACACTTAAATACTATACTTTCGTATAATAGGCCTTATCTAACTTATTAAGCTTACATACTGTACAAACTGTATCTAGGGTATGATACATAGAAAATGTAGGTTATACCACTGACTATCGTGAATCCACGATACTCACTCTCTCAATCACTACCCTACTGTATACCTTCCCTACTACGCTTAGAAGACATATTCCTCGGTGGTTACCACACACTCCTCTTTCCCCTTTGCCCTTATATAGAGGGACTATTATGCCAGTCTTCCAGCCATCGGGTGCACTCCCCTTCTCCCATGCTAGTTTGCACATTTCCATACCCATTCTATCACTATCTCACCACCATACCTCAACATTTCACCATACACTCCATCTGTTCCTGGTGCTTACCCCAACATCACTCTTTTCATGGCTTCCCACACTTCTGACCTCCTGATCCCCACCTCCTCCTCCACTACTTCTCTTCTTCTCCCTCCCATACCATATCCAGCTATGTTTGCTGGCTCTTCATTCCTTACATTTAGCAACTCATTGAAGTACTCCTTCCATCTTTCGACTCTCTCTTGCTTCTCGGCTAGCATTCTCCCATTCGACTTTTACCAGGCTCGCTATCGCTCGACTGAAAAAAGTTAGTAGAAACTGGCTTTCAGCCGGGACATTATTAATTTATCTTGAAGGGGATATTGTAGGTGTTTTTTAAGCTTGATAGAGATCTAGGGAGCAAGCTAAAAGAATAACTAATAATGTGTAAATATTAAAATAGGAATAACAAAAAAAATATACCCACCTTTAACCCCTTGAGGATTATGACACGCTTTTACAGTTTATTCTGACTATTATTAGACGATTGTATTCATATATGGAAGAGTATATGGAAGTCAGAGGGTTAATTGCGTTAGTGTTTACCCTTTCGATGACACAGATCTTTCCAATGTTGTCTAAAATCGTCTAATAATAAGCTGTCAAAACGAATCATAATCCTCAATGGTTAGAGCATGACACTGACTAAGCTATTTGTCTACTAGTGGATTATTGTGGGTGTTATAAATCCATGTAAGTCTCTCTCTCTGCGAGTATTAATATATATATATATATATATATATATATATATATATATATTGTCACTCCCAAATGAGTTCGTAGTCTACAGTATATCATTTGTGAGTGAGTTACAAGTACGAGGCCTATATTGCAGGGGCCTGGCGCGAGGCTAGCTTCTGGCTTTGTTTCCCACGAGCGAGCCCTTGCGAAGTTGGCTGGCGCCCTGTGATGTGTTGACGTCTTGTTAGACCTATGAATTAGTTAGTTTATTTAGTCTTGTGTGATTAATACAGTTTATCATAAGTTACACAATGATGCATCATATTTATTTTATTACTTTTGTTGTTGATGAGAGCACAGGCTGCCGGAGATAATTGAGTATCCTTGCAACGCCTGGAGCTCTTCCCCGCCACGCGAGGTCCCCGCCCGACTCTCGCGGCTGCAGGACAGGGCTGCCAGAATGCGGAAATACGTCACAAAACGCGGAAATTAAAGTATGGGAAGACGAAGCGCGGAAATTATATTCCGAATTTCCTCATTATCTAAATAATTCGGAATATTCATTTCCGCGCAGAGTGAAATTAATATATAATGTTAAATACGGTTATAAGCACCATTTATGTGTTTAATACAACATTACACAATGTACAGCATAATTTCCATGCCACTCAAAACAAATATAATTATACCTGTAACTATATTGACATACAAGTATTTATAATACAGGCACCGGAAACATTCGCGGTCTCCTTAACAATGTACAGCTAGTTCCCTGCACAAGTTCCGTTTTGCTCTGAGATTGTAGGCCTATTTATGGAAAACAAAAATAGCATAATTGAAATTTGAGTGTAGTATCTTAACATGTTTCAAAACAAGGGGAATTAACTACTGCATAGCAAGGAACTCTCATAATTCAACAATACTAATTTTCTTTCATAAATACAATCTCAGAGATAAATGGAACATGTGCAATATAGAATGTACTATATTTAGTATTAATATGAGTACATACCGGTATATTTTTTATATATAAATACATAATTATAGACTATTGTTTTGCTTGAGTATATAGTATATATTTGTAAGCATTACCTTGTATTCATTACTCTTAAATGGTAGAACCTGTACTGTATAATACGTAAATATTAATAAACACGGGTACCCTATAATTATTTCATCAATTGGGTTTTGTTATACCATCCTTTTTGCTGGGTTTACTGGATAAAAGGTGGATCCTAACTTAACTGGGTAGAGAAGGAATTAACACACAGACACACACACACACAAACATGCAGAGGTGTAAGGACAACATAAGAGTACATACTGTATATAGTTATTATATTCAATATAGCTAACAACATATGATGGCTTACCTGCCTAATAGTTCACACATAATTATAATGACAAATACAATGCACAAAATCATGGACATGGATTGATATACACCGGAGCTAAGATGAATTGCATTGTGGTTTGTATCCTCGTCTATAGAGACCTAACAAGTGAGAAGGGAGGTCTGTTATACAGCCATCAGCAAGCTAAGTTCTTCGTGCTGGTGCCGTGGTTCAACATCTACGGATCTTCCTCATGCTCGTCCTTGTAGTGGCTTCAACGTCAGGGTTGGTGGTGGGTGGTCCTCCAACAACGTCCTCCAGCAGGTCTCAACACGGCAGTGAATTGGCTCCTTACCATCCAGGTGTTGTGAGGTAAGAGGGAGAGCTCAGAGAAATTACTAGGGAGCACGGACCAGTGTACTGGCAACTCCTAAACTCAAGTATCAGGCTACATACGTACCAGTGTATTGGTGATACCCTTTACCCAAGCCTGGAGGGTTAGAGAACTTACTAGGCAGCGCAGACCAGTGTAGCCTACTGTCCACCTAGCAATTTCTCTCTCGAGTAAGGGAGAAGTAATTTTAGCCTGGATAACAACCGATACCCAAGTTGGGGAGGACCAGAGAATCTATTATGCAGCTCGGACCTGTGGACTGTCCACTTAACAATTTTTCGGTAGGGTTTGCGTCACTACCCAGCGACTGAGTTGTAGCGGGCTACACGGGCCAGTAGACTGGTAGCAAGCTAAAGCTCAAGAACTGGGCTCAACAGACTACTCGGACCAGTATACTGGCAGTAAGTCATTACCCAGGATTTGCACAATAATTAGTGTACTGACAACTCGTCGTTATTATACAATTCCTCCTTTACTATTCTTAGGCAAGTGGGACAGCTTAGGAAGCTCCAAGTCTATGTATCTTCTTGCACTGACCAGTGTACAGGCAATTGGATTTAGACCAGGAGATTGGATAGGGCTAGATGATGTCTGACTGCCGACTGACCAGTTTATGGGCAGATCACGTTGCACCTAGGAATCGGCAGCTACTCTGACCCCACCCTGTCTGCCCTCTGCTGGTTTCACCTGGCATATCATACATTCAGCAACGTAGTCCAAATCGAGGTATCTGCGAGTAATACGGGTATGGGGTTAAGGTATCAATTTTAAAGGTCTTAGGTCGACCCCCACAGTGCCGCACAGCCTGGGTGGCTGCGCTGAGAGTGAGAAGGGTCCGAGCGCTCTCCTTTGAATTTGGCGGGCATCCGGGCCGGTGTATTGTTTGGCTCGCTTCCTCTCCGGGGCTCCTCTGGGCTGCGGCGTCTTTTGGATGTTTTGTGGTGCTTATTGGATTTGTGATGTTTGTGTCGCCTTTCCTTGGGTGGTGAGGTGACTTCCCTGATGGAGTTGGTTCTGATTTCTCGGGGCTCTAGTTTTGCTTCTCATTCTTGTGGATCTCCCATTTTCTGTCTTTATCTCCTTCCTTCTTTCCTACTGGTGTCTTCCCATTCTTGTTGGTCTTTCCCTTTGCTTTCTTTCTTGCTCTGGTCGCTACTATATCCCGAGTCTTGAGTTGTCTCTCGTATTTTAGGTATTGATCATATTTGTAAAAAATGGCAATTTATTTGGCTTTGACTAATCAACGTAAAAAACGTAAGACGTATGTTTACTACTACTACTGTTACTACTACTACTACTACTATTACTACCTTGATAATAATAATAATAATAATAATAATGTTATACCAGATTTTTACTGGGGTTGTATTGACTAATTAGGTAGGTGTAAGGGATTAGTCTTTCTTAAGGTTATAATGTTAAAGTAACTAGAGACCTTTGCTATGCTGAATAATAGTGCTTCGTAAATCTGTAATGCATTTACATATTCCTTTCTATTACCAAGTTTACTGTTGTCCCATATGTTTGAAATGTTAGTGTATCGTTATTGTTTCAGTTCGTGATGGTTATTTCGAACCAGTAGAGTATTGTGAATTAAATGTTTCGTTAGTAGCTGCTCATTGTTTAAGGTTTCGCTCATTGCTTCGAACCAGTAGAGTATTGTGAATTCAATGTTTCGTTAGTAGCTGCTCAATGTTTAAAGTTTCGCTCATTGCTTAGTGCTTCGGGTAATCATAGCTAAAGTGGTGTATGGAATTTGCTAGGGAAGTCAGTCTTATTCACGTCGCCGAGGAGGTTAGTTGAGTGAAGTACGGTGCCTACAAATTTTGAGGGGATTAACTTTGTTTGTGATAGTTGCATTATCTTGATGGATTAACTTTGTTTGTGATAATTGCATTATCTTGATGTAATTAACTTTGTTTGTGATAGTTGCATTATCTTGATGTAATTAACTTTGTTTGTGATAGTTGCATTATCTTGATGTAATTAACTTTTTGTGATAGTTGCATTATCTTGATGTAATTAACTTTGTTTGTGATAGTTGCAATATCTTGATGTGATTAACTTTGTTACCTTATTTGATTGGTTCAATTTGACTATCTAAGAGTGGGTTGCTTGCTTCAAACTTTAAGTACATAAATGGGGTATCAAGTTATTGTTTGACAGTTATGGAGTTTCCTGGTACTTAATCAGATCGGGAGAGGACTCGGACCCTACCACTGTCAAGGGCCGGACAGGGAGGAGTCCTAACGTCAGCAGTGGACTACAGCACCGCGAGCCATCATCGTCGGACTCCTTGTGTTGTGGAGAGGGGCGTGGGACCGGTGTTCTGGGTTGCTGGTCGTGTGGGGTTAATAGCTGCTTGGTGGCCTGAGCTGTTGCCCCCGCACCCAGAAGTGGTCGGAATATACTGTATATAAAAGTTCCGAGCCACCCTTACGCTGGTGCACCAACTCTTTTGTACATAAAGCCCTATATTCCTTTGTCACTTAAATCTTTTCTTATTAGACTTATTTATATTTAACTTCCTTCTTTGTCACTTAAATCTTTTCTTATTAGACTTATTTATATTTAACTTCCTTCTTTGTCACTTAAATCTTTTCTTATTAGACTTATTTATATTTAACTTATTATTCAGCTATTTGCTATATATATTCTTTCTTTATTAATAAATTTGTTAACCATGTCTAAGTGTATGTTTACCACCTTCCTGAGTTATGACTAGGCATTCGCTGATCCTTTACAGTGGGTTCCTACTTGACTGGGGAAAAGGAGACTAACACAAGCACGAAGGCAATAAAGGATTATATATCACAGAGTACAAACCTAGATTATTCTTAATCCACAGTAACATATGATTGTAAGTGCAATGTTACATCAGACATGGTTAGGTAATTATATATCGGCACGATCGAGGATCCACTAGGCGTCTCCAGGGGAAGATCTTTGGCAGGTTCCGACGGTCTTTGAAGATGCGGCTGCGTTGAAGTCCTGGTCCGTGGTGGTGGTCCTACCGTGTGACGGTTGCAGAGTTAGCGAAGACTTGCTTGAGGTGTTCTGAAGATCTGCGGGGTTGAGGTCTTTTACGAATATGAGCCATTTCACCAGTGTCTTGCGCTCTCGTATCATAGGACTTGAGGAGGGAGTCGTTTCACCAGTGTCTTACGCCATCCACTAAGAGTCCTTGACCTTGACTTCCTACAGGAATCTCTGAAAGAACTTTGATGTTAGATGTTGGGGTTATACGAGTACGAGCCGTTTCATAAGTGTCTTACGCTCTCGTATCGCAAGACTTAAGTAGGGAGTTGTTTCACCAGTGACTTACACCCTCCACTAAGAGCCTCTAACCCAGACTTCCTACAAGAGTCTCTGAAAGAACTTTGATGTTGGATCTTGGGTTTAAACAAGTACGAGCCGTTTTACCAGTGTCTTACGGTCTCGTATCATAGGACTTAAGTAGGGAGTAGTTTCACCTGTGTCTTACACCCTCCACTAAGAGTCCTGACTGAGAAGGAGCCGTTTCACCAGTGTCTTATGCTCTTCCAACCAGCCTTACTATTTGTGTAGGTTTAATAGAACTAGAGCGCTTGTTGGTACTATACATGCTCTAATTATCGTAAATCCTGTACCAAGGCAATGTATACCAGTGTGGTTCAGCAAGAATACTAGCACATCCAAGGTACCTTCAAGAAATGCGTAGAGTAGTTCTACCAGTGCCTTATTCCCTCACCGGTGTGGTAATAGTATCTGTTCAACTCTACTGATGATGAGGTAGGCTGAGATGGTCTTACCGCTTTAGTCGTTCTCCTCGGTGGGGCATTTCACGGCTAGAGGGGCGGTTGTGCATGGAGGAGGGTCTGGGCTGGCTGCGGCAGCCCTTCTGGGAATCCACGCCATGGCAGTGGTGAGCCTCCGAGATAGAAGGGCGCGTGGTGTGTTGATCTTTATGCACGGTTTGATTATCACTACATCTTGAGGGGTTATCTTTGTTAAGTATGTTATCAGTAGGTACCGTCCTCACAGGCATGTTATTTCCTGGGGTCGGGAGAAGTGCCTGAGTGATGCAGGCGACCCGATTGAAGCGTGGTGAGGAGTCGCTTGTTTCCTCTTGTCGTGGTGGCAGTGGTTGATGGTACGTGAGGGGCCTCATCTCTGTGGTTTGTCTCCTTGGCGCTTTTCTTCCCTATCTCAAACAATAATAACGTATTGCATAAAACTGTTCCAATATTTTTAAATGGTCGGTCTTTACAATCCCCAACACTTTAGGGAACGTTATCGGTGTCGGACATTCAACTTTTAAAACATATCACAGATTCCATGAAATGTCAATGAAAGCTAGTAACACATAATACAGTTGCAATTTGATGCCATAATTCAAGACAAATACACTATATTAATCGCAAAAACACACATTCTGTCGATTACAACATGATGAGACAACTCTAGTAAAATAAGTGAACATAATTTGAACCATAATTAAAAGCAAGACATTTTTACCTATAGAAGCAAGGCCTAGGACTCTAGGTTAAGTGGTCAAACAGGGAGCATATATTTATAAACACATATACAGTATATCCATATACAGTCCCGGATATAATGTTCTTAACCATCCTAGGATTTTCATTATGTAATTAAAATGTTATGATATATATACGAAAAATTAAATTTTACTTTTCCATAAATATACACACTGATAATTGCATAACATATTAATTATACATAAACTGGTTGATTCAAAATGTAATACTTGTATAATTTATTCTCAGGATGGTTAAAATTATGTGTCCATGAGTGTACATACATACCCGGTACTGTAGCTGTACACCCCGGGACAAATGTAGTGCTTGCCGTTCCAAAATCTCTACCGTAGGGTTCTCTTTTGTTTTATAAGAAAACATTATTCACTAAGACATCTGAACAAAGCTTAATATCAAAACTTTGTTCAGGTGTGCGAGGAGTAAATTTGTCTTATTCTAATAGACAAAATTAAAGTAGACATTTTGGAGCGGTGACACTAATTTTGTTAGTTGGTGTATACAGCCTACACAGTTATATACCCAAATATAGGCTACAGTTTACAGAGTTCCAACAATCTTAATTATATTTATTTGAAGCTCAACAGTTAATGTATAAACTACATCTACAGAACGGTATATATAATGAATAAAAGGATGAATCAATAAATATATAAGCGATAATGTTTCCTACAGCAATCTGAAAAGAAATGTCATTGCATAAATATATTTTCCGAGACTGCGAACTTCATAGGGCTACTGTACATATGCATACATAAAATGCATATATTCCTAGACATATACTTAACCCACTGAACCCCAGCTAGTTAATAATAAATGTACCACCCAGGACCAGAGGGTTGTCAATTTTTTTTTTTCAGAAAACACCAGCAATGGGTTAGAAATTAAGGAAAACTCACAAAAAAACGATCCCCTAGGTCATTAAGGGGTCCTACGGTGCGCCCGAAAGTCGGAATTACAAGAGGGGAACTGGGTAGGCAAAAACAGGTTTTTGCGCACTCACGCGCACGCGGTTGGACTTTGAGAGTTTCAACCATCGACATTGTTGCATGGGATACTTACACAGTTCCCATACAAATCTGAGCCCTCTAGGTGCCATAGGACCGGAGCAATTAAACCCCGACGCAACATAATTATGCGTCCTGGGGTTGTGGGTAAAATACATTGCCGACGCACTGTTTGCGTCGCTGGGGCTCAGTGGGTTAATACAGACTGACAGACATACAGACAAAAAGGTGCACACCTAATTCTTACCAAGTTACTCCATCAATAAATCCGTTTTCTTAAAATAAATTGTAAACAGCGGACCAAATAACTGCGGAAAAACGGCAGCACTGCTGCAGGACCGGCACTTCAGTTCCGCCTTTATATAGCCAGATCCTTGTCTGTCGGTGTTGGCCGGCTTCGTCTTTTCCCTTGAATACCGCATTTTTCTTTTTGTTAGTTAGTTGATTGGAGCATAGCAGGAGCTGGAGTCATATCGAGCATATTGTTTTGTTTTAACATCTTTAGTTTAATATTAATTACTGCATTCATTCTTCTTTGACAATCTTAGTATATAAGCTTCACCCTGTCCTTCCGTGCATTCTTTCCCATTGTTTAACTGCATTGCCTATTGATCTTACATGTATATTTCTCCTTTATTATTGAAGTTGACATTCACAGTGGTTTGGAGGTATGCTCCATTGCTCCAGGGTAACATATCCCCAACCTACTGGAATGTCAACTCTTGTGTTCCATGTCTTAGGTTAGTGCTTCAGACTCCACCCCCCCCCCCCCCCCCACTCCACCCCCCCCCATGTTTCTGCTTTATAGTGTTCCTAATTCCTAAACTATGAAGTGTCTGGGAGTCTGACAATGTTATGTTTCCTCAGTTAGGTGCAGTCTAGAAGAGAAGTACTCTTTAAATATTATACGAATTATCTACCAGACTCGGGGGCAATCGATATTTTTGTGTCTTCTTGTTGCTGCTTTAATAGAGCTCAGAGGAAGATAACCATTTTTCCTAGAGAACCTGCGTGTCTTGGTGTTCGAGTCAAATATTAAGAGCGTGTCTGTTGCAGGGTTAGGGTGCTTTGAGCTAGGCTATTTGAACATCGGTTTTCCCCCCAGCCTCCCCTCGTAACAGTGGCGACCTCGCCTAGTATAGGCGATAGTATAGAGTTCTTGTGGTGTGAAGCAATTATATTTAGATTGTCAGTAATAATTCTTGTAAGTGAAACAGTCTACGGACATAGTACTCTTATTTCATTAATCCGTGTCCACAGCTATTGCTAAGATGTCGCATGTTGATTACATTCCTGTTCATATTGTGGGGAAGGAGGACGCCTTGCAGTTTATTACAACCCAACCTAGTCAAGAAGATGTTGCTAGCAGGAGTAGTGATGAATTAAGACGTGTGTTGGAGGCGTATGGATGGAGGTGCAGTGGTATGTCTAAGGCAGAGTTAGTTCAAGAGGCGACTAAGTTAGCTGCACAGACTAGTGGTCTTCAGGAAGCTAGTACTCGTGTTGTGGATGAGGGCGCCACCCAGCATGTGCCACAGCGTCCTATTAGCCAGGCTATCTACCATTCTACTGAGGACCTGAGTGGAGCAACAACTCCAGAGCAAGGTGATACTGTATGTAGGCAGTCTCCCACTACTACCACAGCACCTGCCACCACGCCTCCACCGTCAGCATTTAACCCTATCAGTACGGCCCCTTCATTTTTACAGGGCTATGTTCAGGCCCCTATGGCCAGTACATTTGTTTCAAGTTATGCTAGCAATCCTCAGTATCCTCCTTCTTCCCCCCCTGTGTCGTTGGCCACGCCCCAGCATTTCGATGCCACTCATACGGTGAGTGCTCAGCACAATGTTCCCCCTTATGCCCAGTTTCCTCCTATAACCCCATAGGTACGAGAAGGAGTCCAGAGGTTGAGTTGCAGCTCAAGAAAATGGAGTTGGAACAGAGAGAGAGAGATAGAGAAGCAGAAGAGAGACTGAGAGAGAAAGATAGAGAGCTTGCGTTGAGGAAGATGGAGATAGACAGAGAGAGAATGCAGGCAGAGAGAGACAAAGATAGAGAGCTTGAGGTGAGGAGGATAGAGATGGAGAAGAGAATACAGGTAGATTTGGAGAAGACGAAGTTGGAAACTAGTGGGCAAGGACAAGGGAATAATGCTGGTCATGCATCTAGGGAGGAGGCAGAAGAGGTGTTGTCTCGACGGCTGAAACTCGTGCCGGCCTTCGATGAACTTAAGGTCACAGAGTGGTTCTTACGTTTTGAGAAGAAGGCCCACGCGTATCAGTGGCCGGGGCACCGCTGGGCGGCGTTGGTGTCTAATGTTTTAAAAGGCAAGGCTCTCGATGCATACGATCGCCTAGACGTGCAGGAGCTAGAGTATGAGGTACTTAAAGAGGCTGTGTTAACCCTTAATTAGCGGCTCACCACATAAGTCGAGTTAAATAAAGCTGGACTATGTGGCGGCGCTCGACATAACTCGAGTGGCAATTTCAGCACGTAATGTTGCTGAGAGAGAGAGACAAGTGGTGGCAGGAGAGTAGCGAGCGTATGACTGCTCCAGACCACCGCGGCGAACATACTGACACGAATCCCAGCTCCCTCCTCCCTCTCTCACTCGCTATATAAGGAATTGTATCGGGAAAGTGGCTAATTACATGCTTTTTGCACTCGCGTTGCACGGTTATTGCAAGAAAACTAGCCATCATAAAAGGATCGTTATGGTGTCATTCGAAAGCTCTGTTTATGCCCTTTCAGGGATAGGTACTTGTTTTACGTTCTGGGTCTTATTTAGGCATGAAAATGATCACGTAAACAGCCCTATTTTGCCTAAAAAAAACCCGCTGGGCGGTACATATAAATAAACCGCATAGGCCGCTCGTAAGGTGTTAAAAGCCTACTAGCTGCGTCCCGAGGCTTACAGGTTGGCCTTCAGGGGGGCTCGGAAGCGGCAGGGGGACTCGCATGTGGAATGTGCCGGGTACCTGCGCGATACTCTAGCTAAGTGGCTGCATTCAGAGTCCGCTGGTACTTTTGAGGCAGCGTGTGAGGTTTGGCTGATGGATCAGTTTACAAGCATAGTTGAAAAGGACGTTGGGGAAAAATTAAAAGAAAAGCGGTTTAAATCAATAAGGGAAGCAGCAGTTGGGCTGATGACTTTGCACTAGCCCGGCGTGGCACGTGCATGGGGAGCATTGGTGACAGGAGAGACCGACCTGTGCACCAAGCAGCCACAGTATCAGCTCGCCCATCATCACCCAAAGGTGACACAAATAAGACAACATTATACCAAGGCTGACACCCAGCAAGCTTCTACGGAAGTGAGATGTTATTTTTGCAAACAAGTGGGTCATATTAAACCTCAGTGTGCTAAATGGAAGGCTACCCAGGATCCCAGGGCTGTCCTGTTGGTGGCGACACTAGGGGAGGTGCCTGTGAAAGGCAAGCCAGGTACTGGTGAGGTGGGGGGGCAGTGTTGGCCAGCGCGAAGCAGGGTAGTAAGCACTTTGCCGCCCCAAATGGTATCACCACCTGAGCATAACCAGACTTCTCCTGAGTGGTGTCGGCCATTCATACATGATGGATCAGTACGGATCGGGGAGCAGACGTATTGCCGCTTCACTGTCCAAGGACTAGAATCATGTAGTGGACATGGCTAGTGGACAATAGACTATCTCTTCACCTGGGCAAGACGGAAGCCATCTTATGTGGAACAAAACGCAAACTGAAAGACATTGTGGGCTTCTCGGTCAACTGTAATGATATTCCTATAACAACAGTGTCACACGTTAAATATCTCTGACTAAAACTGGACTCGAGTTTGTCAGGTGAAACAATTTTGGAATCTATCCTGAGTAAGTGTAGAGCACATAATTATAGAATACCTGTATAGACAGGTGGGATGCTTGCCAGCGGCGACCAAAAAGACCCTTTGCCAAGTGCTTGTTCAATGTCATTTTGACTATTCTGTGTCATCCTGGTACTCTGCATCATCTAAATCAGCACAGCACAAACTTCAGGTATCTCAAAATAAAATGGTTAGGTTCATGCTGAACCTAGGACCCAGATCACATGTTGGCCAGGAACAACTTCAGTCACTAGGTATGCTCAATGTCTCTGACAGGACCAAACAAATCAGGCTCACTAATGCCTTCAAAATGTTCTATGACAGAGCTCCAGAGTATCTAAAGAGTGATTTTGTTAAAGCAAATGAGAGGAGTGGACATAATACAAGAAATAGGATGTTTAATTTTAAGGTCCCGAGTATCCAAGGACAGGGTAAGCAAACATTCTTCTTCACTGCCATCACAGACTGGAACGACCTACCCCAGTCAGTCCGTGAAAAGAGAACACTGTATTCCTTCAGACGTAGCCTGAAGGAACACCTGAACCGGACAGCTGCGAGAAGGGAGCACCAAGCTTATGTTTACTACTAAACACGACATAAGAGATAGGCAAACCAAACGGAAATTATTACTGATTACGGATTACTGATATTTACTTTAGGATGTAAGGTATCTTAAAATAACCCCCTAGAAATACTTTCTCTAAAGTATCTATTTCTTTTATCCTCCCCTTTTCCCCAGCTAACCTAATCCCACAAGGACCCCAATGGAAATACGCCTAACGGCCTTATTGGGCTATCCTTAGTTGGAATTATGCAAAGCTGGTACATGTCATATTTGTAACATACTATGTGGTACCAACTCTGTAAATTGCTAACTGAATAAATATTATTATTATTATTATTATTATTACCCTGTCAAGGTGTTTAGGGATCCTGGTGCGCAGCAATCCATGTGTCGCAACCTGACAGGGGGACCTATTAGCACCGGAGAGTTTGTTATTTGCAGGGGAATCAACAGTGAGCAATGCTGTGATTTAGTCCCGGTGACCCTAGAGTGCCCGTTGGTGGCCGCCGAGGGTAAGGTGGCCATGGTGGACACTCTGCCAGTGGAGGGGGTAGAGTTTTTTTTTTGCTCGGGACTGACTTGGCAAGGAATGTAGTTTTCCCGCCTCCTATGGTCGTCGCTGAGGCTGCTTTTGAGCCCCCTACTGGTGGCTGTTTGCAGGAAGATAACATTGAATCTATCTACCCAGTGTGTGCAGTGACCAGATCAATGGCACAAGTGGCACAACCGGAGGATGATTTAGTGGATGCGGGGGCCGACAGCCATGAGTGCGGGCCATCCCATGATGCACTACTAGATGACACTGGCTCGGAGGCAACGGTGGGCGTGGCTGACCCCAGTGAGGCCCCCGAGACTAGTAGAGCTGACCTAGTGCCGGACGAGGAGTCTGACATAGTGCCGCCGACTCAACCTTCTGCTATTTTTGAGAGATCAGAGGTAACTGCCTTGTCGGAAATACCTAGAGACGAATTGAGCAAGTTGCAGCAAGAGGAACCGAGTCTGGGCCTCCTGTTTAAGAAGGTTGGCACGACTGGTGGGAAGAACGGTCCAGAGAAATTTATTGAAAAGGGGACATTGTTGTATCGGCAGTGGACGCAGGCTACAGGCTCAGGCATGGGAAAGGTGCAATTATTGGTGCCTGCTCAGTTCAGGGAAGAGCTGGTTAGGCTAGCGCATGAGGCACCACTGGCGGGGCATTTAGGGGTGCGGAAGACTACTGAAAGGCTGCGTTTTCATTTTTGGTGGCCTAATATGCCTGCATCGGTGGCTACCTTTTTGATGTCATGTCATGTTTGTCAGGTAGTTGAAAAACCCAACCAAGGAATACCCGTAGCACCTTTGATCCCTATACCTGCAGTTGAACCGCCATTTACTCGTGTCATCATTGACATGGTCGGTCCCTTACCACCCACCAGTGCGGGATATAAGTACTTGCTTACCTTGATGGATGCCACAACTATAGATACCCGGAGGCTATTCAGGTTAGCAGCATGAACTCGAAGGTTGTTCTCAAACACCTTCTGCATTTCTTCATTAGATTTGGTTTGCCACGTCAAATCCAGTCTGGATGTAAAATTAACCCCTTTGTCAATCTCTTCAAGCAAACCCTCTCAGAGTTAGGTATAAGGCATGTGCTGTCAAGCGCGTACCATCCACAATCACAGGGAGCCCTTGAGCGTTTTCACCAGACCTTGAAGAGTATGCTGCGTACATTTTGTTTGCAGCATGAGAGGGATTGGGACAGTACTTTACCTTTTGTTCTTTTAGCAATTTGTGATGTCCCTTCAGAGTCTTTGAGATTCTCGCCCAATTCCCTTGTGTTTGGTCATCGTGTCAGGGGTCCGCTGGATGTGGTGAAAGATGCCTGGGAGAGTGAGGCGGCAGGGGGCTCGGTGCCTCTGCTCGAGTACATGCAGAAGACTCGGGAGAGGTTGCAGACTGCCCTGCAGCTAGCTAAAGAGCATCTAGTGGCAGCACAAAGCAAGATGAAGTACCATTACGATAAGCAGGCTAAATCAAGGGCGTTCAAGGTGGGCGACGAGGTTCTGGCACTGTTTCCAGTTCAGGGTCGACCCTTAGCTGCTAAGTTTTGGGGTCCATTTAAGGTCGTTAAGCAGATTGGTGAGGTTGACTATGTAATAGACACGCCCGACCGTCGCAAAGCCTCCCAATTTTGCCATATTAATATGTTAAAGCCCTACCATAGACCGACTACATCTGGCCGTGGCGCTGACAGAGGTGAGGCTGCGCTGGCAGGTGTAGTTGCAAGGAATGCGGGGGTGCGCATGTCTGGTATCGGAGGGGAAGCCTTTATTCTTATGAATTGTGGGAGTAACTGCACAGGTGGCACAGATTGTCCCTCTCATGACCTGGCTGTAGTAGGGACGAAGGAGGAGGAGGTTGACTACTTAGAAGCTGCGGTCCCGGCTGGGTTGTGAGAGGGAAATGGGTATGTTGCTCTTAGTGACAAGTTGCAGCATCTTGGTCCTAAGCGACAAGATGAGTTATTCAATAGGCTGAGGCAGTACTCCAGCGTGTTTGGTGATTCTCCAGGTCTGACCTCCTGGGCGATGCAGGACATAGAGGTTGGAGACAGTAAGCCACTCAAGTTGGGCCACTACCGTATAAATCCTGCTCGGCAGCCTGCCCTAAAAGCAGAGCTGGATTACATGTTGGAGAAGGGTCTGGTGAAGAAGGGATATAGTGAGTGGTCTTCGCCAGTGACATTGCAACCTAAACCGAATGGCAAGATCCGCTTTTGTGTTGATTTCAGGAGGGTCAATGCCCTATCCCAGACAGATGCCTATCCATTACCTACAGTAGCCAACTCCGTAGACCGCATCGAGGCTGCCACGTTTATCACCAAGGTGGACTTAGTGAAAGGTTACTGGCAGGTCCCGTTGACTGAGAGAGCCAAGAAAATTGCTAGTTTTGTGGTGGATTGGGCAGTTTACCAGTATCAGGTGATGCCCTATGGGCTTAAGAACGCCCCGGCTACATTTCAGCGATTGATGAACCGGTTTGTAGATGATATCCCTAAAAAAAAAAAAAATAATTCTATGTGATTGAGGGAGGCAAAAGGCATAACTGCCTATAGCGAGTGCCTCCCCCATAGTTGAAAGAGTGACGGCCAAAATCAAGGGACGTTCGAGCCAAAATGCCTGGACACACAGAGTTTGAAGCAATTTAAGTCATAGGAAGCGGGAAAGACTGATTCTGGGAGAGAGTTCCAGAGCTCAGCTGTTGAGTAGAAGAAAGTTTGAGAGTATCGTTTCACTCTTGGGTTGGAGAGTTGCACAGAGTAGGGGCGGGATTGAGTTGCAAGACGGGTACCACGTGCCCTACGTAAAGGAGATGGTATGCACTGGGATAGCTCTGAGGAACACTGATTATTATAGTAGCGATAGAATAGCGAGAGAGATGCAACATTGCGGCGGAGAGAGAGAGATTGCAGAGAGTTGGTGAGTGGACGGGAGTTAATGATAGGAAAGGCCTTCCTTTCAACCTTGTCTAGGAGAGTGGTGTGAGAGGAACCTCCCCACACATGTGAACAATACTCAATACAAGGGCGCACTATGCCCCTGTACAGAGCAAGAAGCTGTGCAGGGGAAAAGAACCCCCTAAGGCGGTTGAGCACACCCAGCTTCTGGGAGGCTGCCTTAGAAAGACTGGTAATATGGTCCTTCCAAATGAGAGCAGAAGAAAAAGAGACACCAAGAATATTGAGAGAAGATGAAGGGTTGATTTTTGTATTGTTGAAGAATAAGGGCTAGTCCGCTGGGAGATCCTGACGGGTAGATAGATGGAGAAATTGGGTTTTGGAAGCATTAAAGATAACAAGGTTTTCTCTGCCCCAATTGGAAATAGTATTTAGATCAGAATTTAAGAGTTCTATGGCTTCATTATGTTTGTCGTTGAGGGATTGCTGGCTGGGGCGTTCTGAAAAACTAATGGAGTAGTGTAAGGTTGAGTCGTCTGTGTATGAATGGATGGGAATTAAGGTACAGTTAAGGAGATAATTTATAAAAATTAGAAAGAGAATAGGAGATAGGACAGAGCCCTGAGGAACACCGGAGTTTATAGGGTGAGGAAGTGAACAATGGCCGTCCACAACCGCGGCTATGGAACAGCCGGAAAGGAAATTGGAGACAAAGGCACAGATGGAGGGATCGAAACCGAAGTAGGGTAGTTTAGAAATTAAAGATTTATGCCAGACTCTATCGAAGGCTTTCGATATGTCTAGTGCAATAGAAAAAGTCTCACCGAACTCCCGAAAGGAGGATGACCAAGAGTTAGTAAGATATGAAAGAATATCACCAGTAGAGCGACCCTTAAGGAAGCCATACTGGCGATCTGAGAGTAGATTATGAGAAGAGAAATGCTTATGAAATTTGGAAGCAAGAATAGTTTCAAAAACTTTAGAAAGACAAGAAATGAGAGCAATTGGACGATAGTTGGAGGGTTGAGAGCGGTCACCCTTCTTTGGGACAGGTTGAATGTGAGCAAACTTCCAGCATGAAGGGAAGATGTTAGAGGATAGACAGAGACGAAAGAGTTTGCCTAGGCAGGGAGTCAGCACGGAAGCACAGTTTTTGAGAACAACAGGAGGAACACCGTCCGGACCGTACGCCTTATTAGTGTTAAGCCCAGAGAGGGTAGAAAGTACATCTTTAGAAGAGATTAGGATATTAGGCATAAGTAAGAGAGAGGAGGGCGGAGAGGGAGGAATAGCACCGGAATCATCCAAGGTGGAGTTTCTAGCAAAAGTTTGAGCGAAGAGTTTAGCTTTGTCAGAGGAAGAAGTGATGGTTGTGCCATCAGAGTGGGAAAGGGGAGGGAAAGACGAGGAAGAGAAATTGTTGGAGAGGTTTTTGGCTAGATGCCAGAAAGCTTGGGAAGAGCTAGAGTTGGATAGTTCAGTGCATTTATTATTGATGAAAGAGTGTTTGGCAAGTCGAAGAACAGATTTGGCTTGATTCCGGGCAGAAACATATGAAGAATGAGAGTCTTGAGTTTTAAGGCGTCGGTACCGTTTGAATGCTTCCTCCTTATTGCGGACAGCAGTAGTACAGGCGTGAGTAAACCAAGATTTTTTAGCATTAGTCTGAGAGAAAGAGAATTGAATGAATGCTTCCATGCCCGATAGGATTACCTCGGTAATGCGTTCAGCACTCTCCGAGGGTCCTCGGCCATGGAAGCAGAAATCATTCCATGGGAAATCAAAGAAGTACTGCCGAAGAGCCTCACAGTCGGCAGCGCCAAAGTGCTACAAGCGCCGCTGGCTAGGAGGATCGGGTGGCCGTACTGGAGAGATAGGACAGGTGACAGAGATAAGTTTATGGTCGGAGGAGCCCAAAGGAGAGAAAAGATCGACAGTATAAGAAGAAGGGTTAGAAGTTAGAAACAGGTCAAGAATGTTGGGCCGATCTCCGATGCGATCCGGGATACGGGTGGGTTGCTGAACTAACTGCTCTAGGTCATTTAGGATAGAAAAAAGACATAGGCTTGTTCACCAGGTGGATCAGTAGTGTGAGAGGAGAGCCATTGGCGGTGGTGAACGTTGAAATCTCCTAAGATGGAGATTTCTGAGAAAGGAGAAATGGATAGAATGTGTTCCACTGTAGAGTTTAGATAGTCAAAGATTTTGGGAAAGTTGGTAGAGTTAGGGGAAAGATAGACAGCACAGAAATATTTAGTAGGAGAATGACAGGAAAATTTGAGCCATACAGTTGAGGAGTCGAAATCGGGAACACGAGAGCAAGTGAGTTTGTTGTGCACATATGCACAACATCCGCCTTTGGCTTTGAAACTAGGATAGAGAAAGTAGGAGGATACAGAGAAGGGGCTGCTGGATGTTGCTACAGACACCTGAGTTTCGGTGAGGAAGAGAAGATCAGGTTTGTAGGAGGAGAGATGGTGTTCAACAGAGTGAAAGTTAGAGGAAAGTCCACGAATGTTGCAGAAATTAATATAAAGAGTAACAGGCCGAGGTTCAGGTAATTGTGTGGGGTCGTCAGGGGATGGTCGGTCGGGTGTGGGGGCATTTATGGTCCCCCCCCCCCTGGGGACTCCGAGGCTGGGCTAGAATTCATATTTTTTTTTTTTTTTTTAAATTTTGGTGTGGAGGAATGAAGTGTAGTGTGCATGTTTAGTATAGTGAAGTGGATAGTCTGTAGTGTGTACTCTATATTGATGACGTAGTTATTTTTTATACCACCTGGCGAGAGCATGTTGATAATGTTGAGCTTCTTTTCAAAAGACTTAGTGAAGCAAGTTTGGTTGTAAATCTGGAGAAATGCGACTTTGTACAGGCTACTGTCAATTACTTGGGATTCGTGGTAGGACATGGTGAGGTGTCTCCCCCCTTGGCAAAGGTGGAGGCTATTGCTAGTTTCTCTCCTCCTACCACTCGCAAATCTCTGCAACGGTTCCTGGGAATGATTGGGTACTACCGGAGATTTATCAAGGACTACTCTACTGTACTTGCTCCGCTGACTAATTTACTGCGGAAAGACATCAAGTACAAATGGACAGAAGACTGTCATGAGGCTTTTGCAGGAGTTAAGTTTCTCCTGTCGCACCATCCCATCCTGCGAGCTCCTGACTTTGTATTGCCATTTATCCTAGCTACTGACGCTAGTGATGTGGGGATAGGTGCGGTACTGCTGTAAGAGCATGTAGGGATAGAGCATCCAGTGTCCTTCTACTTAAAGAAGTTCAATCGAGCTCAGAGGAATTACTCAGTGATTGAGAAGGAGCTCCTGGCTATGGTTCTGTCCTTGTAGCACTTTCAGGTGTATGTACCAACCTATGGCCCGACTGTTAACCTAAGACGTGCGCATGGGGGGTATGAGACACCACACGCCTGTGCTCATGTATGTAAAGGAAATCACTTATGATATTCTAGGTAGGTTCCGTGATTTCAGAGTAACTTGATATACACTCGATAAATTAACAACTCATTCTCTTAGCCTACATAAGATAAGGATTAGTGATAGAAAATACATAACCTCAATAGTATATTATAAAATATATATATTACAAATAATGAAAAAGAAACCCATAACATTTACACACATTCACACCATTCACCCAAATTCACACTACAAGACATTCGCATTATAAAGAAGGGTGCAGTGGTGAAAATCTTAGGATTAATTAGTTTGTGGTCAATTAATTAACTTACAAATAAGTATGACTACATGAATGACAACTTGAATGACACTAGAATGACAACTTGAATGACAACTTTAAGTAGACTACGAGAGGGTCCTAAAGTAGGCCATTACTGCTAAGGTCTCAAAAAGGAATGCAAGGTAATGAGGAATATAGAAGTCACCCCCCCCCCCCCCCCCTCTTCACTGGTTGACTTGAACTCCTGGCTGTCCTAAGGTAGGCTAATACGGCTTAGGTCTCCAGAGGGAATGCAAGGGAATGATGAATATAGAAGTCTCCCTCCTCTTCACTGGTTGACTTGAACTCCTGGCTGTCCGGGCACACACAGGCTGAGAAACTGCAGTACAGCCCCGAGAACTATACTTGAGGGCTCCCACAAGACAACCTGGCGTCACCACACTGTACTTGGATGCCGATCCTGGACCCGTCAACAGCTGCAGGGCTCAAAGAGTAACCAACGCTCTCCTTCATCCAAGTCCTACACTCGCCTCACACCAAACAGAACCAGCCCACACTCGCACACGGATGGGTCCACTCGGTCAAAGCACCAGGTAGACCGAAACGGCCACATCAGGACCAGACTAAGGTTAGATTCTTGGCATATATCATGGGCAAGATCCTGGTCAAAATTCATAAGTAAGAGCTCTGGTGGCAGACCCCCAGCACACACACGCTACACCGCTAGGAAGCAAAGAAAGAAAACACTTAGGAATTGACACCGTAAAGACGTAAAGTATTATGATACTGACAAATACAATCACAGAAGAAAATCATCACTGTCAGACACCATCACTAATACTTCACTCTTAAGCAATTCACTATATGTAGCACCAACACTCACTAGTAGCTGAAGAGACTGTAATCCTCGTGTGCTGGGAATGTACTGACTGACTGAATTAAGTCCTCTACCAAATCACCTCTCAATAATTCATAAAAGTAAAAACACACTGAATTAACATTCGATACCCCGAACACCCACTCAAAGAAAATAAGAAATTAATTATAAAACTATCACTTACACTAACAAACCATCTGAAGCTCAAATGAATCAATCTACACTAGCACGCATACCTGTACAGTATCACATAGTCTCGTAAAGCATCAAATCCAAAATTGAAACTCACCAACGCATACACACAACACTCGCTCTCATGAACGACGCCATCTATGATCAGACAGCCTAACCAGATTATTCACACCTATCAAAGCAATATGACACAATATTCCTGACAATACCCCCTCACCAACTATATTACATGGAATATAGATAAAATCAGGTATTCAAGTATTCCTTTGATGGGATGTGAATCATGACCTAGGATCTGCTAAGAAGGTCTGCAAAGACATTATCCCTACCCTTTATGTACTCCACTCTGAAGGCATAGGACTGAAGAACCAGGGCCCACCTCATTAACCTGTTGTTAGAATTCTGCATGTTTTTAATATAGGTCAGTGGCTGATGATCAGTTTGCAGGATGAACTTTGTACCATACAAATACTTACGGAAGTGTTCTATACTCCACACCACAGCTAAACCCTCACGCTCAATAGCTGAATAATATTTTTCCCCGTCTAGTAGCTTAAGACTCGCATAGCAGACAGGCATCAGCACTCCATCAGCCTCCTGCAGAAGGGCAGCTCCCAGACCTTCACCGCTGGCATCAGTCCTGAGATAAAAAGTCTTTTCTAAGTTAGGTAGCCTCAGAATAGGCTGGTTAACCAGAGTTTTCTTCAGGGAACGGAACCTTTCCTCCAGCTCAAGTGTCCATTGCAGTTTATTAGGACATCCTTTCCTAAGCATATCTGTTAAAGGACTAGCAAGATCTGCAAAATTGGGAACAAACTGCCTATAGAAGTTCATAGTACCCATGAAGGATCGCAGTTGTGACTTAGTAGCAGGTAAGGTTAACTCTTGAATGGCATTCACTCTATCCCCAAGGGGTGACAACTTATTCTCTCCCAAAGAATAGCCTAGATACTTGATGGATGGAAACCCCAAGAAACACTTCTTTGATCCTACGGTTAACCCATGCTCTCTAAATCTAACAAGCGCATTAGTCAAGTGTTTAAGATGAGAATCCCAGTCTTTGCTATGAATCACAAGGTTGTCGAAATAGCAAGCAGTATTATCAAGATCCCTAGTAACCTTCCTCATCAGCTTAATGAAAGTTGCACAAGCAGTCTTTAAACCAAAGGGCATACGAGTGAATTGCATTAATCCTTGCGTTGTAGCAAACGCAGTACATATCTTCGAATCAAGGTCCAAGGGAATTTGCCAGTAACCCTTATTCATATCTAATTCGGAGATATACTTGTCATCAACAAATTCAGTAAGGTAATCATCTCTGTGGGGCATAGGCTCTGCATCGAACACGGTTATGTCATTCAAAGCCCTAAAATCAATGCACAACCTGTAAGAATAATTTATCTTCACTAGCACAACAGGTGAACAGTATGGCGAGTCTGAAGGCTCTATAACTCCAAGATCCAGCATTCTTTGAACCTCCTCATCAAATACTTTCTGGAGATGCTTAGGCATAGGGTAAGGTTTCTTACGGACTGGTACCTGAGAAGTTAGTCTGATACGATGCACTGCAGACTCTGTTCTACCTGGGATAGCTGATACAACATCTGGAAACTGATCCAGTATGGCCTCGAGGTCTGCTTTCTGGGACTCTGAAAGATCAGGATTGATATTAATGTCAGAGCTCTGACCAAGGTTGCAAAGAGGTATACTAGAATAGTCAACATTCTCCTCATCATCATTCGCCTCCACAATACCTGTAGCCACTGCGTTACAGAAGAATTCTGGAGAAGAAACAATAGCATGTGAAACTACAGCAACATTATCATCATCCTTCTGTCTCCTGTAAAACCTCTTGAGCATGTTGATGTGATACAACCTGGATTTACCCCTCACATCAATGACATAATCAACATTGTTCTTTACCTGTAGCACAGCATAGGGACCTTTCCATTGCATCAACAGTTTGTTATTATTAGTAGGCAGCAGCAACAGTACCTCATCACCAACCTTCAGCTTCCTCGGCTTACGCTTCCGGTCAAAGTACATCTTATATTGATCACTACTAGCTTCTGAGTGGGTGACTGCCAACTCTGCCGACTTCTCCAACCGGTTTCTTAAATCAAGGACATGATGGTAAGAATTTCTAATCTCCTCGTCAAGCTGTTTGTTAGCCCAAAGTTCATGCAATATGCTCAATGGACCTCTCACGTTCCTGCCATAGAGAAGCTCAAAGGGTGAACATTTGAGAGAATCATTAGGTACTTCCCTATAGGCAAATAGCACAGCTGGAATATATCTGTCCCAATCCTCAGGATGATCAGCACAGGTTTTCTTTAACATGGATTTAAGGGTACCGTTAAGCCTCTCAATGCATCCATTACTCTGGGCATGGTATGGACTTGAGTGGACTGCCTTGACTGATAGTAGTTTATTGATCTCCGACATCAAACCTGATTTGAACTGGCTACCATTATCTGATAGAATCTCTTTAGGGATTCCCACTCTGGCAAATATTTCTACAAGGCTCTCGGCTACAGTGACAGTATCGATATCCCTTAGGGGTACAGCTTCAGGGAACCTAGTTGCACAATCTATTAGGGTGAGGATGTACGCATGACCTCTTTTAGACCTAGGGACAATTGGACCCACTATGTCAATTGCAACTTTTGAAAAGCGTTCTGAAACTACTGGCATCTTAGAAAGGGGCACTGGTTTGACTCTACCTTTGTGGGTGAACTTTTGACATACCTCACATGACCGGCAGAACCTCTCTATGTCAGTGCCCGCACCAGGCCAGAAGAACTTCTGGTACACCTTCCCAGCAGTTTTCCGGTGAGAAAAGTGTCCAGCCAGCAAACCATCATGGGCTAGATGTAAGACTTTATTTCTGTACACCTTTGGAACAACAAGTTGTTTATTCCCTTTTTCTTCAAGACTTTTACTCTCCAAGCAGACTCTGTAAAGCAATTTATCTAATACCTCATACCGGACTGCCCTACCTCTGTGGCTAATCTTCTTCTCAGCTTCCGCGTTCTGCCACAGCGGTTTCAGCGTCTTACATTCTGCCTGGGCTTTCAGAAAAGATCCTGGATCAACATTGAAGTCTGTGTTAGTAGCTAAACGTCTAGGTGACTTACCTACCTCTCTCTTGGCTCCAGCCCTGGTAGTAACTGCAGCAACCTCTGCACCACCATCGGCTTCCTTATCCCCTACTATGAAGGGAGGTACTGATACACCAGGAACTGTACCAAGGAGTACATCTGTGAATCTGATCGGAGCAATTACAGCATTATCTTTTCCTGAAACGAATTTACTTTTAATAGTTACATCCATTGTAGGAAATTTATGAGGCTTACCAAGGAAGTCATACACAGTACACTTTGTCTCCGAAGGCACCTTTCCTGAAATAAACTTAGGATGCACAATTACTGTGGAGCAACATGTATCAAGAGTGACCTCGACCTTCCTATCGCCAACCATACCACAAGGATCAATTATGGTACCAGGAAGTTTCAATCTGGAATCAAACACAAAGTTAACCTTGGCAACTTTCCCTGAATCACCAACTTGTCTATGGGGGCACTGTGCCTTGACATGATCGCCGCCACAGATAAAACATTTAATCCTGGGCCTGTGTGAGTATGTCTTAGATTCCCCAGTATCAGAGGATTTCTCAACTTTGTCGTAGTACTTACTACCCTTCCTATCCTCAGTTCTAGGTAATGAAGACTTTGGGTTGCCCTTTCGTGTATAATGAGCATTCCTATGCAAGTCTGCCGCTTTGGCAACATCGGTATTATTCTTAGCTCCTCATTCGTTTAAGAATACTCGCAAATCAGGAGTACAGCTAGCTAAAAACTGATCCTTGATTACAAAGTCATGTAACTGCTCATAGGTTTTCTCTAAGTCAGACAAAACTAGCCACCTACCAAATACCTGTTCCAGTCTGGCAAGGAATTGGACATATGGCTCGTCTCCCTGCGCCTTCATGGACCTGAACAACTTCCTGTAGGTATGAGCATCAACCTGGAACGCTTGAAGTAGGGCTTTCTTGAGCGCCTCGTAGTCATCTGCGACATCAGGGGGTAAACTTACATATACCTTCAGTGCCTTACCTCGCAGAAGGGTTCCGAGGTGAAGTGGATAGTCTGTCTCTCGCCAACCATAGAACTTGGCTACCTTCTCAAATCTAAGGAGGTAAGAATCAATGTCATCACCATCCGAAAATGGAGGAATGCGGGCCTTACCTGAATCACCTACAGTCCTAGAGGGGTTAGTGTCAGGAACTATGCCAGCCCTATTCTGATCTGAGATTTTAAGCTTAGCTAGAGATAATTCATGAGCACGAGCTTTCTCTTTCTCCTCACTCTCTCGCGCTCTCTCTCCTCACTCTCTCGCGCTCTCTCCTCACTCTCTCGCGCTCTCTCCTCACGCTCTCTCTCTCTCTCCCTCTCCTCCTTCTCTCGGTCTCTCTTAGCGGCTCTCTCATCCCTCTCATCTGCTAAAGTTATAAGTTTAAAAATAGCATCCTCTCCAGTCACACCTAATGATTTAGCCTCCTTAAGTATATCCGATATTCCACTCATGGCTAGAAGGGATAATACTAATCACAAAGAAACTCTAACTTATTCAGCAGGACACCACCAGCACATTGATGGGACAACAGCTCCTAAAAAAAAAAAGAAGATATAATTAAACACCAACCAGAGCTCTTAACATACAGTATACTAATCCCAGGGTAAGAGAATGAGTATCCTACACACTGCGCCACTGTAAAGGAAATCACTTATGATATTCTAGGTAGGTTCCGTGATTTCAGAGTAACTGGATATACACTCGATAAATTAACAACTCATTCTCTTAGCCTACATAAGATAAGGATTAGTGATAGAAAATACATAACCTCAAAAGTATATTATAAAATATATATATTACAAATAATGAAAAAGAAACTCATACAATTTACACACATTCACACCATTCACCCAAATTCACACTACAAGACATTCGCATTATAAAGAAGGGTGCAGTGGTGAATATCTTAGGGTTAATTAGTTTGTGGTCAATTAATTAACTTTCAAATAAGTATGACTACATGAATGACAACTTGAATGACACTAGAATGACAACTTGAATGACAACTTGAATGAAAACTTTAAGTAGACTACGAGAGGGTCCTAAAGTAGGCCATTACTGCTAAGGTCTCAAAAAGGAATGCAAGGTAATGATGAATATAGAAGTCCCCCCCCCCCCCCTCTTCACTGGTTGACTTGAACTCCTGGCTCTCCTAAGCTAGGCTAATACGGCTTAGGTCTCCAGAGGGAATGCAAGGGAATGATGAATATAGAAGTCCCCCTCCTCTTCACTGGTTGACTTGAACTCCTGGCTGTCCGGGCACACACAGGCTGAGAAACTGCAGTACAGCCCCGAGAACTATACGTGAGGGCTCCCACAAGACAACCTGGCGTCACCACACTGTACTTGTATGCCGATCCTGGACCCGTCAACAGCTGCAGGGCTCGAAGAGTAACCAACGCTCTCCCTCATCCAAGTCCTACACTCGCCTCAGACCAAACAGAACCAGCCCACACTCGCACACGGATGAGTCCACTCGGTCAAAGCACCAGGTAGACCGAAACGGCCACATCAGGACCAGACTAAGGTTAGATTCTTGGCATATATCATGGGCAAGATCCTGGTCAAAATTCATAAGTAAGAGCTCTGGTGGCAGACCCCCCAGCACACACGCTACACCGCTAGGAAGCAAAGAAAGAAAACACTTAGGAATTGACACCGTAAAGACGTAAAGTATTATGATACTGACAAATACAATCACAGAAGAAAATCATCACTGTCAGACACAATCACTAATACTTCACTCTTAAGCAATTCACTATATGTAGCACCAACACTCACTAGTAGCTGAAGAGACTGTAATCCTCGTGTGCTGGGAATGTACTGACTGACTGAATTAAGTCTTCTATCAAATCACCTCTCAATAATTCATAAAAGTAAAAACACACACTGAATTAACATTCGATACCCCGAACACCCACTCAAAGAAAATAAGAAATTAATTATACAACTATCACTTACACTAACAAACCATCTGAAGCTCAAATGAATCAATCTACACTAGCACGCATACCTGTACAGTATCACATAGTCTCGTAAAGCATCAAATCCAAAATTGAAACTCACCAACGCATACACACAACACTCGCTCTCATGAACGACGCCATCTATGATCAGACAGCCTAACCAGATTATTCACACCTATCAAAGCAATATGACACAATATTCCTGACAACGTATTTGAGCTGTTCCCATCACTAACATCGTTATTTTACCATAAATAGCATTAATACTTATCCATATGCGCCTATTTTAGGTTGATTATAAAGGTATTAACATTTTACAGCAATAAAACAAGTGGAAGCAGCGTTTGGATGGTCAAAATCGGCGATACAGGCCGGGAGTTACATAATGTATGGCTGAGGCAACCTCCCTCCCCTCCTCCCCTCCCCTTGTCTGAAGAGACACTGTTACGCAATAGTCTCTCTCTCGCTCTTTCCCACGCTTGGTAACAGTGATGACAACGCCCTGCTACCAACTCACTAATGTTAGCACGAAAATAGACCACAGAATAAGGGAATAACAGGGAAAATAGGTGATAACTGAAGGAGGGGAGGGAAGTGGGGAAGGAGGGGATGTGGAGGAGTGATATTTGGCATGGCCCAGGGGCAAAAAAAAAAAAAAAAAATTGGGGTGTTTTAAATGGATTTTCTTAGGCCCAGGATCTTAACCCGTGGAGCCCCGGCTAGTTTTGTAATGTTTGCGCACCAGAACCCGGCCGGTTTTCAAAAAATTGTTTTATTCCAGAAATAATAGCGAATGGGTTAGGAATGAAGGAAAAACCACGAAAAACCACGAAAAACCGCTCAAAAAGCTTAAAAAATGGTCCTACAGAGCCCCCGAAAACGGATTTTACAAGAGTAAAAAATTGAAGGCAATTATCCCCAAAAAACAGGTTATTGCGCGCTCGCGCGCACGCACATGGACTTTGAGAGTTTTCAACCATCGGCACGGTTGCGTGGGATACGTACACAGTTCCCTTACAAATCTGAGCCCTCTTGAGTGGCTACACCTGAGGTTACGGTCGGCGCAATTAGGGTGACGCGCCAGGCGCGTCTCTGGGGCTGTGCGTTACATACATCGCCGACGCGCCAGACGCGTCGCTGGGGCTATACGGGTTAACACCTTACGAGCGGGTGGTGGAGTATATTTCACTGTGCCGCCCAGCAAGGGGTTTTTACCATAAATGGGGTTGTTTCCATGCTCTTTTTCATGCATAAACAAGACCCAGAGCGTAATACAAGTATGTATCTGTGAAAGGGCGTAAATTGAGCTTTCCAATGACACCCGAACCATCCTTTTAAGATCACTGGTTGTCTTGCAACGATCGTGCAACCGAAGGGCAAAATCGCTAAAATACGGTAATTTCTTTATATAATTACGTATGTAGCGAGGGAGTGAGGGTGGATGTAAGTGGAGTACATCTCAGTTGGTCCACGGCGGCCGTTGCGAGCGGTCATGAGGTAACCCATGCTCCTCCCGTCATTCGTGTCTCTCTCAGAGCCAATATTGCGCCAAAATTGCACTCGGACTTAAGTCGGGCACCGCCACATAGTCCAAACTTTCCGATACGGACTTAAGTCGGGCCCCGATAGACAAGGGTTAAGAGTCTTCCCGCAGTTGCCCGGGGAAACTCTTAAGAGTCTTCCCGCACTTGCCGGGTTAAGATCTACTCCGACCACCATCCCCTCCAGTTTTTGGAGAAATTTAAGTACAAAAATCAGCGGCTGACTAGGTGGGCTCTTTTGTTGCAGGAATACAGTTTGGATGTGCGGCACATTAAAGGCACTGATAATGTCATGGCTGATTGTTTGTCACGGGAGGGAATGTTGTAAGGGGAAATCTTAGTGGTCAGTTTGTTTTGGTGTAGCCTCCTACTTTGGTTTGATTAGCATGCTTACGTCTGGTGCTTGTTGGTTGCCGTATGTAGCCCAGCATAGGGTCGTAAAGCAGGAGTTGCTGTGTTTCTGTATAGAAGAAAATATTTAAATACAAAAACATAAAAACTATAAAAAATACTAAAAAATACTGTAGTTGCGTATGTCTTGTAGTGTTATTTGAAGTATGAACAGTCTGTTGTTTCAAGATGCACCAACAGACTCCCCCTGGGTGTGAGGGTGTCTCTCCCAAATGAGTTCGTAGTCTACAGTATATCATTTGTGAGTGAGTTACAAGTACGAGGCCTCTATTGCAGGGGCCTGAAGGGCTCGCGCCCTGTGATGTGTTGCCGTCTTGTTAGCCCTATGAATTAGTTAGTTTATTTAGTCTTGTGTGATTAATGCAGTTTATCATAAGTTACACAATGATGAATCATATTTATTTGATTACTTTTGTTGTTGATGAGAGCACAGGCTGCCGGAGATAATTGAGTATCCTTGCGACGCCTGGAGCCCTTCCCCGCCACGCGAGGCCCTCGCCCGACTCTCGCGGCTTCAGGACCGGCACTTCAGTTCCGCCCCTTGATATAGCCACATCCTTGTCTGTCGGTGTTGGCCGGCTTCGTGTTTTCCCTTGAATACCGCATATTTCTTTTTTTTCGTTAGTTGATTGGAGCATAGCAGGAGCTGGAGTCATATCGAGCATATTGTTTTGTTTTAACATCTTTAGTTTAATATTAATTACTGCATTCATTCTTCTTTGGCGATCTTAGTATATAAGCTTCACCCTGTCCTTCCGTGCATTCTTTCCCATTGTTTAACTACATTGCCTATTGATATTACATGTATATTTCTCCTTTATTATTGAAGTTGACATTCACAGTGGTTTGGAGGTATGCTCCAGGGTAACATATCCCCAACCTACTGGAATGTCAACTCTTGTGTTCCATGTCTTAGGTTAGTACTTCAGACTCCACCCCCCCCCCCCCACTCCACCCCCCCCCCTCCATGTTTCTGCTTGATAGTGTTCCTAATTCCTAAGCGATTGGGCATACTATGAAGTGTCTGGGAGTCTGACAGTGTTATGTTTCCTCAGTTAGGTGCAGTCTAGAAGAGAAGTACTCTTTAAATATTATACACATTATCTACCAGACTCGGGGGCAATCGATATTTTTGTCTCCGTGTTGCTGCTTTAATAGAGCTCAGAGGAAGATAACCATTTTTCCTAGAAAACCTGCGTGGCTTGGTGTTTGAGTCGGATATTAAGAGCGTGTCTGTTGCAGGGTTAGGGTGCTGTGGGCTAGGCTATTTGAGCAACTGTTTTCCCCCCAGCCTCCCCTCGTAACAATGTATATATATATATATACTGTATATATATGTATAATATATACATATATATATATGCCGGTTATATATATATATGGATATATATATATATATATATATGTATATACTGTATATATATATAATAATAACAAAAACATTAACTCCTTGAGGAATATGACGTGTTTTGGCAGTATATTCTGGCTATTATGAGACAATTATATTAAGATTAGGGACGGTGTATGGAAATCAGATGGTTAATTGAGACACTTAATCCTTGAGACACCAGATCCTTCTGAAGCAGAACACAATCGTCCAATGATAACCGGAACAAACTGTCAAAGCGCGTCATCGATCTTCAGAAGGCTAAGGCGAGATGGCCTCATTTATGTATCTTTTTATCAGTGTTTTTGTTTCCTCCCTAGACCTCCATCAACCTTGTAGAAACACCCCTCAAGACCCTCCTTCAAGATTTTTTTTCGATAGAAAAATATCCCGGGCAAAGGCCGGGTTCTCTTAAATTAGAGGCTCGCTATCGCTCGCCAAGAAAAAATCTACACCTAAATTACACAAAAAGTCTTAATATTGACAAATAAATGAGTCGAAAAATCTTAAAATCACCAAAATAATGCGACGAACATCATAAATACTGAAAACTGATTTGGCTAAGCATTGCCGATGGCTATGTATGGAACGCTGAGCCCCGCGCAACAAAAGCAGTAGTTGGCAACTACTCAAATACTGCCGGTTGGGCATGAAGGTGAGTGAGACGTGATGCGTCAGTATACAATTTCCCTCGCGATTGACACACCATGTCCGACCGCCAAAACTCTCACCAGCCAACACTGGAGGAGATAGAGAAAATACTATTGTTCCAAATCATTGCTCTAAATTGTTGCTTGTGACGTCTCGGCGCCGTGGCCAGTGTCTCGTAGACTCATTCCTCCACCCCCACCTCCCCAGACTGTAATATGGCCCTGTGTTTGCCACAGTGTTTCAGGAGCTACCACACCCTTGAACAGTTACAAGCTGCCTATATATTATCACATAATATAAGTGACATTGACACTCGCAATACGATAATCATAACTGAAGTAATATGCGGTAACAGTGGAAGAGAGTGAAATCGAAAGTAGCCTAGCCTAGAGTCATGGTGGCAGGCTGAGCATGCATTCGTCTCTTTGTTTTCTTATGGTAAAGGAGTTATGATGGCCACCCATCACCTAGGTAACCAGGATGCGCTCAAGGCTTGACAGATACTGTTACTATAATTACTGTACTTTACGCACTTAATAACACTCTACCAACACTCACAATAACTTTCAGTGATAGTTCTTGTTATTTTACGAATTGTGGAGGTACACATGTTGCTCGAGTGGTGTAAATGACTCCCTCGAAAATTGAAGGCATCGTACATCTGCCACCCTCACCCAGCCAGCTGCCACTTAGCATCCCGGGAGTTTTGAAGAGGCGCATGGCATAAAGCGATGGTGGTGACCCTCCCCACCCCCTCCCCCTCAGGACCCCCAAATTACTTTGGTTAGTGCTATTACGCATATATTCTTTAATTTCTTACCCATATAATTACTTTCCACAACAAAAATATATCAAAATTGGCTGGGTCTCTGATGTCAATTAATTATAATTCAGGTGGGGCTTAACACTCAACGAGCGGCTAGGTCTGTAACTTCTACTACCTGCCAAGCGGGCAGATTTACCCTAAACTAGCTTCATTCCATGCTATTTTTCATGCATAAAGAAGAGCCAGAGCGTAATACAATTATGTATCCGTGAAAGGGCGATAATTGAGCTTTCCTAAGACACCTCAACCATCCTTGTACGAGCACAGGTTGTCTTGCAACGATCGTGCAACACTAAGGGAAAATCCCTAAAATACAGTAATTTCTTCAGTTTTTACCCTGTATTGCGGGGCCAGGGATGTGGTGGGATGTGAAGACAGTGTCAGTGGCGGGACAACATCCATGCCGAATGGTCAGAGCCCACCCGCGCTCCTCCCACCGGTCGGACTCTCTCTCAGAGCCGATTATGTGCTGAACATCGCATACGACTAAAGCCGGGCCCCGCTCTTTAGGCCTTGGTTCTCTACTCTGACTATATCCGGGCGCCGCCAAAGAGGGGTTAAGGGGTTAATACAGAGATTGGTCTAGGTTAATGAAGGTTAGTCAATATTAGGGTGGTAAACAGGTGGATGGCATATTCAATTATTCATCAGTCAATCCTATCAACGGCTTAGTGACATTGTTCCTGTAATTAATGTTGTCTGTGAAGGATATATTACACTATCAAAGGGTTCCACCAGTAACCCTTAAGAGGAGGTTTGATTTGCCTGGACCTCCTTCTCTATCATGGTTAGTCTCATTAGATTTGCGTTTGTGAGACATTCGCTCCATTATGTTTTTTTTTTTTTTTTTGTATGTGGATGAGGGAAACAAAAGGCTATTTATAGACCTTTCGCTCCATTTCTTTGACAGTTTTGAGACTTTTTGTGCCATTTAGTAGTCGATTTCTTCCAGTCAACCCTATCAACGGCATAGTGACTTTGTTCCAGTAATTAATGTTATCTGTGAAAGATATATCTCACTATCAAAAGGCTCATTTTACCAGTAACCTTTGACTTCAAGCAGAGGACTCCTATTGTTATCATCTTAATTAACTTTGGATGCATTCATATATTCTTAATATTATTATTATTATTATAATTATTATTATTACTATTATTATTATTTGTATTATTATTATTATTGTTTGTAATATTATTGTTATTATTATTGTGTTAGTATTAGTATTATTATTATAATTATTTGTATTATTATAATTCATAGTATTACCATTATTATTGTAATTAATTTATTAGTTGTGTATGAAGTGGACAAAAGAAAAAAAATCCTGTATCCCCCCCCCCCCCCACCCACACACACACACACACACACACACTTGAAAGAGTGATATATGGCCAAAATCGAGGTACATTAGAGTAAAAATGCCTGGACACACGGCCCCTCATGTATTTTAAGTCATAGGATAAGGGGAAGACGGATTGAGGGAGAGTCTTCCAGAGTATACCTGTTGACTAGATGAAAGATTGAGAATGTCATATAGACCTGAGTTAGAGGGATCATTGACAGATTCTCTACGCCTTGGATTCTTAGAGGTCGGTCATAATTACTGACAGTAATAATAAATAAAGTGAAAACCTAACCCTTTGAGGATTATGACACAGTTTAGCAGTATATTATGGCTATCATTAGAAGATTATACTCAGCTTAGGAAGAATCTCTTGAAGTCAAGAGGCATAATTGAGTTGGTGCTGAACCCTTAGATTCTTAGAGGTCCTCCCTAAACTGAATGCAATCGTCTGATGTATGTATGTATGTATATACTCAGGCACACACTCCATAGCTGGGGGTGGGCGACTCGAGACAGAGCCCAACTCTTAGGGTCCAGAATCACTTTTGCCTTACCTCGCCCCTTTCTCTGTCTCGTCTAGTATGTGAATATTACAAAGGGAGGAGGATTTGTAGCCCACTGCCTCCGAAATATTACAAAGGGAGGAGGATTTGTAGCCCACTGCCTCCGAAATATTACAAAGGGAGGAGGATTTGTAGCCCACTGCCTCCGAAATATTACAAAGGGAGGAGGATTTGTAGCCCACTGCCTCCGAAATATTACAAAGGGAGGAGGATTTGTAGCCCACTGCCTCCGAAATGTATTATCTACATGCGTCATGATGCTCAAGGGATTAATAATTGAACAAATTATCAACGAGGTGTCGTCTATAAACCATAGAATATTCTTAAAATAAACGAACATTGAGTATAAACTTAAAACAACAATTTGACAAAGGTGAGAGAGAGAGAGAGAGTGGGAGGATAAATACATAATCCTTCATGCAACGGTAAAACAATCACAACAGTTAATTGAATTGTAATATCTGTTCTATTCATATTTCACAACGCAATGCTATAACATTGTTTTTGATATGTTGCAAACATGAGATTATTGTGCAAATCAAAATTTGCTAAAACATATTCCTAGTGTTCGTTAATGTAATATAAATGCTATATATTTGTTGTTTATAAATCCATTACCATTTGTGTCCTATGTATTTATAGTTGCAGTATAGTATAAGAAGACAAATATTTGAATTATTTTATATATACTGTATATATACAGTATATATATATATATATATATATATATATATATATATATATACACCGGTATATATATATTACAATACAAAGACCAAATATGTACAATTTTCATTTGCTTGTGATTTACATAATACAATAGTGTTCTCGATCACGTAATCTATTGACGTCACGAATGTAAATATGCTACATTTTTAACACCTTAAGAGCGGCCTATGCGGTTTATTTATATGTACCGCCCAGCGGGGTGTTTTTAGCCAAAATAGGGCTGTTTACGTGATCATTTTCATGCCTAAATAAGACCCAGAACGTAAAACAAGTATCTATCCCTGAAAGGGCATAAACAGAGCTTTCGAGTGACACCATAACGATCCTTTTATGATGGCTAGTTTTCTTGCAATAACCGTGCAACGCGAGTGCAAAAAGCACGTAATTAGGCACTTTCCCCATACAATTCCTTATATAGCGAGTGAGAGAGGTAGGAGGGAGGTGAGATTCGTGTCAGTAGGTTCGCCGCGGTGGTCTGGAGCAGTCATACGCTCGCTACTCTCCTGCCACCACTTGTCTCTCTCTCTCAGCAACATTACGTGCTGAAATTGCCACTCGAGTTATGTCGAGCGCCGCCACATAGTCCAGCTTTATTTAACTCGACTTATGTGGTGAGCCGCTAATTAAGGGTTAAGGAACAGATTATGGATATTTCTCCATATTGCAATTGGCGCATTTATTTGCTTGTTTATTAATATTTCTATATACCTTTTTTAGTTTCCTACCTAGGCCTCCATCAAGCTTAATACAAAAAATCCCTAGACACCCATTCAAGATAAATGTGTACATTTTTCGATAGAAAAAATTCCCAACTGAAGGCCGGTTCCTCTTATAATTACAGGCTCGCTATCGTTTGCCAGGAAAAAAATAGAGACCTAAATGGCACGAAAGGTCTTGATATCGATAAAGAAATGGGACAATAGGTCTTAAAATGAACAAACTAATGGGGTGAATGTCTTAACATCATTAAACTGATGGGCTAAATGTGAGAGGAGAAGAGGAGGCAAAAAACGAACTTGATTGAGGGGTATTTAAGGGAAATATACAAATAAATATATTAATATAAATTGTGAAGTGAGTCCTTGCATACATTGGCAAATCGTTTATATGGGCTGCAAATATTGTAGTCTTCCTACCATTCTTTTGCCAAGCATATGATTACTGCTGTAGCAGAATTAACTTTTGAATACAATTATAATGCAACTAATGATATTAAATGTTACTTTTCTAAATTATTAAGAAATACTATGAAAAATATATCCGAACTAGACAAATAAACATATAGACCTGTACAAGATTGTTCTCACCTTGCCACCAAAGTCGTGACGCCTTAACCCTCAACCGACGGTGACAGTCATATGACGGGAGAGAGAATATTGGCCAACCCTGCGGTGCTCGTCATATGACTCTTGCCTTTTTTCGGCCATTATGAGTGATGAGAGAGAGAGAGTAAGCATTGCAAGGACAACAGGCGGGTTCGATCCGCTCGTGGCAGCAGCTGCAGCCGCACTGGGACCTACTGATACTGTATCTCCTCCGTAACTCCGTGCCTCTCAAAATAAGGATAAATCCGGGGAAAGTTCCTCATTTTAGGGCATTTTCATATTCAGTTGCACGATCGTTGCAAGGGAACCCTTTGTCGTTCAAAGATGATTCAGATGTCATTGGAAAGGTCGCATTTCGCTCTTCCGACGGATATATAATTGTATTACACTCTGGTTCTTGCTTATGCATGAAAAAGAGCATGGAATGATGCTAATTTTCGGTAAATATGCCCGCCAGGCCCTACCATGATATACCCCGACCCCCGCCGCTGGTTGGGAGTACAAAGGAGTACAAAGGAAATCAAGCAATAACAGATCTAGTGACCCTTCTAGGCTGCTTGTCCTCCAAAACACTGAGGATCAAGTGTCCAAACAGTGGTTTAGAGTGGGTAAGGGAACATTGGAAAGGGAACTACTGCCCTGGAACTAATGTCCGTGGCAGGATTAGGAAATTAGTAGGGGACAGATGGGTTAGTAAATGAGGGGAGGATAAAATAAAGTTATTCATTTACAAACGCAGTCAGTTGCGGGTTTGATGCGAGATATTTGTCTAGGCGAAGTTTAAATGAATCAACGGTGCTGCAGTCTATGACATCTCGGGGAAGCCCATTCCATAAGTTGACAACTCGATTGAAGAAGACATTCTTAGCTTCGTGTGAGTTAAAAGATTTACCAATAATTTTGCAACCGTTTCCCTGCGTGTAATTAGATTGGTCGATAGTGAAGTACTTACTACAGTTCATATTGTCGATGCCTTTGATGATTTTGAACACTTGAATTAAGTCGCCTCTTAATCTGCGCTGGGTTAAAGGAAATAGATTTAATTCTCTAAGACGCTCCTCGTATGGTTTGTTCTTTAGGCTAGGTATCATTTTGGTAACTCTACGTTGAACTCGTTCTAGCTTGTCTATATCTTTTTGGTAATAAGGGGACCAGGATTGAACGCAGTATTCCAGAAGAGGGCGGACTAAGGAATTGTAAAGGGTTAGGATAACGTCTTTGAATTTATGCTCAAATTACCTGCCTATAAAGCCAATTATTTTGTTTGCCTTCTTAACAACTTCTGAACATTGTTGACTCGGTTTTAGGTTACTCGATATTGTTACTCCCAGATCGGTTTCTCTGTTTACATTTTTAAGCTGAGTGCCATTCATCAAATAGTTTGCTTTCTCATTTTGGTATCCGATATGTAGTACTTTACATTTATCCGCATTGAAACTCATTTGCCAAATTTGGGCCCAACATGACAACTTATCTAGATTGTGTTGCTTATCGTCAACTTGTTCTTTTGAGAGTACGCTATTTGCAATTTATGTATCGTCAGCAAATTTTGAAATTGTACAGGTGAGACCCTCATCTATGTCGTTGATGTAAATTAGAAAGATAATTGGTCCTAGTACCGATCCCTGGGGTAACCCGCTACTTACATTGGTCCATTTAGATGCCTTACCGTTTATGACTACTCTTTGCTTTCTGTCGCTGAGCCAATTTTCTATCCATTTCAATGCACCATCTTGTATTCCATGCAGTTTTAGTTTTAGCAGTAAACGTTTGTGGGGAACTTTGTCAAAGGCCTTTTGAAAATCAAGGTATATAATATCTACAGCTTTAGTCTCATCGTAGAGGTTGAGGATATCGTGGAAGAAGTCTAAGAGGTTTGTTAAACAGGAACGTTTTTTACGAAAGCCGTGTTGAGTATCTTTATGTATGTTATTTTCCTCTAAGTGATTTACGAGTCTGTCTCTTATGAGTGTTTCTAACATTTTACATACAACTGAAGTTAAGCTAATTGGACGATAGTTACTGGGTAGGGATTTGCTGCATTTTTTGAATATCGGTGTTACGTTGGCTAGCTTCCACTGATCAGGCATAGTTCCAGACTGCAAGGATTTATTGAATAGCAATGTCAGTGGTTTGGAGAGCTCATCCTTAGCTTCCTTTAGGACTCTAGGTGAGATTGTATCAGGTCCAGGCGTTTTATTTACCTTGAGTTTATCTAAACAATTCAATACTTCTCTCTCTGTAATGGTGATATTGCTTAGATCATCTGAATTATCAATCTGAATCGGCGATGGTGTAGGGATATCACTGAGGTCTTCCATTGTAAAAACTGATGCAAAGAAGGTATTGAGGGCATTACTCATTTGTACTTCGTCTTTGGTGTATTCTCCATTTTCATCGACTAACGGTCCAACAGTTGAAGTAACTATTTTTTTCTTTCTGATATAACTATAGAATTCTTTCTGGTTGGTTTTACTTTGATTCGCAACATGTAACTCCAGGGCCTTTTTACTTTGCTTAATTAACTTTTTGGCTTTGCGTCGTAGCTCTACAAATTTCACACGTTCTTCGTCATTTTGTAAGGATTTTAATCTATCATTAGCACTTTTTAGCAAGCAGACAGTTTGAAATATCTTTATTCCACCATTTGGGCTTATTATTAAGGCCTGTACGCCATATTTTCGATGGTATGCAGTCCGGCACTGCTTTTAGGTAAGTGGTTTCGAATAATTCCCAAGATGTATTTATGTCGTTATTGTTAATTAAAAAGCTCCAGTCAGTTTCTTTAAACATAGCTCAAAGTTTATGAAAGTTTGCTTTCTTGAAATTATGGACTTTTTCGATGCTGCTATTTGGTTCGTTACTACTAAACTTTAAAGTGAAAGTTATTGTACGATGGTCGCTGTTACTGAATTCATCACCAACAGTCAAATTCTCTATTAATTCTTCTTTTGTTGCAAGTACAAGGTCAAGAACGTTATTACCACGGGTCGGCGATCGAACAAATTGATAGAGTGAACTCTCTTGCAAGTTCGCATACAAGTCATGTCCGGAGTGTGAAGTAAGAGTATCGCCCCACTTGGTCACAGGTAAATTAAAGTCGCCAAAAAATACGGTATCTTGTGAGTTACTTACATCTGCAATTTGTTCATAAATTTCTCGGTCAGTTTGCACTGATTGAGCTGGATGTCTGTATATTAATGCAAGTATTATTTGTGTACCTTTATTATTCTTTATTAGCACAAAAGATGTGTCGACGTTCACAATTTGAGGTTTTGACAAGAGGGTCGGGTTAAGACTTTCTTTGATATAAAATAAAACGCCACCTCCATTTTTATTTATTCGGTTTTTCTCAAACATTACATAGCCGGGAAGTGAATACTCTGCTAAAAAGTCTCTATCTTCTGTATTTAGCCAAGATTCTGTTATACCAATCACATCATAATTTTCTGTAAACACTAGTTCCTCTAAATCTGAAAATTTATTGCGTATGCTACGAGCGTTTGCATAGAAAACCTTTAAAGTTGCGGTTTTAGAACTCACAGAACGTTCTTTAATCAAATTTTGGGTTCTGCTCGGATCTGCATTTACATTCATGGCTGTCCTCGGTCAATAATAATAATATTTATTCAGTTAGCAATTTACAGAGTTGGTACCACATAGTATGTTACAAATATGACATGTACCAGCCTTGCATAATTCCAACTAAGGATAGCCCAATAAGGCCGTTAGGCGTATTTCCATTGGGGTCCTTGTGGGATTAGGTTAGCTGGGGAAATGGGGAGGATAAAGAAATAGATACTTTAGAGAAAGTATTTCTAGGGGGTTATTTTAAGACACCTTACATCCTATAGTAAATATCAGTAATCCGTAATCAGTAATAATTTCAGTTTGGTTTGTCTATCTCTTATGTCGTATTTAGTAGTAGACATAAGCTTGGTGCTCCCTTCTCGCAGCTGTCCGGTTCAGGTGTTCCTTCAGGCTACGTCTGAAGGAATACAGTGTTCTCTTTTCACGGACTGACAGGGGTAGGTCGTTCCAGTCTTTGATGGCAGTGAAGAAGAATGTTTGCTTACACTGTCCTTGGATTCTCGGGACCTTAAAATTAAACATCCTGTTTCTTGTATTATGTCCACTCCTCTCATTTGCTTTAACAAAATCATTCTTTAGATACTCTGGAGCTCTGTCATAGAAAATTTTGAAGGCATTAGTGAACCTGATTTGTTTGGCCCTGTCAGAGACATTGAGCATACCTAGTGACTTAAGTTGTTCCTGGCCAACATGTGATCTGGGTCCTAGGTTCAGCATGAACCTAACCATTTTATTTTGAGATACCTGAAGTTTGTGCTGTGCTGATTTAGATGATGCAGAGTACCAGGATGACACAGAATAGTCAAAATTACATTGAACAAGCGCTTGGCAGAGGGTCTTTTTGGTCGCCGCGGGCAAGCATCCTACCTGTCTATACAGGTATTTTATACGTGCTCTACACTTAAGCCTGGTTCACACATAGCCGAGTCGGTGCGCGAGTCCAACACGAGTGATGAAATTTTGCTATTCGGCAATGACTCGTCGAGACTCCTCAACACTCGTGTTAGACTCGTGTATACTCTTTGTTTACTCGACACACTCGTGGGTACTCGCCACGGGGTCCAAAAATGTCATGCATGCATGACATTTTGGCGAGTACCCACGAGTGTGGCCTACATACATGTAGAGTCGTGTACATACGTGTTAACTCGTGTTGAATTCTGAATAACTTCATTATTCGTGTTAACTCATGTTGACTCGTGTAAACCCGTGTAACACTCTTTGCTGATTCGTCGCTTTTCGTCATCATTTCGCCGTTGACGAATCAACACGTGTCTACACGTAACAACACGTATGTAACACACATGCAACACGTATCAACAAGAGTACAATGCACGAATGTGAATGCCAAAATATGGTGGCACCATGATGCAAGAGTTTACACGATTCAAACACGAGTAAAAACACGAGTAAACAAGAGTATACACGAACCACTGAGAAAAGAACACAAGTGTAAAACGAAAAAGCGAGAGTGTCATTTGAAATACCGTTATTTTAAAAATGTTGGACGAATCAACGAGAGTTTACACGAGTCTACACAGATGTAACGCGAGTCAACACGTGTACAACAGAGATCCAACGAGAGTCAACGCGTACCTACACGAAGCTACACGAGTCGTGGAGTGTAGCCCGAGTGCTGGCAACACCGTGTGAAGAGGTGGCAACAACGCCACTCACACAGACGCCTCCCACACCCTATAAAGTGCCCCCACCCACGCTGCCTCGTCCCAGTCCACCGCCGCACCAGTGACCGACCACAATCTTGACCTGCCTCGCTGACCTCCCTATCTGCTGCACATCCACCCATGCTGCCCTTTGCCATGGCCCCGGAAAAGCCTGAAAAGAAGAAGGTCCCTGCCAAGTCCATCCACCCTCGACATGTGCTGAAGAGTACGCTGGCCAAGAAGCGTGTCATCGCCAAGCCGCCGCCTGGGCCCAGCCAACCCCGTGACACAGCAGCCACCCCACGCCGCCCACCCCCGCCAAAGAACAACCAACGTAGTGCGTCGCCCAGCTCAGATGACATCATACCAGACAGCCAGGCCGCTGCTACTAGTAGTGATCGTCTGGACATATCCGATTCGTTCGATCCAGATGATGCCCTCATGGACGATGACGAGGCTGTGATGGATGACAGCCAAAAGGAGCCTGAGGATACGGAGGCCATGTCTGGTGGTGACGATGACCAAGGCGACTCACAGGACATGGCCGATGATATCCCCGTGTATGGGGCTATCAAGAAGAACAAGCTTACCAGGATCCTGTTCGACGACGAGACTGAGGACATGCTGGTAGAGTGGGTGAAGGACACCCCATGCTGTACCAGAAACGTTTCAAGGAGTTCAAAGACAGCCGCAAGAAGGTGCGGATGTTTGAACAGAAGGCTCACAGCCTGGTACCTCGTGTCACAGGTAAGTACCCCATAATAAAGCGTGCATTATGTTATTGTAGTGATAATGTGTGTTTTGATACCTTTTTGTTGTGTTCTTGGTTCGATTTCATGTGTTTCATACGTTAAATTCATCCTGCATTATTTAAAATATGTTTAGAGTTGCATATATATATATATATTTTTTTTGTTGAGACAATGAACGGAGGAAGGAAAAACACAGATAAAACAAAAAAGGTCCATGTGCCTAAAGGCATCCTCCATTCATAACATTTTTGTAACAACTGGATTTAAACTGTTGTAGATTGTAAGTTTGTGGAAAGCAACTCGAGGGAATTGAATTCCAAAGAGTAGTAGTTCTGGGGATAAATTAATTTTGATAAGCAGAAGTTCTGCATTGTGGAGGAGAAAGTGTAAATTCATGGGCGCTCTCAGCTGCCCCAGTTCTACGGGGAAAGATGTGGAGAGGCGGCACAATTGAAGCAAGTTCCTCGGAACAATTGCTGTGAAAATATCTGTAGAATAATGCAAGGGATGCAACATTTCTTTGTATGGATAATGTAGGAAGGTCCTGTGTGATTGCAGGGTTATTGATTAATCTAATAGCTTTATTTTGAATTTTGTCCAACTGCCTCAATGCAACCACTCCACTTCCACTCCACAGAGGTGAACAGTAATCCATCTGAGAACGCACATGACTTTTATATATTACGGCCAACTGCTCGTCAGTGAAGAATTCTCGAACTCTGTACAGGAGTCCCATTTTTTTTAGAGGCATTCTTAGCAATGTTTCTAACATAATGTGTCCAGCTCAGGTTAGTAGTTAATGTTACACCGAGAATGTCAATACTAGGGGAAGTGGGAATATTTACATCATTAAAAAATATATGGGAGTTAGTGAGATTCTGTCGGTTAGAAAATTGAATGTACTTGGGTTTCAGTGCATTAAAGGAAACTAGATTCTTTTGTCCCCATTCATTAATTCTAGAAAGGTCCTGGTTCAGAGAAATTGCAGTGTCTATTTTTGAATTTGTAAGATCGGGTTGGGTGAAAGAATTGGTAAATGTGAAGGAACTGTGGAGTGTTGAGTCATCTGCGTAGGAATGTATTGGATTATGAGTGGTAGATATAAGATCATTGATATGAATGAGGAACAGAGTTGGGACCAAAACTGATCCCTGGGGAACACCAGCATTTATTGAGTGAAATTGAGAATAAAGGCCATCTACCATTACACATATTTTTCTGTTATGAAGATAAGAAGAAATTAGTGGAACTAATGATGCTAGGCCGTAGTGTGACATCTTCGACAATAAGGATTGATGCCAGACTCTATCAAATGCCTTTGATATATCCAGTGTTATTGAATGTGTTTCACCATGTTGGTCTGTAACTTGGTTGATTTGATGCGTAAGAAGGCAAAGAATGTCTGCAGTTGATCGACATCGTCTAAAACCATATTGCCTATGACTGATTAATTTATTATTCTCAAGATGCTTAATTATGTGATTATTTAATATAATTTCAAAGACTTTACCAAGACTGGAAGTTATAGCTATTGGTCTGTAGTTTGATGGATCTGAAGAAGCACTTTTTTTAGGAACTGGATGGATGTTTGCTTCTTTCCAGGACACTGGGAAGCAGGAGGTATGAGTACACAGACGGAAAAGTTTGCCAATACAGGAGCGAGCACCAAGGAGCAATTCTTAAGTACTATTGGAGGAATTTCATCTGGACCAGGAGCCTTATCTACTGAGAGATTCTGCAAAATAGTTTTGACATGTCTGGTGTGGATCTTAAGTGAGGGAATTTCAGGCGAATTAAAATTAAGTACAGGGACATCTTGATTTATTTCATCTAAGGTTGAGTTGGTGGAGAAAATATCCGCAAGAAGGTTAGCTTTACCTCATGGGTCACTTACAAGATTGCCAGTCGGAGATTTTAATGGTGGAATGGATGAAACAGTAGTGAAGTTGGATTTGAATGAGTTAAGAGTAGACCAAAATATTTTGTTATCATTTGGATTATTTAGAAGTTTATTTGCCTGCTTGTGAAGAAAGTTTGATTTAGTTAGATTTAATACAATTTTGGCATGATTTCTGATGTTTCTAAAGTAATTAAAGGCTTCATGTGTTTTTGATCTTGTATATGCATTGTAGGCTTTTTGTTCAGTTACTCTAGCACAATTATGGTCAAACCATTTAGATGAATTCTATCTTTTACTGTACTTTTGAAGAGGAATAATAGTTTCCATTCTAATTTTTATAAAATCTTGTATGTGGCTCAAGGTGGAGTGTGCATCATTAGAACACAAGAGGTCCAGGGAATATCAATAAAGAAATCTTGAAGACCCTCCCAGCCTGCCCTATCGTAATGCCATTTAGTCACCAAAACAGGTTCAGAGTGGGAAGATGTGGTAGGTGATAGACAGGTGGCCTGTATCAGACAGTGATCAGAAGATCCAAGTGGGGACCTCACTGTAACATCATAATTTTCTGAATTTGTTGTTAAAAATAAGTCCAGTAGGTGGGAATTATGATCAGGATTATCTGGTACACGGGTGGGTTGGTTGACTAGTTGAGTGAGATTAAATGAGTCTGCAAATAGCTCACATTCAAGACCAGCATCATCAGTCCTGGCTGAATGAGTGAGCCATTCAACATTATGGACATTAAAATCACCCAACACAGTGATTTCAGAAGAAGCATTTAAGTTGAGGACACTGAGTTGTGAGGACAGAGAATCAAAAAGACTTTGCTCTGGAGGAGTATTTGGGGAACGGTAGATGCAACATATGTATTTAAATTTACCAGCAGAAATTAATTTTTATATAGAATAATCAAAATAGGGACAACTGAAACCAGTAACCTCCTCCAGGGCAACTTCAGATTTTGCGAAGCAACATACACCTCCTTTAGGTCTGAAATTTTGGAGCAGTTGATAACCTGGAAAATTAAATCTAGATGTGTCAGATGTGGATGTTACTTGAGTCTCTGTCAAAAAAAGGAGAGTAGGGGATTCTGCTTGAAGAAATTGGTGTACAGAATTGATGTTAGAGTGAAATCCCCTTATATTGCTAAAGAAAAAGCTGCACCGACGAGCAGCTTTTGGATGTTGCAATGCTGTTGACACAGTCGCATGATGACGACCGGGAGGGCCCTGTGTCGATGACCCAACCCTGCCGGGGGTGGATATCCGAGGAACCACCAGGTTTGCTCTTGACAATTGTACTGCCATGATTTATAAGGTAAAGATATGTATAGTGTTGCATGTATGATATGTAGTGGGAAGAGTAGTGTTTTATGGATAGAGGATAGCGATGTAGGGCAATGTCGTGAAGTTGGATGTGTATGTTATATAAAGAGGGTTTTCCTGATACCCCTGATGTGTGAGGCAGAAAGATATGTATCCAGCTACCAAGGCCTGGGAGAGAAATGGAATTCAGGCTATTCCCTGAGTCTCCCGAAACCTTGGCGGTAGTACTTCCCTGGGCGGGGCTGCCTACCCCTACTACCTACTACCTACAGCATGAAATGCGGTGCTGCCAATATCACCCACATTCCATTCAATGTCTGTTTACATCCTTGAATCTATATTTGATTATGTACCTGTTTTACCTGCTCACACCGATATGTGAAGCATTTATACAATATGTCCAATTAATGTTTCTGTTTCCGCAGGAACTCAGCTGAAAAATTGGGTGACGGGTATGCGGACCCGGTATGCTAAGCTCACCGACGAGAAGAGTGGTGCGGGCACCCCTGGCACCAGCGAGGGGCGGCCAAGGTCTGCCCGTGATGAGTGGATACTAGAAAAGTTCTCCTTCCTGAAAGGGCACATTTCCTGTGTCAAAACCCGGGTCACAGCTAAGGTGAGAACACTAATATACATACCTAACTTACATTTGTGACAATAATAAATAAATGGGAAAATATAAGATCAAGTTATAACCAGCCAGAAAATATATAAGTTCTCCTGTTAAGAAAAGAACATTGTAATAATATGCTCCCATTTATATAATATTGTGGGTTGTAACATATCTAAAGTTTCAATATATATTTAGTGCTTTATTCCAGGTATACATATATAAAGAAGGATTTATATAAACATCAGATGTCTTTATGTATTAATATTTATTGTCAAGTTACATATGCTATCAATCATAGATTAATTATTGCTTTGAAATACTATATTTATGCCTGTCTTTCAGTTCCAAGAGTCCAAGCAGGCCGCCCAGCCCCCTACTTCTGCGCCAGAGGTGGTGGTGGTAGACGACCCAAAGAGTGGTTGAGAGGACTCCGCCATGCCCCCACCATCCGGGACAGGGACGACTGCTGGCTCCAGCACCAAAAAGCGCCGCAAAAGTGCTCACGCGAGCTCACCTGTGGAGGTAAATATGAAAGCATTGTTAACATAATTAATAACTATAGTATTCATATTAAATATATTCTTCTGGATGCTGTATATTGGCCAGACGAGCCCACCTGTGGAGGTAAATATGAAAGCATTGTTAGCATAACTCATAGCTATAGTATTCATATTAAATATATTTTTGTGGATGCTGTATATTGGCCAGACGAGCCCACCTGTGAAGGTAAATATGAAAGCATTGTTAATATAATCGATAACGAGATTATTTATATAATAATGGCTGTAGAACATGCGTCAACTGTGGAGGAAGACAATGATAAACTGTTAATGATTATAAGTTACCATGGCGTGCATATATTAATATATAATAACAAGATGTATCTAAACAACACATTTTTGTTTTTCTAGGTGGATCAGAAACGGGACGAGCTGAGGAGAGACATGGCCGGGCTGATGCCGACCCTGGCAGGCAAGCAAACGAGGTACTCCAACTTCGTTTCCTACTTGGAGGAGCAGCTGGACATGTTGCCTAACCCAGTAGGTGACACATTGTCACGAAAAATTATGATGCTCATGCTGCAGGCCAGGGAAGATATGGATGGCGGCCCACAGGCGTCACCCTCTCAACCATCTCTCTCGCCTCAGGCCACCACAGCACCACAACAACCCAAGCTACCAACCCCACCCCAGCAGGCAGGACCTTCATCTGTGGTACCACGTGGGCCCCCAGGTTTCACCACCCCCACGTTCTCAGATATGATGGCGGCCGCGTTCAGGTCACCTGTACCTGACTGGTGGGCGGGCTCTATGACCCCCACACATGGCAACAACCTCCTGGTTCCTTCAACCCCCAGCAGACCGCCAACACCTGGTGGATTTCTGCAATACACCAGAATGAACCCGGCAGCCACCACCCCCAGGCCTGCGGATGACGAGGTGTGAGTTGGGGTGTTAACATGTTCAATGTAGTCATGAACCCCATTGATGGGGAGGACGAGGCATTACATTATTATACAGGTGATTATTAGTATTAAGGAACCTTTATATTTTTTATACATAAATCAAATTAAGGTGTTTTGAGATGTTGTTTTGGATCCAACTATTAGTTAGTTATTTTATCTATAAGTTTCACAGAAAAAAGTTTTACCGAAATAAATATAAGATATACTGTATATAAATGTATAATATATAAACAATAGAATAATGAAACATATAAATGTATAATATATAAATAATATAATAATGAGACAGAAAAATAGAAAACAAATACCATAATATGAGACAAATAGAAATAAGATCACAGTAATTCATAGACAAATGTAAATTGAAACTTACGTCGAATATATCAATGACTCTGAAAACAAACAGGAAAGCTGACACAGAAGTATATAAATAATTATCAATGTATTAATAATTATATAAAGAACATATAATAATCATACTGAAATATATTATTAAAACAAAAGCCAAATAAGAAACCAATAGCAGATGTTACACAAAAAGAAAAAAAAAAAAAATATATATATATAGAGAGAGAGAGAGAATATAATAACGAGACTGAATAATAATTAATTATATTACCTATATATGAGACTAATATAAATAAAATGACAGATATATATATATAAATAAACTAGATCTTACCCAAACAGGAGACTAATATAAAACCAAACATAGTATTACCTTATATCATGCCGTCCTGCCAGGGGACACTTCCCCTTGCCGAGGAATAGTAGTCTGTGAGGTGCTGGCGTTGAAGCTTGGCCTGGGCTGTCACGACATTCCCGGAGAGTCTCTGCAGGGGACTCATCCTCTCCACATCCTCCCTCCACGCCCCAGGAATGACAGCATGCATCACAGGGTCCTCATCGTCCAATATGTTGGCGTCATGACCAGAGTACCGCAGCCGCATCAGGTTGTGCATGCAACAGCAGGCCAGAACCACTGACTTGACATGGGATGGGTAGAGGGCTATATTGGATTGGAGGCACCGGAACCTGAGATTGGGAGAGAATGGTTAGGATGATGTATATTTATACTTGACTGGAGTTATAGTTGATATTATGAGGGTGGCATATAAATTGCCTTGTTATATCACATGTCGCCTCTACGAAACCTGTGTTTGTGGGAAATAACATTACATTACCATCACATTACATGACATTAACATGACATTAACATAACATGACATTACGCTTACCTGGAGGACATGATGCCAAAGGCATTCTCCACAACGCGGCGAGCCATGGACAGACGGTAATTGAAGATGCGTTGAGGTACAGTGAGCTGGCGGGTAGAGTGTGGCTTCATCAACCACCTTCGCATGGGGAATGCGTCATCACCAACCAGGAAGTAGGGAACAGGGGTGTCGTCGTTGGGCAGAGGTTCGGTAGCAGGGAGTCCCAGGGTGCACCCATCCAATGCTGCTCTGATGTTTGTTCTTAGAAAAACACCTCCATCTGAGCAGCAACCGTGATTGCCAATGTCGCAGTACAGGAATTTTTATTCTGCGTCTACAATAGCCATGAGCATGATGGAGTGGAAGCCATTATAGTTGTAAAATTCCGTTCCGCCATGGGGAGGGCATCGGATGGCGCAGTGCTTTCCGTCGATGGCACCAACGGCATGGTGGAAATCCCACCGTTTGGAGAACTCCCTGGCAACCGCCTTCCACTCCGCCGGGGTCCTGGGGCAACGTATAAGCTCCTGCTGGTACTCTGCGATGATGGCTTCACATGTCTCAGGCACAATGAGGGAGATTGTGTTCCGGGCCACATGGAACGCGTACTGCAGGCTAGGTAGGAGTCACCCGTGGCCAGGTAGAGGAGTGTGATTGCCAATCTCAGCCCAGGTGACAAAGTCTCCCTCCAAAACGTGTCCTGCTTCTCTATCCTGGGCCCGACACGCTCCACCAACTCCTTAAACATGACTTTGTCCACACGCAGGAAGTTCCGGTATGATTTGGGGTCCTCCACCTCAAACTCCTTCAGGAGTTGTTCGTAAATACCGAACTCTGGCCATCTCAGTAACCAACTCCTGGCCCAAACTGTCCTTGCTTTCGTTTTCCGTTGACGTTGGCGTTCAGCTAGCGCCTCTGCTTCCTCGATGTCTAGGAGATCCATCCGCATCTTCAGGAGTCTCACCATAGCTGCCGCGTTGCGCCGATTGATGGTCATGGTGGGTGGGTGGGTTTGTCCTCCGTGGTGATGAGTGGTTGTGTGGCACTGGGTGGTGGTGGGGCTATCTATCTATCTATTGCCTGACGCCGTGATCCCCGAAGGGGTGGCCACGAACGAACCGCCCCCATGCACTTCTGTCCCCAGTCAGTCGACGCCCCTCCCCCCAACCAGCACCGCCTTCGTTCATGTAGTTCCTCACTCCATCCTTCCACCTCATATTCGGTCTACCTCTCCCCCTCTGTCCCTCCACCTCGCTCTCGTACACCCTCTTAGTCATTCTCTTGCTTTCCATACGTTCCATATGGCCGAACCATCTCAAGTTGTTCCTTTTCACACTTTCCAGCACATCTACATCCACACCACACCTCCTTCTTACTTCCTCATTAGTCTGTCTATTCCTCCATGTAACTCTGCACGCACTCCTTAAGTAATTCATTTCCACTGCTCTCACTCTTGGTCTGAGTCTCTCAACCAACGTGGTGGGGCTGCCTTTATATAACTTTTTTGCACAGTGGTTGTCACTCTCAATGACTCTTGGTGGGCTCTCGGCGACTCTTGCACACTCGCGACGACTCGTGTAAACTCGTGTTGTCTTTCGTGTTGTTTCGTATAACATCCGTGTAATAATCGAGTTGATTCGTGTTGACTTGTGTTGACTCGCGTTGACTCGTGTTAGACTCGTCCATACTCTTTGTTTACGTGCTCTGGAATGTGGCCGTTATTTTTCAAATTTTTGGACACTCTTGTTTGGTTCGTGTTACACTCGTTTTGATTCTCAGTTACTCGTACAGACTCTTTCATGGACACATGTTGACTCGTATTGACTCGAGTTAAATCGTGTTACACTCTCCTTGACTCGGGAGCAATTGCTACTCGTGGCCGACTCGGCCTCCAGCGATGGCGATAATCGACGAGTGTGACTCGTGTTGGACTCGCGCACCGACTCGGCTATGTGCGAACCAGGCATTACTCAGGATTCCAAAATTGTTTCACCTGACAAACTCGCGTCCAGTTTTAGTCCGAGCTATTTAACTTGTGACACTGTTGTTATAGGAATATCATTACAGTTGACCGAGAAGCCCACAATGTCTTTCAGTTTGCGTTTTGTTCCACATAAGATGGCTTCCGTCTTGCCCAGGTGAAGAGATAGTCTATTGTCCACTAGCCATTCACTACATTATTCTAGTTCTTTGGAAAGTGAAGCGGAAATACTTATTGGGTCTTTTCCTGAAACCAGAAGCACGCTGTTGTCTGCATACAGTAATAATTTACATGAGACGCTCAGTTCCATGTCGTTCACATAACAGAGAAAGAGTAAGGGACCAAGGATGCTTCCCTGCGGGACCCCACAGTTAATTGGCATAGGATCAGATAATATATTATCATCAATTTTGACTCTTTGGGTTCTACACTAAGATAAGATTTAAACCAGTTCACAGACCCGATGCCCATTGCTTGTAGTTTATTACATAGGATATCATGCTCTACTGTGTCAAACGCTTTTTGTAGATCAAGAAGAACCATGCCGGTGTAGTTACCTTTAGACATTTCTTTACGAATGTGATCCGTTAAGTGGATGAGACAGGAGTCTGTCGAGTACATGCATCTGAAACCTGATTGAAACTTATAGAATAGATCATTTTGTTTGAGGTAGTGTTCAATTTGGGTGTATACCGCTCTTTCAAGGATTTTAGATACAATACATAATATGCTAACTGGTCTGTAGTTGCCAAATTCTGGTTTATTTCCTTTATTGAATAGAGGGGTTACAATAGCTTCCTTCAGTTCAGCAAGTACAGTGTTGGTGTTAATTGACAAGTTGATGATGTGGGATAGGGGGCCTGCTATACCAATAGCTCCATTTCGTAGAAATTTGGCAGGAATTTTGTCTGGTCCTGTGCTTTTATGTACATTTAGGTTAGACAGCTCGTCAAAAGTGTATTTTGGTGTAACATTTTGCAATCCAAATGTGTTCGGGTGTATGTCTTTATCTCTGTAGAAATTTCGAAAGGTGGCCGTTGTTGTCGTGTATATATTGAGAGGTTGAGGTAGGTTCTGTGCAAGTGTGTTTGCTATGGAGGTGAAGAAGGAGTTGAAGTAGGTTGAAATTTGTCGTTTATCGTGGAAAACCTGATCATTAATGGTGAGAGCAATATTAGTGTTAGACGAATCCCTTGTCTTGTTGCTGTAGCCTGTTGTTTTTAGGTGCCTCCATAGTTCGTTATCCCTGGCGGTTTTGAATTTGGGTCGTGTTGGTGGAGCTTTATCCAAATTCGCGGTTCTTGACAGATTAGCATTTAATTCCTTCGCAGGTTGCCGTCCTCGCTGTCTTCGGTCCTCCTTCCTGGTTTACTGTGCTGAGTCGATTTCTTCTCCGAAAATCCTTCACCGCATCGTTGAGAAGACGCCCAAAACGTGCTGCTCCCACCTGGTTCAGATGAACTCCATCGTCCGAAAACAAATAGTCATCGTAGTAGAAATTGTCCCAGGTGTCGACGAATCCCACGTTCTCCTTCCTGCAGAGGTTTGCTAGACAATGATTTGTGCTGGTGGCTATGTTGTGTTACGACCGGCACTACGAAATAAACAAGGGCACTTAATATTGGACTAGAAGATAGGCTATATCTGCAACAACGGTACGCTAATTCCAAACCCTCGAACTATTAAGCCGGTGAACAAAACACTTAAACCCTCCAGATTTAATCTACTGGATAACGGGGTATCAATTAACTGGGTTTAATACACTTCTACAAAGGCTTTCCGGTGACGGCAAAGCCTACTCACAACAAGAGTAATTACGTTAATAAAAAGCTCTCAAGTAATAACAATGCTTAGATAAACTATGACAAGATTTGAAAAAGGAGTATATGCTTACGTTAACTTTAGTGTGAGTCCGAACTCAACACTAAACTCTTCAATGCTCTATGAAAACACAGGAAGTCTAGTCCTACAGCAACCAGATATGAAATTTTCTGAAAACGTCTGATGCTCTAAGATGGTCGTCGAATATAGAACAGAAATAAGGCAGGGGCAGGACACCAAAGCATGTATCTTAAATACACCAATAAGTAGGATACATATATATATAAAACAAGGGAGTGCAACAACTCTGTGACAGCACTAATAATAGCCACTCAAAACAGTACTTCCTTTGCCAAAGTAACAGCCATACTGGGTTGTGCACTATGCATCAACCTAGGCTAAAATAATACGTGAATAATTCCTAAAGCATACACAGTTAAAGTTAATAAACACAATGCTGGCTTTCATACTAATACAGTCTAGCAGCGGCATAAATTGTACAAGGAGCCTAGGCAGAGCTCAAGCATTCTCGTAGCCTAATGTCTCCCCTGAACAGATTTCCCTTATGTTACGTTAAGTGACTAGGAGGCTCTCTTGGTAAGTCCAGATCTCAAGTATCTGGTCTTACCCTGGCGCTCCTCAAAGGTCAACAAAATGAGGTAGCAAGCATACAAGCAAGAATAGGCAAAGGCCCTTTGCTTGTATACTGCTACGCTCATAAAGGAAAAATATGCCCACGGGTTACAGGCTACCTAGCTCCGTCGAAGTCGTACAGGCTCTGACTTGCCATATACATAACTCAGACAACGACCAAAGATACCCTCCACTGTCTAGCATTAAATAGTAACAAAGAACAACCCAATAATTAGAAACACCCAATACTATGACTCCATGTGACTATGACTCTGATAATCCATAAAGCTAGTGCAAAACATATATGTGAGAACTGGTGCTGGTAATACGACTGGCCGACTATGGAAGTCGTATGCAGAACCAGAAGGGATGAGTAATTGAATAAAGATAAGAAGTATTGGAAGGAAGGAGTTCAGAGAGAGGAACAGCAGCAAAGAGGGTTAGATTGGGGACAGAATACAAGGGACATCTAGGACCAAGCACAACATACCAAGCTCTAAGGAGAGACGCGGGAAGGAAGCCCGCACCATCGAGCTAAGACAGCGGCCTCCAATCACAGACAACTACGTCATGAAGAGCAGGCGTCATATGACACGCCAGGCCCGCCATCCAATCACGAGCGGGTGGCCGCGCCCAAGCGAGGAATACACACGTACATACACACACACATACTACTACCTCGCTGCTTCCTCTCTCTCTCTCCTTGCAACTATCACACTACATATCTTATAACTCTATCAATGATATAAAATACTTCCAAGTGTCACAGACAAGAATAAAGACAAACACTGATCTGTCTGTGACAACATGAATACTAAGAAAGAAAGAACATCGTTCTACGATTATTATAGCCCATTTCACTGCCCTGGCGAGCACTAGCGAGTACGCGTACATTCTGGCAAGCTGGCCAGTGTAACACCCCGCCCAAGATGTGGGACGTTTTAACCTCACCTCAAGTAAACGCCACATCTGACCAGACAGAATGCCCACCAACCCCGCATCACCCAGCTACTCTCCCAAGTTGTGAAAACAAGGCACAATCATAAACATAAAACACTTCATTATAAAACAAAATCTACACAACACTTCCCCAAAATAATAGTATCACTTAACAATGTTACACTCAACGAGCAAGCTTCAACAAGCCTAGCCAACTGAGAACAAAAAAACTCAGAATGTCTTAGATTCTTGCTGTAACATACTGCACTATCATTTGCTAATGATAGATTAAAATCCTCACAAAATGACGAAGAACGGGTGAAATTTGTAGAGCTACGACGCAAAGCCAAAAAGTTAATTAAGCAAAGTAAAAAGACCTTAGAGTTACATATTGCGAATCAAAGTAAAACAAACCCGAAAGAATTCTATAGTTATATCAGAAAGAAAATAGTAGTTACTTCAACTGTTGGACCGTTAGTCGATGAAAATGGAGAATACACCAAAGACGAAGTACAAATGAGTAATGCCCTCAATACCTTCTTTGCATCAGTTTTTACAATGGAAGACCTCAGTGATATTCCTACACCATCGCCGATTCAGATTGATAATTCAGATGTTCTAAGCAATATCACCGTTACAGAGAGAGAAGTATTGAATTGTTTAGATAAACTCAAGGTAAATAAAACGCCAGGACCTGATACAATCTCGCCTAGAGTTCTAAAGGAAGCTAAGGATGAGCTCTCCAAACCACTGACATTACTATTCAATAAATCCTTGCAGTCTGGAACTATGCCTGATCAGTGGAAGCTAGCCAAGGTAACACCGATATTCAAAAAAGGCAGCAAATCCCTACCCAGTAACTATCGTCCAATTAGCTTAACCTCAGTTGTATGTAAAATGCTAGAAACGGTCATACGAGACAGACTCGTAAATCACTTAGAGGAAAATAACATACATAAAGATACTCAACACGGCTTTCGTAAAAAACGTTCCTGTTTAACAAACCTCATAGACTTCTTCCACGATATCCTCAACCTCTACGATGAGAGTAAAGCTGTAGATATTATATACCTTGATTTTCAAAAGGCCTTTGACAAAGTTCCCAACAAACGTTTACTGCTAAAACTAAAAGCACATGGAATACAAGACGGTGTGTTGAAATGGATAGAAAATTGGCTCAGCAACAGAAAGCAAAGGGTAGTCATAAACGGTAAGGCATCTAAATGGACCAATGTAAGTAGCGGGGTACCCCAGGGATCGGTACTAGGACCAATTCTCTTTCTAATTTACATCAACGACATAGATGAGGGTCTCACCTGTACAATCTCAAAATTTGCTGACGATACAAAAATTGCAAATAGCGTACTCTCAAAAGAACAAGTTGACGATATGCAACACAATCTAGATAAGTCATGTTGGGCCCAAATTTGGCAAATGAGTTTCAATGCGGATAAATGTAAAGTACTACATGTCGGATACCTAAATGAGAAAGCAAACTATTCGATGAATGGCACTCAGCTTAAGAATGTAAACAGAGAAACTGATCTGGGAGTAACAATATCGAGTAACCTAAAACCGAGTCAACAATGTTCAGAAGTTGTTAAGAAGGCAAACAAAATAATTGGCTTTATAGGCAGGTCATTTGAGCATAAATCCAAAGAAGTTATCCTAACCATTTACAATTCCTTAGTCCGCCCTCTTCTGGAATACTGCGTTCAATCCTGGTCCCCTTATTACCAAAAAGATATAAACAAGCTAGAACGAGTTCAACGTAGAGTTACCAAAATGATACCTAGCCTAAAGAACAAACCATACGAAGAGCGTCTTAGAGAATTAAGTCTATTTCCTTTAACCCAGCGCAGATTAAGAGGTGACTTAATTCAAGTGTTCAAAATCATCAAAGGCATCGACAATATGAACTGTAGTAAGTACTTCACTATCGACCAATCTAATTACACGCGGGGAAACGGTTGCAAAATTATTGGTAAATCTTTTAACTCGCACGAATCTAAGAATTTCTTCTTCAATCGAGTTGTCAACTTGTGGAATGGGCTTCCCCGAAACGTTATAGACTGCATCACCGTTGATTCATTTAAACTCCGCCTAGACAAATATCTCATCAAACCCGCGACTGACTGCGTTTGTAAATGAATAACTTTATTTTATCCCCCCCTCAATTACTAACCCATCTGTCCTCTACTAACTTCCTAATCCTGCCACGGAAATTAGTTCCAGGGCAGTAATTCCCTTTCCAATGTTCCCTTACCCACTCTAAACCACTGTTTGGACACTTGATCCTCAGTGTTTAGGAGGACAAGCAACCTAGAAGGGTCACTAGGACTGTTGTTGCTTGATTTCCTTTGTACTCCTTTCTATTTATATACTATCAAAAGAAAGAGTTTTTATATGAGGTTTTTGTACTATTTTTAATAGTGTTTTTGGCGGCTTTGCACTACAGGGGCAAGCCTAATTTTTCTCTACTCAACCCAACACACCTGTGGTGATCTACCCTGGATCCTCCACCCTAGACAAACAGTCAGCTATCACGTTGTCACAACCGGCAATATGGCGAATGTCTAGGTTGTACTCCTGCAACATTAAGGACCATCTGGTTAGCCTCATATTCCGGTTGTGGAACTGATTCAAAAACTTCAAAGGGTGGTGGTCAGTGTAGATCACCACGACTGGGCCAAAAGCGGGAACATACACCTCAAAGTGCCTGAGCCCCAGCACAATGGCCAGAAGCTCCTTCTCTACCACTGAATAGTTCTTTTGTGCTGAGTTGAACTTCTTAGAAAAGAAACTTACTGGGTGTTCCACACCTTCTGTGTCTGTTTGCAACAAGACGGCACCAGCCCCTACACCGCTAGCATCTGTCGCTAGCTGAAAAGGTCTTGAGAAGTCTGGGGCCCTGAGTATAGGGTGAGTGCACAAAAGATGCTTCACCAGTGAGAATGCTTTCTCACACTCAGGTGCCCACACAAAGTTTTTCGTCTTTGCAAGTAGTTCAGTCAGAGGAGCCAGCACCGAGGAGTATCCGCGGATGAATCTGCGATAATACCCAATCATGCCTAAGAACCTCATGATTTGTCGCTTGGTGGTCGGCCTGGGGAACTGGTTAATAGCCTGTATCTTGGTTTGGGGGGGGGCACACCTGGCCTAACCCTACCACAAACACTAAGTACTGCACAGTTGCCCGAACAAAATCGCATTTGCCCAGATTGACCACCATATGAGCCTCACTCAGCCTCCTGAACATTGGCCCGATGTGCTCGCAATGGCTTTCAAAGTCATCATCGAAGATTATTACATCATCTAGATAAACGGTGCAGTTAGGGATCTCCGCCACTAACTCATTCATCAGGCATTGGAAGGTTGCAGGTGCATTCTTCAACCCATACGGCATAACGTTGCAACGGTAAGTGTTCCCATCCACCAAAAACCCGCACACCTGCTTCACACGCTCCGACAACGGCACCTGCCAGTAGCCTTTGACAAGATCCACCTTGGTCAGGTAACGTGCACACCCGATCTTGTCAACACTGTCATCTACGCAGGGAATAGGGTAGGCATTGGTGGGGGTTAAGCCGTTCAACCGCCGGAAGTCAATGCAAAACCTGACCTTGCCGTCTGGTTTAGGCTGCAGAGTGACGGGAGATGTCCACCTAACCGCCCCTTTCTCTATCAGCCCCCTCTCCAACATGTAGCCTAATTCCGCTCGGAGAGCCGTAAGTTTAATGGGAGGTACACGATAGGGCACTGATTTAAAGGGGGGGTGGTCTCCAACGTCTACATTGTGCACCGCATGAGTTGTGAGGACTGGGTGCTCGGCAAAACAGTGGGGTATAAACCGAACAGGTGCTGGATCGCTGCACGCTGTTGCTCAAGCAGGTGCTCAAGCGCTTCCACAGCCACCTGACTCGTGCTCCCCGCTACTGATCCGCCGAGACATGACAATCCCAACTTTCCTCCACCTGGGCCTCACTGCCCCCCTCTCCTTCTCCACCTTGGCCGCTGTAGACCAACACAGGGACAGTAGGCTGCTCAGGTGGGCGCCTCACGAACTATTTTAACAGGTTCACATGACAGAGCTGATTTTTCTTCCGCCTATCCGGAGTAGCCACAAGGTAATCTAGGTCATATAACTTCTTCACAACCTTGTAAGGACCGACATACTTGGCAGACAGGGGATGGCCTACTAAGGGCAATAAGACCAAAACCTCCTGTCCTACCACAAACTCCCGGAGCTTTGCTTTTATGTCATACCGATCCTTCATCAAGGCCTGATTACCCACCAAATTTCTCCCTGCCAACTCCAGGCTTTTCAGCATCCTGTCTCTACTCTCGAGTCCATACTTGAATAGAGAACATGGCGGCACAGTCCCTTCCCAGATCTCTCTCACCATGCTCAGAGGACCTCTAACCTGATGCCCGAAAACTAACTTGTTGGGGCTGAACCCAAGGCTCTCCCCAGGTACCTCTCGTGCCGCAAACAAAACGTACGGTAGCCCCAGGTCCCAATCCTTGCCATTCTCTAAACAGTAGCACCGCAACATGCTTTTCAAAGTGGAATGCCATCTTTCCAACACCCCCTGACTCTCTGGGTGATAAGCTGAAGAGACAACCGTATTGATCCCATGTTGCTGCAAGGTCTGTTTAAAGAGAGTGGACGTGAAATTTTACCCTTGGTTAGACTGAATTTCCTGCGGGTACCCGTATCTCGAGCAATACAACAGCAAGTTTCGCACAACAGTTTTAGACTTGCCATTTTTCATAGGGTATGCATCAGGGTAGTGAGTGGAGACGTCCATGAGGGTTAGCAAAAGTCTGTTACCTGCGCTAGTGGGAGGCAGAGGGCCTACCATGTCGATAACAACCTTGCTGAAGGGAGGACCGATAGCACGCACTTGGTGCAACGGAGCCTTAGGTATGATCTGGTTCGGCTTTCTCACCCTCTGGCAGGTACCACACATCGCCACCCAGGCCGAAACTTGGGCTTTAATACCTGGCCACCAGAACAACTTAGACAACGAGGCCAACGTTTTACTCACACCCAAGTGACCTGCCAACGGAACATCGTGCGCCAACCGCAACAGGCTATCACGGCACTTTTCAGGTACCACCAACTGGTCAACCACTCTTGCCCCACCATCCCAACTACGTCTGGGATCCAAAAAACGGCGATACAGAATTCCCCCAACATGAAAAAAATCTCCCGGCTTTGCATCCCCGTCCTCATCGAGTTCTATAGCCCCGTTCCCACAACTCTCAAGCCCAGGATCTTCTATTTGCAACCGACATATATCAGAGGGTGCCAACCTGTCCAAATGCTCCTGGAGCAACTTGTGGCCACCCCCGATACTGGGCTGCTCAAGCCTTGCCTGCTTCACCTGGGAACGTTTCTGTCGTGGAGTGCTAACACGCCCTACCATGTCCCTAGGGGGGACAGGTTCTGGGGCCACTCCGGACCTCAAAATTGGTGCAAGTACCGAGTCACCAAGGAGTGTCGCTGGGTCCAAACTCTCAACCTGACCACCAGCCTTGACTTTCTCCTTCCGAGCCTTCCTCCGCTGGTCTGAAACCTGGGTACTAGGCTGTGACACCTGAGCGGACGGAGACCTGGTGACAGCACACGCCATCTGCTGCATCTGGCACCTCTCGAGCCAATCTTGCCCCTCCCTACTCGTGTCGGCCGCCCTCTCGGCAACGACTAAGGGTGGAACCTCGGAAATAGGCACCGCAAAGTCGTTACCGAGAAGGTGGTCGACCCCCTCAACTGGCAATTTCTCCACGATACCCACATCCAACTCCCGTGTCACACCGTCCACCTCAAGCTCCACTCTGACCAGCGGGTAAGACCGCGTAGCATTGATGCCTTGAACCACCACAACCCGAGCCGCGTTAGTAGGCTTGCCGGTGAAGTTCTTAAGAAGTGTCTGGGAAGCGCCCGTATCACGCAGCAACTCAAGCCTATGCTCCACACCAGCCCACCTCACAGTGCCGTGCCCCCTATGACCACAAAAAGCATCTCGGACAGGTGACAATCCCTCCTGCTGCTTCTGCACCGACTGTGACTTCGCAACCGACTGTTTACCCCGGGCAAACGCGGAAGACCTCAAAGACACACCGATGTTGCTCACTAGTGACACCACTGCTGTAAGTAGTGTGCTCGGACATGAGCGCGCAATATGCCCCTTCTTATGACACTTGAAACACTCCACTTTGCTCTTGGACTTCCCCTGAGGTGGGTAAGGGCCCTGGCCTTTCTTTAAAGGGAAGGGTTTCGACTTGGGATCAAAATTGGAACCAGTACTCTTAAATTGGTAATTAGTTGTCATTAATTCGGGGGGGTGGGGTGGGGGAGTGGAGTGGTACGCCCCTTGTTACCTGCCTCAGCTCTCTGTGCAGACCCGCACCCACGAATCAATGACAACCTGAGGTCAGCCAGCTCAGCCGCCTCCTGCAGAGTTTTAGGTTGCTTTTCTTTCAGGTTAAGAGTAAAGTCACTGCCAGTACATTTGAAAAATTGTTCTAACAGCACTAATTGCTTTACTGCATCAAAAGTAGTTGCCTTCTCCGACCTCAACCAATTCTCAAACGCATCTGACAGCTCTCTAGCATGTTCCTGGAAAGTACTCTCCTTTCTCTTAGGAACAGCCCTAAACTTCAGCTTATAGGTCTCTGGCTGCAACTCATACGCCCTCAGGACCGCCTCTTTCAACGACTCCTAATTCACACAGGAATCTAGGGGCAAAGCATCGTACGCCTTGAGTGCTTTCCCCGTCAATCGTGACGAAACAAGGGCTGCCCACTTCTCCTCGGGCCATTGGTGCTCCCGGCACTTTTTCTCAAAACGGAGAAAGAATTCAGTAACTCCTAACTCATCAAACACTGGAACCAACTTTAGTAGATGCGACAGGGACTGGTCATGGGGTCGACCTCCCTGGACGACCCGGTTCCTCGTCACCTCTACACGAGTTTTCTCTAGGTCAATATCGGCACAATACCTTGCAGCCTCATACTTATACTTGAGCTCAGCCTCATGCGTTCGCTGCTCGAGCTCAGCCTGTCGCTCCTGCTGCTTAAGTTTGGCGAGCTCGAGCTGAAACAACATCTCGGGAGACAAACCCTGAGGAGGGGGTGCTACTACTGGGGACCCACCCCGTGAGTCACCTAGAGGCATGCCCAACCGCCAGCGGACATCGGCCTGCGGGATTTTTATAAGGTTGTCTCCCCTAGATGGGTTGCCGACCAAGGCTAACGAGTCGCATCCACCTGGACACTTTTGTATATATATATATATATATATATATATATATACTGTATATATACTGTATATACTGTATATATTTATATATATCTGAATACTGTGTGTATGTGTCCGTATGTGCGTTACTGCGTGTGTATGTAAACTATAATAAATTGCGTCACTAGCTTGGAATTACGCACTCAACATAGATCTCATCTCCCGTTGCCTATTAGCATATTAGGCGCGTTCATTTTGTTAACTAAATACTTTCCAAGTCCGTCCCGAGCTTAGTAGAAGTCTCGTAGTGGGAAATTGAGGAGGAAGGCTTTATTTATTTGTCGATTAATATATATATATATATATTTTTAATTTCCTTCCTAGACAATAGGTCCTAAAGTCGCCAAACTAATGGGCCGAACGTCTCAAAATCTGAAAACTAATTGGGCTAAGCATGAGGGAGAAGGGGAGCCAGAAAAAACAACCATCCCCTCTAAGGGCAAGTCGCACTATCACATGTTTCGACAATAGTTTCTCAGCAAGTGTAGTCATGTGGCTGTTGAGTTGAAATTATAGACCAATTCAGGTACATAATAAATATGATCGACCTGCATTCTATAAAGCACCGAAATCTTGTTATATTAACTAACCCCTTGAGGACCTAAGACGTATATTAACATTATATTTTGGTGAACATTAGACGATTATTCGAAATTTAGAAAGGATAGCTACGAATCCAAGGGATAAATGCTAAATTAATTAACTCTTCAGCCCCAGTACCAAGAATACACTGACAAAATGGTCATAGTCCTCAAAGAGTTAAAGAAGCATACACGAATTGCCAGAATATTCGTTGCTGTGACTCCTATGTTATATTGAGAGACTATCAGGATGTGGGGCTCATAAACTATAATTGCCAGAATATTCGTTGCTGTGACTCCTATGTTATATTGAGAGACTATCAGGATGTGTGGCTCATAAACTATAATTGCCAGAATATTCGTTGCTGTGACTCCTATGTTATATTGAGAGACTATCAGGATGTGGGGCTCATAAACTATAATTGCCAGAATATTCGTTGCTGTGACTCCTATGTTATATTGAGAGACTATCAGGATGTGTGGCTCATAAACTATAATTGCCAGAATATTCGTTGCTGTGACTCCTATGTTATATTGAGAGACTATCAGGATGTGTGGCTCATAAACTATAATTGCCAGAATATTCGTTGCTGTGACTCCTATGTTATATTGAGAGACTATCAGGATGTGTGGCTCATAAACTATAATTTGGGTCCTCTCTCTCTCCCCTCGTATTGCTTAGGGATTAAAATTGTTCATGTATTTAACAAGTAAATTAACAGATACATGTATCCCTGCATTATTATCTACAATTAAAAAAAAAAAAAAAATCGAGCGTGTGTGAGTGGGTGAAAGAGAGAAGGTACTGTATATGTGTTTGTGTTTCGCGGGTGAGTGTGTTTTGCGCGTGTGTGTGAGTAGGTGAAAGGGGGGTTGTGTGGGGGGGAGGAAGGGGGTTGAGTGTGTTTATGAGTATTTAGATGTCTTAAATAAATTAGTAACTTTTCATTGTTTTCTTTCTAAAGCATAACATAATAAGTCACAGTTCACCTATGGTGTACACTAAATGGTTCTCAATACAGATAATAGTTTGTGACTAACAGAAGAGAGGATGATATGTATAAATAAGGTGTCGTCATCTAGTGTGGCAGAAAGTAATCATCGAACACCTCGAAGCTTCAATTACTAATGTTGGGGCCTCGTAAGAGTTAAAGGCTACCGGACGGCCCACAGACCCGAGGTTGAGACATTAAAAAAAAAAAAAAAAAAATGTAGGTCGCTCAACTCTTCCACACACTTAATGTTCTAAGTCAGACCGCACCAATGGGACATTATTAATATGACCGCTGTATTTACGGGCAAGGTGTTACAGCTACAGTATATGCCTATCATGGACGGCTTACATTTACGGGCAAGGTGTTACAGCTACAGTATATGCCTATCATGGACGGCTTACATTTACGGGCAAGGTGTTACAGCTACAGTATATGCCTATCATGGACGGCTTACATTTACGGGCAAGGTGTTACAGCTACAGTATATGCCTATCATGGACGGCTTACATTTACGGGCAAGGTGTTACAGCTACAGTATATGCCTATCATGGACGGCTTACATTTACGGGCAAGGTGTTACAGCTACAGTATATGCCTATCATGGACGGCTTACATTTTAATGTGCAATTAATTGTGCAAGCGTGTCTCCCCACGTCGTTACAAACATCATATACTTGCACACACACATACACGCACAAGCGTGTCTCCCCACGTCGTTACAAACATCATATACTTGCACACACACACACACACACACGCACGAGCGTGCGCGCACACACATACAAACTTCAGTGAACGACCAAACCACTAAAACATTTTCTCAAATTGAAAACAAACTTAACTATACCAAGATTACAATGTTATCATCATTTATGTACCATTTACGTTAGACTGTAATATATATTATATATAATATATATATACCGTCCCATTAGTCTCACTTCAATCATAGGAAAGCTACTAGAGTCAATTATTGCTAGGAAAATGAGAAACCACTTAGAAACATTTAACTTAATCAATTCTTCTCAGCATGGATTCACACAGGGACGTTCTTGCCTTACTAATTTGCTTAGTTTTTTCTCAGAGGTATATGAAGCAGTAGATAATGACAAGGCATACGATATTATATATTTAGATTTCAGTAAAGCTTTCGACAGAGTCCCTCATGAGAGATTGATGAGAAAGGTTGAGGCACATGGAATAGGTGGGGCGTTGTTGGGATGGATTAGGTCATGGCTAATTGGTAGGAAACAGAGACAGCATAAATGGTACCAAGTCAGAGTGGGGAGCAGTCAAAAGTGGTGTCCCCCAGGGATCGGTATTAGGTCCCCTGTTGTTTCTTATATACATAAATGACCTAGATTTAGGTATAACTAGTAGGATAAGTAAATTCGCAGACGATACTAAAAATGGGGAGATCAATTGATTCAGATAGCGATATAGAGTGCCTCCAAAGGGATCTAGATACCTTACATGAATGGTCAGTAAATTGGCAGATGAAGTTTAACATTGACAAATGCAAGGTATTAAAGATAGGGAAGATGCAAACAAATGTTAAATATAAACTAGCTAATTTAGAATTAGAAAATTCAGACTGCGAGAAAGATCTAGGTGTGTTTGTTAGCAATGATTTGAAGCCTAGAAAACTGTGTATAGGCGTTCGTAATAAGGCAAACAGGATTCTCGGGTTCATCTCTAGGAGTGTGAGTAACAGAACTGCTGATGTTATCTTAAAACTTTACTTGTCATTAGTGAGACCCCATATGGATTATGCTGTCCAATTTGGGTGTCCTTATTACAGAATGGACATAGATTCATTGGAGAGAGTACAGCGTAGAATGACAAAAATTATCCATAATATTAGAAATCTTCCGTATGAAGAGAGGTTGAAGAAATTAGGTTTACATTCGTTAGAGAGACGCAGAGTTAGAGGGGATATGATAGAGGTGTTCAAGTGGGTTAGTGGGATTAACAAAGGGGACATGACAAATGTACTAAAGCTCAGTGATAGCGAAAGAACTCGTACCAATGGTTTCAAATTAGATAAATTTCGTTTTCAGAAAAGATATAGGCAAATATTGGTTTGGTAACAGAGTTGTAGATGGGTGGAATGGACTACCAAGTGCTATAGTGGGATCTAAAACTGTAGGGAGCTTTAAGATAAAATTGGATAAGCATATGGACGAGAAGGGTTGGGTGTGAAGGGGGATCAGCCGGGATGGGCCAATCAGCGCTCTGCAGACCCCCATAATCCTGCGTTAATCTCTAACCGTTTTGGTAAGATGATCCTCAGGGTATTAGAGTGTTGAGCCTATAATTGGGCTTTGTAATTGATTTGGGGTTGTGTGGGACAGGGATCTGCCTTGCTTAGGCCAATCGGCTTTCTGCAGACTCCCATTTTCTTATGTTCTTATGTTCTTATATTTATACAGGAATCATCATTTATGTACCATTTACGTTAGACTGTAATATATATTTATACAGGAATCATCATTTTTGTACCATTTACGTTAGACTGTAATATATATTTATACAGGAATCATCATTTATGTACCATTTACGTTAGACTGTAATATATATTTATACAGGAATCATCATTTATGTACCATTTACGTTAGACTGTAATATATGTTTATACAGGAATCAGTATATATTTGCACTAAACAAAACACAAAAATAAAATACAACTTCACATTCATTCAGACTCCAACATTTAACACCTTACGAGCGGCCTATGCGGTTTATTTATATGTACCGCCCAGCGGGGTGTTTTTAGCCAAAATAGGGCTGTTTACGTGATCATTTTCATGCCTAAATAAGACCCAGAACGTAAAACAAGTACCTATCCCTGAAAGGGCATAAACAGAGCTTTCGAATGACACCATAACGATCCTTTTATGATGGCTAGTTTTCTTGCAATAACCGTGCGACGCGAGTGCAAAAAGCATGTAATTAGCCACTTTCCCGATACAATTCCTTATATAGCGAGTGAGAGAGGGAGGAGGGAGCTGGGATTCGTGTCAGTATGTTCGCCGCGGTGGTCTGGAGCAGTCATACGCTCGCTACTCTCCTGCCACCACTTGTCTCTCTCTCTCAGCAACATTACGTGCTGAAATTGCCACTCGAGTTATGTCGAGCGCCGCCACATAGTCCAGCTTTATTTAACTCGACTTATGTGGTGAGCCGCTAATTAAGGGTTAAAACACCAGGATAACTTTAAAATAGTTTTCTCTGGTTGTTGATCTCTAGCCAACATTTAGAAAATACAGATATACTGTACGGTATAACGTTCGGCCCATTAGTTTGGCGACTTTACGACCTATTGTCTAGGAAGGAAATTAAAAAAAAATATATATATTAATCGACAAATAAATAAAGCCTTCCTCCTCAATTTCCCACTACGAGACTTCTACTAAGCTCGGGACGGACTTGGACAGTATTTAGTTAAAAAAAAGAACGCGCCTAATATGCTAATAGGCAACGGAAGATGAGATCTATGTTGAGTGCGTAATTCCAAGCTAGTGGCGCAATTTATTATAGTTTACATACACACGCAGTAACGCACATACGGACACATACACACAGTATTCAGATATATATATAAATATATACAGTATATACAGTATATATACAGTATATATATATATATATATATATATATATATATATATATATACAAAAGTGTCCAGGTGGATGGGACTCGTTAGCCTTGGTCGGCAACCCATCTAGGGGAGACAACCTTATAAAAATCCGAGTGGATGGGACTCGCCAGTCTTGGTCGGCAACCTGTCTAGGGGAGTAAACCTGATACAAATCCGTACTGCTTATCTAAGTGTAAGGCAGGTTAGTGGATGGACTAGCCTAGCACCATTGTAGAAAAATAGTGCTAACAAGATACATAGAGGGCCTTGGAGTCGGACAGATCCTAAATGAGTGGTCAATCCTGTAAGTCCTTCAGAAAACTGGCTCGGGTTTTCCCTCTTGCAGGTATAAGGTCCGCTTGGGGGCCTTCTGTGTATGGCCTCCCTTAAGGGGAGCGAGGTGTCCGGCAAAATATATATATATATATATATATATATATATATATATATATATATATATATATATATATATATATATATATAAGCCTATTCTTCCTAAAAATACTGGAACGGAAGGCCTTAATATTGACAAAGTAATGGAGTGACATCTCTCAAAATAATCAAATCTCAAAACTAATGGGGCTAAACTTGAGGGAGAATGTGGTAAAGAAAAGCGAACCATCTACCCTTAATAAATACTGTTTCTAGTGTTAATGACGTTTTTTCTCTTCAGTGAGTGTGGGAGGCTGTGTGTGAATGAATGGGAAATGTATTTATGATCTGTGAGAGTCTAAATATACAATAGGACGAACTTGTATGCGAGTCTCTCTTTTTGAACTCTTGTTGTATATATATATATATACAGTATACAGTTGTATATATATATATATTCCCTTAATCGTATTCTATATTTTTATATATTTCTGGTGAATGTTGATTGGAAGAGGAATTATTTGGATGTTCTGTTATATACTGTATATCTGTATTTCCTTTCATCTGTTTGCTGAGGGTAGATGATTCTCCATTGACAAAATATTGGACAGTCTACGAATGGCTATAGTGGTTGAGTGACTAATGTGTTGTGTACTGTATCTTGTTATGTTTTCTTTCCTTTCCTGTTCTATGTTAAAGGAAGTGACCTGCTTGTTTTCTCTCTCTGGGTTGCATCCATTCGGCCCCATTCAGCCTGCTGTTTTAAGATGTTTATCCCCATCAAGGTGTCGATTTATACTTGGCGAGTGATAGCAAGCCATCAAATTTTGGATAATGAGTTAGACACCTGACTAAATGTTTTAATTTTTTGATCGAAAAATGCCTCTGGCGAAGCCGGATTTCTTCATAATATGGCGGCTCCCTTTCACTCGCCAGGAACAAAATTGACACCTGGATGGGGATAAATGTCTTATAACAGTAAGTTGAAAGGAGCCAAATGGATACAACCAAAAAAGAGAAAAAAACAGGTCATCCCCCTTAATTACTGGACAGTCAGAGTGACAGAGTGATACACTTTTGCATCTTTCCATCCTTTTCTGACCATTCCTGTGCTATATCCCTCGGTTGGTCAGACGGTGATCTACTACATGAAGCCCCCCAACAAATATATTTCATAGAAATAGCAATGTTTTATACTGACCAAGACTAACACAGAACTGTCATTGCTTTGTGTTCCTTTCATGCCTTACAATGTCTCCCTCTGGCTACCTTCATGTGCATGGACATTATATTGTTCCTTTCATGCCTTACAATGTCTCCCTCTGGCTACCTTCATGTGCATGGACATTATATTGTTCCTTTCATGTCTTACAATGTCTCCCTCTGGCTACCTTCATGTGCATGGACATTATATTGTTCCTTTCATGCCTTACAATGTCTCCCTCTGGCTACCTTCATGTGCATGGACATTATATTGTTCCTTTCATGCCTTACAATGTCTCCCTCTGGCTACCTTCATGTGCATGGACATTATATTGTTCCTTTCATGCCTTACAATGTCTCCCTCTGGCTACCTTCATGTGCATGGACATTATATTGTTCCTTTCATGCCTTACAATGTCTCCCTCTGGCTACCTTCATGTGCATGGACATTATATTGTTCCTTTCATGCCTTACAATGTCTCCCTCTGGCTACCTTCATGTGCATGGACATTATATTGTTCCTTTCATGCCTTACAATGTCTCCCTCTGGCTACCTTCATGTGCATGGACATTATATTGTTCCTTTCATGCCTTACAATGTCTCCCTCTGGCTACCTTCATGTGCATGGACATTATATTGTTCCTTTCATGCCTTACAATGTCTCCCTCTGGCTACCTTCATGTGCATGGACATTATATTGTTCCTTTCATGCCTTACAATGTCTCCCTCTGGCTACCTTCATGTGCATGGACATTATATTGTTTTTGTATTTTGAGAAGAATATTATTTCAGTAATATTTATCAACACAATGGCACTGTCTGGAAATAGAATCCCACATATTCATTATAAACCTATGCTTATATATTGTGTAGTATATTCTATAGAATCATATGATAATAACAATCATAGCCCTGCTTTTGTCTGTCCTATGTTCCAACTTTACCTCCGGAAATAGGCTAACAACTTGTAGATTCAACCGCTCAACATGGTGAAGCCAGGAGGTCTTATTCCAGGTCATTCCTTGGTAGACCTACAATACCAGATTGTCTCATTGTGGCCCGTTTCTTTTTAAAGCTGCACTGCTACTGTCTCACGTTTCTCATCTTACAATCTCGGACACCTCTCTCTCTCAAACGCTACCTATTGAGCTGTTATTCACTAGGAACTGCCCCCATAGCATATTTTGAATATGAAATAGTCACATAATGCTAATTTATTGAAAACAGGGAGGGTATTCTTATGGCGCGTCAAAGGGTTTTGCGGTGATCCACTGACACTAAGGTCCACACAAATTCCCTCCCAATAATATCTTCCCATTGACACATCAGGATTTGGACCTGGAACTTAAGGATTACCAGTCCAGTAGCAAGACTTTCCTTTGTGCTTTCCTTTGCACTACTTGGCACTACTTGGCACTTTTTCGATAGCTTTTAAAGGTTCTTCATGCTATTTTAAAACACTATTTCACGAATTAATACAAAGAATAACGTATGTACTTGTGAACACGTGTGTACATGTGAAAACGTATGTACTTGTGACAACGTATGTACTTGTGAACACGTGTGTACTTGTGAGAACGTGTGTACTTGTGAAAACGTTTGTACTTGTAAACATGTATGTACTTTTGAAAACGTATGTACTTGTGAAAACGTATGTGTATTTGTGAAAACGTATGTACTTGTGAGAACGTGTGTATTTGTGAACACGTTTGTACTTGTAAACATGTATGTACTTGTGAAAACGTATGTACTTGTGAAAACGTGTGTACTTGTGAACACGTATTTATTTGTGAAAACGTGTCTACTTGTGAGCCATTTAGGATGGTACAATAGTCTTCCTTTTCAATGTCGTTTCAACGTTTAAGCGGGTAGTGGTTACTTTTTGGTATATATATTTATGTCTTCATATAGTGTTTAGTTCCCTCATTAGACCTCCATCAAGATAACAAAACAAAAAAATCCCCAGATTCCTTTTCAAGATATATTTGTAAATGTTTCACTAAAAAATACAAGCTCGCTATCGCTCGCTAGGACAAAGTCTACATCTAAATGGCACACAAGGTCTTAAAATCGCCAAACTGATAGAGCAATCGTCTTAAAATCGCAAACTAATGGGGATAAATATGAGGGAGCACCCACCTGCCCTTTAACCATACCACGGTGTCAATAACTGTCAATAAATAATGGAGCCTAACCTACTCTTGTAAGAATATACTGTGACGAAATTGGCTTGTACATTTGCTTTATGTCATACATTATAGTTAGTCAAGGGCTAAGTCTGTATAAGTCTGGAATGCAACTCGTATGCTAATACAAATAATTGTGTTTTGTCTTCACACAGTCACACACCTACAAAGTTACACACATATCCACACAGTAACGGGGTGGATGGTAAGTTAGTCAATGCTTCTTCACTCTTATAAGATCTGAGGATGCATGTACTTTCCATTTTCTGGCTATTATTAGATTTTACAGATTAGGAAAGTCATATGTAAGCTGTATGGAATCGTCTAATAATAGCCAGAATATACTGTCACAACGCGTCATAATCTTCAGAGGGTTGCAATTACGTTGTTGTTTCTCAGGTTTGGAAAATAAAAGTATTGAAATGTACATTAGCCAATCATAGTAATTGCATTGCATGTGTAAGTCAGTTATAAGATCTAGGCAACTTAACCCCTTGAGGATCATATGCAATTTAGCAGTTTCTTCTGGCTATGGCGATTATATTCAGTTTAGTCAGAGGGATGATCGAGATTGTTTTGATCTCTTTGGCTGGTAGAGGGCCTTCCGAAGCTGGATAAAATCGCCTAATGATGGCCAGAAGAAACTGCTAAAACGCGTCATGATCCTAAAGGGGTGAACATAAACGAATCTCTCAACACTAATAGGATTTTCCAAGAAGTCGCTGGAGTAATGTAACATTCTCCCTTCAGCTCCTCCTACACTGGACGTACATAATTATTTGCTAATTTATGTATCTGATTACTAGTCTTTTCATTTCCTCCCTAGACCTCCATCAAACGTATAAAAACACCCACTCAAGACCCTCCTTTAAGATAAATGTGTACATTATTCAATAGAAAAATGTCCCAATTACAGGCTCGCTATCGCTAGCCAGGACAAATTCAACACCTAAATAGCACGAAATGTCTTAATATTGACAAATATATGGAACGAAAGGTTTTAAAATCACCAAAATAATGGGCCGAATGACATAAAATCTGAAAAGTAATGGGACTAAACACGAGGGAGAAGGGGGGCCAGAAAAACGACCCATCTCTCCTTAAACACTAAGGTAAATAGATAATAGACAACTTTCAAAATATTGCAACTATTCTCGGCTCATTATTACCAGACAAGTAATTGTTTCGCTTTGCATGTTAATTCCCAACACATAAGAACATAAGAAAGAACATAAGAAAATGGGAGTCTGCAGAAAGCCGATTGGCCTAAGCAAGGCAGATCCCTGTCCCACACAACCCCAATTCATTACAAAGCCCAATTATAGGCTCCACACTCTAATACCCTGAGGATCATCTTACCAAAACGGTTAGAGATTAACGCAGGATTATGGAGGTCTGCAGAGCGCTGATTGGCCCAACCCGGCTGATCCCCCTTCACACCCAACCCTTCTCGTCCATATGCTTATCCAATTTTATCTTAAAGCTCCCTACAGTTTTAGATCCCACTATAGCACTTGGTATTCCATTCCACCCATCTACAACTCTGTTACCAAACCAATACTTGCCTATATCTTTTCTGAAACGAAATTTATCTAATTTGAAACCATTGGTACGAGTTCTTTCGCTATCACTGAGCTTTAGTACATTTGCCATGTCCCCTTTGTTAATCCCACTAACCCACTTGAACACCTCTATCATATCCCCTCTAACTCTGCGTCTCTCTAACGAATGTAAACCTAATTTCTTCAACCTTTCTTCATACGAAAGATTTCTAATATTATGGATCATTTTTGTCATTCTACGCTGTACTCTCTCCAATGAATCTATGTCCATTCTGTAATAAGGACACCAAAATTGGACAGCATAATCCATATGGGGTCTCACTAATGACAAGTAAAGTTTTAAGATAACATCAGCAGTTCTGTTACTCACACTCCTAGAGATGAACCCGAGAATCCTGTTTGCCTTATTACGAACGCTTATACACTGTTTTCTAGGCTTCAAATCATTGCTAACAAACACACCTAGATCTTTCTCGCAGTCTGAATTTTCTAATTCTAAATTAGCTAGTTTATATTTAACATTTGTTTGCATCTTCCCTATCTTTAATACCTTGCATTTGTCAATGTTAAACTTCATCTGCCAATTTACTGACCATTCATGTAAGGTATCTAGATCCCTTTGGAGGCACTCTATATCGCTATCTGAATCAATTGATCTCCCTATTTTAGTATCGTCTGCGAATTTACTTATCCTACTAGTTATACCTAAATCTAGGTCATTTATGTATATAAGAAACAACAGGGGACCTAATACCGATCCCTGGGGGACACCACTTTTGACTGCTCCCCATTCTGACTTGGTACCATTTATGCTGACTCTCTGCTTCCTACCAATTAGCCATGACCTAATCCATCCTAACAACGCCCCACCTATTCCATGTGCCTCAACCTTTCTCATCAATCTCTCATGAGGGACTCTGTCGAAAGCTTTACTGAAATCTAAATATATAATATCATATGACTTGTCATTATCTACTGCTTCATATACCTCTGAGAAAAAACTAAGCAAATTAGTAAGGCAAGACCGTCCCTGAGTGAATCCATGCTGAGAAGAATTGATTAAGTTAAATGTTTCTAAGTGGTTTCTCATTTTCCTAGCAATAATTGACTCTAGTAGTTTTCCTATGATTGAAGTGAGACTAATGGGACGGTAATTGGATGCTATTGATTTATCACCTTTTTTGAAGATCGGAACTACATTTGCAAGCTTCCAAGCTTCTGGAACTATACCTGTTTCTAATGACTTGTTAAATAGAAATGTTAATGGATAACTTAACTCATCTCTGCATTCTTTTAATACTCTAGCATATACCTCATCGGGACCAGGCGATTTATGAGGTTTCAGTCTGTCAATTTCCTTAACCACATCATTTCTACTTATAGTAACCGTACTTAACCTATTTTCTATACTATCGCTGTATACCTTACGGACTTCTGGAAACTGTGCCAAATTTTCATTAGTGAAAACGGAAAGAAATTGACTATTTAATGTACTGCACATTTCTAAATCACTTTCTGTCAATTTTCCTATCGAAGTTTTAAGGGGACCAATTACATCTCTAACCTTGGATTTATATAGTTGGTAAAAAGCTTTAGGATTATTTTTTGAATAATTGGCAACCTTAATTTCATAATTTCTTTTTTCTTTACTAATATCCTTTTTTACCTGTCGTGATAGATTCTGATAGTAAGCAAGTAGGTGAATTTCGCCTTTTTTAATTTTTCTATATATTCCTCTCTTTTTTCCTAGAAGATCTAATAGTCTATTATTCATCCATTTGGGTTGGTTCTGTGTTGATCTAAATTTTCTTTTGGGGATATATTTATTTTGCGCATTGAATAATGACTTGATAAAATTATCGTATGTATCTACCAAGTTTGACGTCTCCTCCTGACTTAAGATGACAGGTGCCTGAGAAAGGATACACTCATTTGGACACCTGGATCGACTTAATTTTTTGACCATAGGGTCCGCTAACAGGGCTTCTCTAAACCCACCATAATTGGCTTTTCTGAAGTCAGGTATTAATGTTGTATTCTCTCTGATATTACCTTTCCATTGAATATTAAAAATACACAGAATTGTGATCACTATTTCCTAGGTGGTCCCCGATTTCTACACTATTTATCATATGTTCATTGTTACTGAAAACTAAATCGAGAATATTATCACCTCTAGTCGGCGTATCTATGAATTGAGATAAAAAACTATCTTGTACTACCTCAATAAACTCCTTTGAATCAGAGTCGCCTATTTGTTGCTGCCAATCTATATTAGGGAAATTAAAATCCCCCATAATGCACACGTTGCTAAGCCTTGATGCTATTTTAATTTCCTCCCATAATGATGTTCCGTCATTTCTACTCATATTTGGCGGTCTATACATAACTCCAATAACTAAAGTCTCACTACCTTCGTTAACTTCTACCCAAACACTTTCATTTTCATTATTTACTCTAATACCTGATTTAGTACAGCTTTTTAATGAACTCCTGACAAACACTGCTATACCGCCACCCCTCTTACTTGTTCGGTCATATTTAAACAAACTATATCCTGGTATATCAAACTCTGCTAAAAAATGCCTGGTTTCTGTATTAATCCATGTTTCAGTTAGCGCTATTATGTCTATATTTTCTTTGCTAACCAGTGCTCTAAGTTCGTTCATTTTGTTACATAAACTCCTGCAATTTGTATAATAAACACTCAAACTATTACTTGTATTTGCAACTATTTTTCTATTGTTTTTAACTAATTTATTTTTACCTGTTGAACTACTGGACCTAGACGGAAAATCTACGCTATCAGAATGTTCGTTATTACTATCAATTTGATGTGGCTGGGATTCTATTTTACTTACACACCTATGGTTTATTAACCAAACCCCGCAACAAACTTGTCGAACATGATGCCTATAGTCCATTCATTATAGGTAGGCCAGTAAGCGTTAACTCTATCCTTTGTAACTCAATAAGGGCTAGAGAAAATGGTCTGAAAATGTTCACACCAGTTTCTTGGCCGGCCTCCTTAACCCCTTCTGTACCGACGTCGTATTTTAAATTATATTCGAACTATATTTAGACGATTTTGTGCAGTTTAAGAAAGATCTGTGGTAGGAAATATGTGATCTGAGATGGTTCGAATCCTAATAAATGCTGGAGGCCCTATTTAAGCTAAATAAAAAAAGTCTATAAGTAACCAGAATAAAGTTTAACCCTTGTCTGGCGGGGGTGGAATTAAGTCGGTCTAGAGAACCATGGACTATGTGGCGGGGACCGACTTCAGGCGGTGTGCAATTCTGAGCTATATTTGGCTCTGAGAGAGAGACGAGGGGGGGGGTTTTAAAGGAGCGTAGGCCGGCTATGACCATTCGGCACGGCTCTGGCGCCAGCACTGGGCCCAGCTCCACACACACCCACACTCACTGCCTCGCTACACAGGGAATTATGTAAGGAAATTACCGTATTTTAGGGATTTTTTCTTCGTCTTGCACGATCGTTGCAAGAGAACGCGTGGTCGTAGAAGGATGGTTCTGGTGTCATTGGAAAGCTCAATTATCGCCCTTTCAGGGATACATAATTGTATTACGCTCAGGCTCTTGTTTATGCATGAAAAAGAGCACGGAATCAAGGGAGTTTAGGGTAAAACCACCCGCTTGGCGGGTAGTAGAAGTTACTGACGGGCCCGCTCGTAAGGCGTTAAAAGACGTCACCGGTACAGAAGGGGGTAAATGGAAGAAATAGTAGCTTGATTACCATAGTCGTTTATGAGTTATAGAGGTTAGTGGTCTAGATTATTGGTCTACCTATAAGAACATAAGAACATAAGAAAATGGGAGTCTGCAGAAAGCCGATTGGCCTAAGCAAGGCAGATCCCTGTCCCACACAACCCCAATTCATTACAAAGCCCAATTATAGGCTTCACACTCTAATACCCTGAGGATCATCTTACCAAAACGGTTAGAGATTAACGCAGGATTATGGAGGTCTGCAGAGCGCTGATTGGCCCAACCCGGCTGATCCCCCTTCACACCCAACCCTTCTCGTCCATATGCTTATCCAATTTTATCTTAAAGCTCCCTACAGTTTTAGATCCCACTATAGCACTTGGTAGTCCATTCCACCCGTCTACAACTCTGTTACCAAACCAATACTTGCCTATATCTTTTCTGAAACGAAATTTATCTAATTTGAAACCATTGGTACGAGTTCTTTCGCTATCACTGAGCTTTAGTACATTTGCCATGTCCCCTTTGTTATTCCCTATAACCCACTTGAACACCTCTATCATATCCCCTCTAACTCTGCGTCTCTCTAACGAATGTAAACCTAATTTCTTCAACCTTTCTTCATACGAAAGATTTCTAATATTATGGATCATTTTTGTCATTCTACGCTGTACTCTCTCCAATGAATCTATGTCCATTCTGTAATAAGGACACCAAAATTGGACAGCATAATCCATATGGGGTCTCACTAATGACAAGTAAAGTTTTAAGATAACATCAGCAGTTCTGTTACTCACACTCCTAGAGATGAACCCGAGAATCCTGTTTGCCTTATTACGAACGCTTATACACTGTTTTCTAGGCTTCAAATCATTGCTAACAAACACACCTAGATCTTTCTCGCAGTCTGAATTTTCTAATTCTAAATTAGCTAGTTTATATTTAACATTTGTTTGCATCTTCCCTATCTTTATTACCTTGCATTTGTCAATGTTAAACTTCATCTGCCAATTTACTGACCATTCATGTAAGGTATCTAGATCCCTTTGGAGGCACTCTATATCGCTATCTGAATCAATTGATCTCCCTATTTTAGTATCGTCTGCGAATTTACTTATCCTACTAGTTATACCTAAATCTAGGTCATTTATGTTCTGACATACGGAGCCCTGTATGTTAATTTAAGAGTTAGAATTAGAGTTCAAGGAGCCAAACTACCCAAGTGGTGAAGCAGACTAGCGAGCGAACGAGCGAGTGGGCAAACCATCTCGCCCCATACCAGCTCGCCCCATACCTCGATGACCGATGCTATGACGTATGATCGACGCCAGGAGCTGTGAGTGGACGACACACCTGTTATGTGATTCGAGGAGCTAGGATTGGAGCGCGCACCATCACTCGCCTCCTGATTCGTTCCTACACCATCATTGTTTGGTATATAAGACCCGAGTTGTGGGCATTCAAATCAGTCTCATTTGGAGTTGGGGAAGGTGAACTTGCAGCTGGAGGAAGACGGGGTGAAGTATTATAATGGGATTGTGACTGTCAGTCAGATTATATTAATGTGTGTTAAGTGTGTTCGGTGTAAACACTTATGTTATGTTGGTTAGTGAGATATGTGATTGGGAATTAACGTGAACGCTACTATTATGTGTTTAACTATTTAATTGGGAATTAACGTGAACGCTACTATTATGTGTTTAACTATTTGATTGCGAATTAACGTTAATGCTACTGTTATGTGTTTAACTATTTGATTGCGAATTAACGTTAACGCTACTATTATGTGCTTAACTATTTTAGTTGCCTAACTTGTGGACTAAAGCAACTCTTTAAGTAATTGGGTTATGATGAAAGTAATACTATTGTTTTATATTAATACTTACGAGTTCTTTCATTTTCTTTGAATTAAGCTTACATTGCTTAATGGTGCTTAGTACGGTGATGCTATTGTCTCATATTAGTAATATCGCCTTAGACTAACATGGCTGTGTTAATATTACTTATAGTGATTTCCTAAGCTGAAGAAAATTCTTTTGCTTCAAAATATTATATTTTGCTTTTCATATTATTTGAGTGAGACCTGAATCGAATCTATGAAACGATCCTGTAACTTTATTTACTCCTAATCAAACCTCAATGTTACGTGGTTAAGAAATAAATTTAACTAATTATTAAATATATATCTAACTTTTTATGTGACTTTGATATTAATCCTGATGATAATAATAATATAATACTATTAACGTAAGACAAGAACCAAGAATAATTACATTAAATATAAATAAAAGGACATAGAAGAAAACTATCTATTCATTTCAAAGAGGGTAAGAGACAGAAATATTCTTACTTTAATATTTATCTTTCAAGACTTTTTATAAAATTAATAGTCCTTCTTTAGCTATTAACTTATTCGGTTCATAACCATAGCCTACTAAGCTTCGGTTAAATAATAATTCTTTATAAATACTACATGACTTTAATTAGTTTCAGTATTTTTCATAAGTAAAGAGTATCAGTCAATAAAGGATACCAAGTCCTAAGATCCAAAAGGAAAGGAAGCAACAACAGGAAATTATTTTATTAGATTTTACTTTTGTTTTGCCTTCAGCTGACTGATACCTTAATATATATCTCTGTGCTATCTAGATTCATCAAGTTAACCACTTGAGGATCAAGATACGTAACAATGTATATAAGAAACAACAGGGGACCTAATACCGATCCATGGGGGACACCACTTTTGACTGCTCCCCATTCTGACTTGATACCATTTATGCTGACTCTCTGCTTCCTACCAATTAGCCATGACCTAATCCATCCTAACAACGCCCCACCAATTCCATGTGCCTCAACCTCGACTATAGCATAAGTGCCTATCACACTGCTACTTCATATAATCAGTTTGCTTTATTACTGTCGATAAACTCCATTTTGTCACTGTTCTATAATTAGGATAGGGACAATACAATGTCTCACTCGTCGAAGATAAAATGAGCAGTGGTATTTATGAACTAATGAATCCCAAAGGCTAAATTATCACTAGCCAAGATTTTATCAATTACTTTTTTTTATCTATATTCCAACCACTCCCTCTCGGGCATAGGCTGAGAGCCTGTACATATGGTAGTAAAAAGGGTTAAGTGAAATAGTTCGAAGCCTTATATTAACTGGAGGCCCTTATTAAAGTGAAAAAATCATCTAATAATAGTCACAACAAAGTTAAAAGGACACCACCGGTACAGAAACGGCTAGAATACCTCGCCGAACAAAGAAATACATACAGTTATGATAGTCGAATACGATGTTCCTAATACCTCGCCGAACAAAGAAATACATACAGTTATGATAGTCGAATACGATGTTCCTAATTCAAACACAATTAAAGTAAAAAGGTCTTCAACCATTAAGAATTTTTTTAGTTTTCAAAATAATAAATTATTATTATTATTAATATGAAAATGTGTAGTACATGCAATAGTAGTAGTAGTAGTATTCTTTAATCGTGAGCTCCGTGTTGTTTTTCAGAAAATTATTTTTACATAGCAAAGATAATGACATTCCTATAAAACTTTGTATTATTAGAAGTAACTTCTTTCAATCTAACCCAACATTAAAATCGTAGACCAAAATACCGACGTGTATTTGCAATGTGGTGTTATGTTGTCAATATTGTGCTATAAGAATGACAAATACTAATTGATGTTGTTAACTGTTTGAGGATCATGACGCATTTTAGCAATTTCTTCTGGCTATCGTTAGACGATGTTATAGAGCGTAGAAAAGGGTCTGTGGGAAGGAAAAGGGTAAAGACTATCTCAATTAACCCTCTGATTCCCATATGCTCTTCCTCATCTGAATAAAATTATCTAATAATAACCAAAACAGGAAAGAAATCTAAAAATGCGTCATCGGATCTTGAAAGGATTTAGGGGTTCGTTTTCCTTTTTATGTATCTCTATATTAATTTACTTATTGAATTTTTAATTTCATCGCTAGATATCCATCAAGCTTAAAGAAAACACCCAGTAGATCCCTCTTTGAGATAAATTTGTACATTTTTAAGTAGAAAAATTTCCTGGCCAAAGGCCAGTTCCCTTCTAAAATTACAGGCTTGTTATCGCTCGCCAGAAAAAAATGACTCCTAAATGGCACGAAAGTTGCTAACATTGACAAATAAATTGGTGAAAGGTCTTAAAATCGTTAAATTGATGGAACGGACGTTTGAAAACCTCAAATTTAACGAGGTTAAACATGAGGGAGAAGAAGAGTCCAGAAAAAACAACCATCTCTCTTTAATGTAAAGCTGTCAAATAATGCAACCTGAGTCTATCCGATTTAAGATGCTGCTTCTGACCTTTTACATGATTCTGGGTTTGTTCACGAGATAATTATTGTGTTGGTGGGAGTGGGATGATCATCACGTTGCTTGACAGTTCACTCTGGCTAATATTTGACAATTGTATTCAGATAAGGACGGGTATATGGATGTCAGAGGCTTAATTGAGACAGTATCTACCTTTTTGATGTCCTCAGATCTTACCTAAGCTAATGATAGCCAGGATAAACTACCAATGATCCTCAAAGGGTTAATATGTTAGTGCTTACAGTTATACATAATATGGTATACAGTATATGGAGGTCATACATACATACAAGTTTAACACATACGCTGCGGGCATATTTGGGCTATTTAGGGCATATTCAGGCACTCTTGAATGATTAATCAAGTGTCTGCATGAAATTAAATGTATTCAGCCGAAAACTAGATGAAAATAGCTTCAAGATGACACTAGAATGAGCTTCATAGCTCACAGGGTTCACCCGCAGCGCTACTATAGACATTGGGGAAAAATCGCTATTCATTAGCAATGTAGCGCTGTTTTGCCTTTGGCAGCACTGCTGAGACCCGGGGGTTCGGGTCTTAGTGCACGTACGGACGTGCTGGCGGTCGGAGGTGGGCCCCTTGCGCTCCCGCCCACTGACACTCAATTTCTACGGCTTTAACAGGCTTTAAAAGCCTGTAAATTGCTGTAAATTGCCATGGTGTTCATGAATGTCTCCCGCAGCCAATGGGTTAAAGACCTCTCTGTCCACAGAGAATGTGGTTACACATCCTAAATGGCAGCTTTCCTGGCGGCCCTGTCAAGGGCTGCCTCTGTTGTCAAGTTCTTTATTTTGAGATCGGACCGTAGTACCCGAGCCCACGTAATTCTAGGTCCACCCCTATGTGCAGCTCCCCCCACGTTCACAGTCCGGCACCCAGTTCTGATCATCCAATCTCTCCACATGTCCAAACCAACCAAGTCAGCTCGTGCACATCACTTCACTGACACTCCTAATGGCCAGACGCCTTCTCAATTCCTCGCCCGATACCCTGTCCCTAAGATTAACCTCACACATCCATCTCACCATTCTCTTCTCATTCCGTTCCATTCTATTGACATCCTTCACTTTAACCGGCCACGTCTCCGAGGCATAGGTCATCGCGCTCCTAACACACAAGGTATACACCTTCCCTTTAAGGTGGAGTGGGAGCCCTCTCTTGGTCAGGAGTGGCAACAGCTCTCTAAACTTTCCCCAGCCACTTCTGACTCTACCAATGGAGTTAGCTTCAGCGCCACCTCCGGCGGAAACCGTATCGCCCAGGTAGCAGAACTTATTCATAAACTCCCGCGTTACACTGTCGAAATCAACACTGACAGGCGGGTCATTTAATACAATATCTCCCTTGCACACTGCTCATTCAAAGTCTATGATTCTTGTCAAAGGTCCTCTAGCTCCACTACATCTCATGTGTACCCAGTCACTACAGACGCAACATTGAATTGAATTACTTCCCACCCCCTTCCCACATACTACGCATGGATAGCAGCCACTTCTCCCCATAGTTCCACGTCCTCCTCCACTAATCATGACCTTTGTTTTATCTATGTTAACTCTTAGACCCTTATTTGTCATACCTTCCCTCCATCTTTTGAATTTCGCCTCTGCTTCCTGCCTACTATCTGCGATAAGAACTAGATCATCTGCATATAACATCTCCCATGGGAGTCCTGTCCTAAATTCTCTTGACAAGAGCCTCCAGGACTAAAACAAACAGTAGTGGGCTCAGAACTGAACCTTGGTGAACTCCAACCTTCACTTGGAACTGTTTGCTCAGGCGAACTGCTGCCCGTGACCCCTCATACATTCTCATTATTACACGCACCAGCCACTCTTCTACTCCGAGTTTTCACATAGCCCACTGCACTACCTCCTGGGCACCCGGTCAAAGGCCTTCTCCAGATCTACAAAAAAATAGGTATAACTCCCTGTTTTTCTCTAAGTACCTCTCTTGCATTTGCCTAAGAGTAAAGATAGCATCAGTTGTGCCACGTCCCGGCATAAATCCAAACTGCATGTCGCTGATAGCAACACTTTCCCTGATCATGCATTCAAAGACCCTTTCGCTGACCTTCATGACTTGATCGAGCATTTTCAAACCCCGATAATTTCCCCTGTCTAAGGAGTCATCCTTGCCTTTGTATATATTTACTGTAACACTTTTCCGCCATGCATCAGGAATTTTTTCCTCCTTTATGATTGCATTAATCAGCTCTGTGACCAATTTTACCCCAATATCTCCAGCTGCTTTTAGCATCTCGGTGACAATTCTGGAGTCCCAGCGGCTTTTCCCGACTTCATTTTATCAAAAGCACTTTTAACAGCGTTGTACCCTATCAAAGGCGGAGGGCCTTGTACTCTGGGACTGCAGTGCTGAGCTGTTCCCTGCTGCATTCTAACTCCACATTAAACAGTCTTTCATAATGCTCCTTCCACGCCTCTCTGATTTCGTTTTCAGTGTAAGCAGTCATGCCACTGTAATTATTTATGCATCTTACACCCACGACGTCCTGGCTACAGTCCCTCACATTCTTAGCTGCAAATTTGTTCTACTACACTATCCTGTATGGTTTTCTTTTCCCTGTAGACCTCTCTTCTAGCATTACGTTTGGCGGACAGGTATTCTTCCTTGCTGCCACCTTCCTTCCATACTTTTTTTTTTTTTTTTTTTTTTAAGAGACAATGAACGGAGGAAGGAAAAACACAGATAAAACAAAAAGGTCCATGTGCCTAAAGGCATCCTCCATTCATAAAATGTTTGTAACAACTGGATTTAAACATTTGTTGATTGTAAGTTTGTGGAAAGCAATTCGAGGGAAGTGAATTCCAAAGAGTAGTAGCTCTGGGATAAATGAATTCTGATAAGCAGAAGTTCTGCATTGTGGAGGAGAAAGTGTAAATTCATGGGCGCTCTCAGCTGCCCTAGTTCTACGGGGAAAGATGTGGAGAGGCGGCACAATTGAAGCAAGTTCCTCGGAACAATTGCTGTGAAAATATCTGTAGAATAATGCAAGGATGCAACGTTTCTTCGTATGGCTAATGTAGGAAGGTCCTGTGTGATTGCAGGGTTATTGATTAATCTAATAGCTTTATTTTGAATTTTGTCCAACTGCCTCAATGCAACCACTCCTCTTCCACCCCACAGAGGTGAACAATAATCCATCTGAGAGCGCACATGACTTTTATATATTACGGCCAACTGCTCGTCAGTGAAGAATTCTCGAACTCTGTACAGGAGTCCCAGTTTTTTAGAGGCATTCTTAGCAATGCTTCTAACATAATGTGTCCAGCTCAAGTTAGTAGTTAATGTTACAACCGAGAATGTCAATACTAGGGAAGTGGGAATATTTACATCATTAAAAAATATATGGAGTCAGTGAGATTAGATTCTGGTCGGTTAGAAAATTGAATGTACTTGGTTTTTCTGTGCATTAAAGGAAACTAGATTCTCTTGTCCCCATTCATTAATTCTAGAAAGGTCCTGGTTCAGAGAAATTGCAGTGTTTATTTTTGAATTTATAAGATCGGGTTGGTGAAAGAATTGGTAATGTGAAGGAACTGTGGAGTGTTGAGTCATCTGCGTAGGAATGTATTGGATTATGAGTGGTAGATATGAGATCATTGATATGAATGAGGAACAGAGTTGGGGCCAAAACGATCCCTGGGGAACACCAGCATTTATTGAGTGAAATTGAGAATAAAGGCCATCTACCATTACACGTATTTTTCTGTTATGAAGATAAGAAGAAATTAGTGGAACTAATGATGCAAGGCCGTAGTGTGACATCTTCGACAATAAGGATTGATGCCAGACTCCTTCAAATGCCTTTGATATATCCAGTGCTATTGTATGTGTTTCACCATGTTGGTCTGTTAGCTTGGTTGATTTGATGCGTAAGAAGAAGGCAAAGAATGTCTGCAGTTGATCGACATCGTCTAAAACCATATTGCCTATCACTGATTAATTTATTATTCTCCAGATGCTTAATTATGTGATATTTAATATAATTTCAAAAACTTTGCCAAGAGTGGAAGTTTATAGCTATTGGTCTGTAGTTTGATGGTCTGAAGAGGCACCTTTTTTAGGAACTGGATGGATGTTTGCTTTCTTTCCAGGGTACTGGGAAGCATGATGTATGAGTACACAGACGGAAAATTTTTTGCCAATACAGGAGCGAGCACCAAGGAGCAATTCTTAAGTACTATTGGAGGAATTTCATCTGGACCAGGAGCCTTATCTACTGAGAGATTCTGCAAATAGTTTTGACATGTCTGTGTGTGGATCTTAATTGAGGGAATTTCAGGTGAATTAAAATTAAGTACAGGGACATCTTGATTTATGTCATCTAAGGTTGAGTTGGTGGAGAAAATATCTGCAGAAGGTTAGCTTTACCTCGTGGGTCACTTACAAGATTGCCAGTCGGAGATTTTAATGGTGGAATAGATGAAGCAGTAGTGAAGTTGGATTTGAATGAGTTAAGAGTAGACCAAAATATTTTGTTATCATTTGGATTATTTAGAGTTTATTTGCCTGCTTATGGAGAAAGTTTGATTTAGTTAGGTTTAATACAGTTTTGGCATGATTTCTGATGTTTCTAAAGTAATTAAAGGCTTCATGTGTTTTTGATCTTGTGTATGCATTGTAGGCTATTGCTTTTTGTTCAGTTCTCTAGCACAATTATGGTCAAACCATTTAGTGAATTAGATCTTTTACTGTACTTTTGATGAGGAATAAAAGTTTCCATTCCAATTTTTACAAAATCATGTATGTGGCTCAAGGTGGAGTGTGCATCATTAGAAAAGAAAGAGGTACAGGGAAATCTCAATAAAGAAACCTTGAAGACCCTCCCAGTCTGCCCTATCGTAATGCCATTAGTCCCCAAACAGGGTTCAGAGTGGGAAGGTGTGGTAGGTGATAGACAGGTGGCCTGTATCAGACAGTGATCAGAAGATCCAAGTGGGGACCTCACTGTAACATCATAATTTTCTGAATTGGTTGTTAAAAATAAGTCCAGTAGGTTGGGAATTATGATTAGGATTATCTGGTACACGGGTTGGTTGGTTGACTAGTTGAATGAGATTAAATGAGTCTGCAAATAGCTCACATTCAAGACCAGCATCATCAGTCCTGGCTGAATGAGTGAGCCATTCAACATTATGGACATTAAAATCACCCAACACAGTGATTTCAGAAGAAGCATTTAAGTTGAGGACACTGAGTTGTGAGGACAGAGAATCAAAAAGACTTTGCTCTGGAGGATTATATTTGGGGAACCGGTAGATGCAACATTGTATTTAAAATTTACCAGCAGAAATTAATTTGTATATAGAATAATCAAAAATAGGGGACAATTGAAACCAGTAACCTCCTCCAGGGCAATTTCAGATTTTGCGAAGCAACATACACCACCTTTAGGTTCTGAAATTTTTGGAGCAGTTTGATAACCTGGAAAATTAAATCTAGATGTGTCAGATTGATGTTACTTGAGTCTCTGTCAAAAAAAGGAGAGTAGGAGATTCTGCTTGAAAGAAAATTGGTGTACAGAATTGATGTTAGAGTGAAGTCCCCTTATACTACTAAAGAAGATGCTGTACTGACAACCAGCTTTGCGACGTTGCATAGCTCTTGACACAGTCGCATGATGACGACCGGGAGGGCCCTGTTTGGTCAATAACCCAACCCTGCCGGGGGTGTGGATATCCGAGGGACCACCAGGTTTGCTCTTAACAATTGTACTGCCATATTTAAAGGTAAGTGTGATGTGTTACATGTATGATATGTAGTGGGAAGAGTAGTATTTTATGGATAGAGGATAGCGATGTAGGGCAATGTCGTGAAGTTGGATGTGTATGTTATATAAAGAGGGTTTTCCTGATACCCCTGATGTGAGCAGAAAGATATGTATCCAGCTACCAAGGCCTGGGAGAGAAAATGGAATTCAGGCTATTCCCTGAGTCTCCCGAAACCTTGGCGGTAGTACTTCCCTGGGCGGGGCTGCCTACCCCTACTACCTACTGAAACATCTCTTTTTCTCTTTGACTGCAGCTTCGACATCGTTGTTCCACCACCAGGAGAACTTATGTCTGGGTGGCCTCTTTGTTTTACCACAGACTTTGTCTGTGGTATCAAGGAGGTTGCGCTCTATAAAGTTCCATTTGCTATCAACATCATCTGGCCTAACACCTATTCTCCTTTCGATTTCCATCATTTCGTTGTGGAATCTGTCTCTGTGCTCCTCTTTTTCCAACAACCATACTTTCCTTTTAGGAAAATGAACTGTCTTTCTAACAGGAACTCTACTTAGGCACATGTCACACACTAAGAGCTTGTGTTTGGGGATGCATTCTTCATCTGGTATGATCTTAGTGTCTCTAACCCATTTCTTGTCAGATTTGCTGATAAGGAAGTAGTCTATCTGGCTACTGGATCCACCTGATTCATATGTTATCAAATGGCTCATCCTCTTCCTAAACATAGTATTAAACACCACCATCCCCGTGTCAGCACAGTGACCCAGTATGTATTTGCCTCCCAGGTTCCTTCGACCATAATCCTGTCCTCCATGCACGCCCTTATATCCGTCGGCACCTGCCCCGACATGTCCATTCAAGTCTCCTCCCAGAATTACTACCTCCCCTTCCTTGCATCCGACAACCACCCCTAGTAATTCATTCCAGAACCGTTCTTTGACAGCTCTAGCGAAGCCTGCTTGGGGAGCATATGCTAATATACCATCTCTGACTCTCGCCCCGACTTTCATTCTAAGTAAATCAGTCTTTCATTAAACCTTTTAACTTCTATAACACAATCTGCCCACCTCTCTGCCACCAGGAAACCAACCCCTCCTGTACCATGTTAATTTCTCTTCCATCTAAAGTTTAAGCATTCATTTTTGCCGGTAATCCACCTCGCACTCCCTCCTTTCTACCGGGTTTCCTGGGCACAACATACATCCAATTGTCGTCTGTCTAGCATCTCCGCAATATCACCTGTCCTTCCTTTCATAGTACCCACATTCACACATCCGAATCTAAACATGGGGGAAGAATCTGCGGTAGTGTCCTTTTGCGATTTTATATCAACAGACTTCTGTTTTCTCTGATAGTTATTTTTTGTCATGATTGGTATTTTGCCAACGTTGGAGGTCACTATCCCCAGGTATCCAGTTCCAGGCAACCCCGGGCAGTTGTCACCCAAAGGCCATCCCATAATCTTAATAGGGGTGGGACCTAGGGGCCTCGGTGCACCCCACCAGAACCAACCGCAGGGACGCAATTCGTGCGCGCATACGGCACTACGGCTGGCCCGGTATTATGCGCCTAGTGATAGGGCAGCCTTCCGGTGCGCTACCTCCGGGTTTGGGCCCCTGTACTTCTAGGCGGAAAGTGCCAGCCTGTAGATGGTGAAAAACACTATGCCCTGTAGGCTACCCTCTAGGTCCTCCTGGCTGCACCTCCAGGGGGCCCAAGCTGGACCTGAGGTAGGTCCCTCCACGTCAGTGAGCCGCTATTAGGCGAGTTTGAAGCATGTTTTACATGGGGTGACTGCTCTGACTAGCCCCCAACCACAGTTGTTGGCTGTGGGCCTAGCCTTTGCCAAGAGGGGCTTAACCTGCAAGGCAGTAGGCGGTTTGTGTGAGGTTTGCTCCCCTAGATAGGTTGCCGACCACGGCTGACGAGTCCTGTCTACCCGAATTGTGTAGGATTGTCACCCCGAGATGGGTTGCCGACCAAGGCTAACGAGTCCCACTCCAACCATCCACCCATGTGGCCATTGTTTTGTTTATGTGTAAGTACTTCCTTACACCACTAACAATAATAATAATAATGATAATAATAATAATATAATAATGATAATAATAATAATAATAACAATAATAATAATAATAATAGTAATATCCTTACAAAGGATATATTCAACTCAAATGAATGATTGGTTGCCCCCCAGCCAATCATTTGTTTGAATGTGTGTGTACCGGATGTGCGAGTGAGTAATCAGTAATTAGAAACTCTACCTTTCTTATTGATAATTTGTTTGAACAAAAAATATATTCATTAAATACATTGCGATGTATAGTAACCCATTACATGTAGAATAGGTAGTAGAAGCTACTGGTAGTTTTAATGTTACAACAAAAATAAACTTATATTTATAATGATAAGTATAAGATATAATACGCATCCTAATTATATACTTATTATTAAGTTTAGGTGTTTCAAATATTTTCCGAATTGCTCTAGAATTAAAAATACTTGCATTAAGTTGATACATGTGTCGCACAGACAATTGTGTTTTTAATATTGTAAGTTTCTTATTTTCCAATATGTCGACATTATTATACAGCAATTTAGTTAGTGTGTGATACTATATAATTATAATGATCACCTTACAGACCATCAAAGTAGGGTATTATAGAATGGTAATAATAATAATAATAATCGTCTGGTTACTTATATAGCGCCCGTATCTCCTCCTTCGAGGATTCTCAAGCGCTTGACACTTCTTTAATCAACCAGAGACCATTACCCATCTCCCTTGCTCATGGGAAGACAGTAACCGCCGGCTATATCTCAGAAAAGCTTTTCAATCTGAGCGGGGATTGAACGCGAGACCTGTAACAAGGAAAGCAGGCACGCTATCAACTGAGCCAGCCGTCCTTGTATAGTAAGAAATAAGAAATACAGTTTAAAAAAAAAACCTGAATAACATAAATTCAGTTTTTCTGTAGCCAGAATAAAAGGTAAAACAGACGTGTTCGTGCTGAAAGGGTTAAACTCGGAAGTATTAGCAACTGTACCTATTTAATGCTAGATATTCATTCTATCTATCTCTATCTATTGCCTGACGCCGTGATCCCCGAAGGGGTGGCCACGAACGAACCGCCCCCATATCCCTCTGTCCCCAGTCAGTCGACGCCCCTCCCCTCAACCAGCACCGCCTTCGTTCATGTAGTTCCTCACTCCATCCTTCCACCTCATATTCGGTCTACCTCTCCCCCTCTGTCCCTCCACCTCGCTCTCGTACACCCTCTTAGTCATTCTCTTGCTTTCCATACGTTCCATATGGCCGAACCATCTCAAGTTGTTCCTTTTCACACTTTCCAGCACATCTACCTCCACACCACACCTCCTTCTTACTTCCTCATTAGTCTGTCTATCCCTCCATGTAACTCCGCACGCACTCCTTAAGTAATTCATTTCCACTGCTCTCACTCTTGGTCTGAGTCTCTCAACCAACGTCCATGCTTCGCTTCCGTAAGTCAGTGTCGGGATTACCACACTGTCATGCAAGGACTTCTTCACTTCCATACTGACCACCCTATTTCTTGTTACTGCTTTTAGCATTCCTACAACCCTCTTCCCCTGTTGTACCCTCTCCCACACCTCTTCATCCATAGTCCCATCTTTACTCAACACACTGCCCAGATACTTAAAAGAGTTGACGATCTCCATAGCCTGACCGTTCAGCTTCACCTCACACTCTGTGACTTCACCCCTTTCGAAGACCATAACCTTGCTCTTCCCCGTATTTACCTTCAAATTCCGTTTTTCGCACACTGTTCCAAACTCTTTTACCAGACCCTGCAACTCCCATTCATTATCACTCATCAGAACTGTATCATCCGCAAACAGCAGTATAGGTAGCTTCCACTCAATTCCCTCCCTTTTCAGCGATACACCAACATCCACTGCTCTTGATAGTATTTCTTTCATGACTCCATCCATATATACAGTAAACAACCATGGGGACATCACACACCCCTGTTTCAAACCAACATTCAGGTCAAAGAACTCGCTCTGCTCACTCTCCACACGTACTGCCGCCTTTGCACCCTCATACATGCTCTTCACTGCTTTTCAGCATTCTAATATTGATAAATAATCTCCTCAAATGTACTTCTAGTAATATCCACTGATATAATTATACAGTACTATTCAACAAGCTTTTAACATCAACGCAGCATGCAATCCCTCCAAAACTCACATGTCATATGTATCTTCTGATCTATCAAATATTTCTGATTGGGGCATAGAAAATATGGTTACTTTCAACGCCTCCAAGATCCAATTTATCTCTCTATCTCTCCGTCACAATCTTTCACAAGACTAACAATTACTCTTCAGCAATACACACATTAACCATTCATCTTCTCTCAATATTCTTGGTGTACCTTTTTATCAAACCTTTCATGGAAAGATCATATTACCTCTCTTGCTAAAACGGCTTTCTAGATTTTAGATGTACTCATCCGTCTCCTGGGGTTCTTCACCTCAGCACAGCATTTTGCTTTGTATATGTGCACAGTGTGACCCTGTATTGAGTATTGGTAGCATGTGTGAGGAGGTTCCACCCATACCGCACTTCTCGAAAGAGTATTCAAAAGCATTTCGCCTCATCAATTCGCTTCCTCTTACTAGTTCCCTACAATCTCTTTCTACACAACGCAACGTTGCATCTCTTTCACTCTATTATCGCTGTTACAAAAATGTATGTTTTTCAGAAGTCTCTCAGAGCTTGCGGCGAGTGTGAGGCACCCACCTTTCAGCACAGTCCCACTTCTATTCTATCCAACTCTACAACCCAAGAATTGGCAAATTTTCAGTCTTTCTTCTACTCAAGAAGTGAACTCTGGAACTCTCTCCCTCAATCAATCTGTCCTTTATCCTATAACTTAGACTGCTTCAAACTTCGTGTGTCCAGGCCTTATGACTCTCATGTCCCTTGAATTTGGCTTTCTTTCACTATTTTATCTTTTGGGGAGACGTTCTTTACAGGCAGCCTACCTGCACATAGAAGGGAAAAACAAAAGGTAAACTGAACCATCGGGTGGAAGGAGACTTGTTTTGTCATGCCCAGCAAACGGACCTGTATATTGTATTTCCACATCTTGATATAAAAAACACAAATAGAGAATATCGATATATCCTATGTAGGCCTATTATTAAAATATAACCACCAAACAAAAATAATACTAACTCTAATATACAGACCACCAGCCCAATCAGTGCAAACTGATCGATAAATTATTGAGTAAATTACTGAAGTATGTAACTTACAAGATATCATAATTTTCGGCAACCTTAATTTACCTGTGACCAAGTGTGATGATACTGTCACTTAACATTCCAGACATGACCTGTACGCAAACTTACAAGAAAGTTCACTTTATTAATTTGTTCAATCTCCGACCCGTGAAAATAATGTTCCTGACCTTGTACTAGCAACAAATGAAGACTTATTAGTTTTGAGTGTTGGTGATTAATTCAGTAATAATGACTATCGTACAATCACTTTCAGTTTAAAGTTTAATAGCAATAAACATAATACTAGCAATGAGAAAGTCCTAAACTTCAAGAGGGCAAACTTCCGAAAACGTACAGTAATGCATGATAAAACTAAATGGAGCTGTTTGATTGATAACGACAACATGAACAAACAATGGGAGTTTTTCACCACCAATTACTTGAAAGCGGTGCAAGAGTGCATACCAACAAAAAACAGAAGATCAGTAAATAATAATAAACAAAGGTGGTGGAATAGAGAGATTGCAGCATGTCTGCTTGGTAAAAAGTATGTCCATGGCAGATATAAAATCACTGAAAGCGAAGAAGACAAAGCAATATTCGTAGATCTACGACGCAAAGCCAAAAAGCTAATAAAGCAAAGCAAAAAGACCATAGAGTTTCACGTTGCAAATCATAGCAAGAGAAATCCATAGGAATTCTATGGCTACATTAGAAAGAAACAAGTAGTAACCTCAACAATTGGATGAAAACGGAGACTATACCAAAGATGAAGCACAAATGAGTAATGCTCTCAACACCTTATTTGCATCAGTGTTCACAAAAGAAGTTATATTCCTACAGCAATTCCAATACACACAGTTAATTCAAATGTGCTTAGCAATATTCGAATTACTGATAGAGAAGTAATTCATTGCTTAGACAAACTCAAGGTAAATAACTCGCCTGGCCCCGATACCATTTCTCCCAGAGTTCTCAAATATGCTAAATGTGAGCTCTCCAAATCGCTGACACTGCTACTCAAATATTCTCAGAGAAATGGGATGAGTGGAAACTTGCGAACGAACGTAGCCCCAAAAATAATAAGAAGGCAACAAAGCCTTGCCTAGTAACTATCGCCCAATCAGCTTGACTTCAGTTGTGTGTAAAATACTAGAAACTATCATAAGAGACAGACTCGTAAAACACTTGGAGGAAAACAATATACTTTAATATACCAAACACGGTTTTCGCAACAATAGTTCCTGCTTGGTCAACCTTTAAGATTTCTTCCACGATATCCTAAATCTATATGGTGAGAGTAAAGCTGTAGATATTATATACCTCGATTTTCAAAAACCCTTTGATAAAGTTGCACATAAACGACATAGATGAGGGCCTCTCATGCACAATCTCAAAGTTTGCAGATGATATAACAATTGCAGATAATGCAATCTCAAAAGAAAACGTTCAAGATATGCAAGGCAATCCAGATAAGTTGTCTCAATGGGCTAAAATATGGCAAATGTTTTTCGAGGAAGACAAATGTAAAGTACTTCACTTGGAAGCCGAAATGAGAAAGCGAACTATTCAATGAATGGTACCCAACTCAAGACTGTAGACATAAAAACACGGATTTAGGAGTAACAATATCAAGTAACCTCAAACCTAGTCAACAATGCAAGGAGGTTGTTAAGAAGCAAACAAAATTATTGGTTTCATAGGCAGGTCCTTTGAGCATAAATCCAAAGATGTAATCCTCACTCTTTATAATTCCTTAGTTCACCCACTTCTGGACTATTGCGTTCATTCCTGGTATCCTTACTATGAAAAGGATATGTACAAACTAGAAAGTGCTCAACGCAGAGTCACTAAAATTATACCCAGTCTAAAGAACAAACCATATGAGGAATGTCTTGATGAATTACATCTGTTTCCCTAACAAAGCGTAGATTAAGAGGCGACCTAATTCAAGTCGTTAAGATCATCAGAGGCATCGACAATATGAACTGTGTTTGAATACTTTATGATTGACCGATCAAACTACACAAAGGGAAATGGTTGCAAAATCATTGGTAAATGATTCAGTTCAGTTCAGTCAGTGACAGGAGGAGGTTGTGTTAATTTGAGTTCCTGCCCGGACCACCTGCTGGTGACCCAGTGACCATACGCACCTACCTGTGTTTGGAGGCAGTGCACTTGTGTACATATAAAAGTGTTTTAGCTCAGTTTTTAGCTGTTAGTTGACTTATTTGTTTTTGTTTTCTGTACTTAGTTGTTTGCTCCTTGCTAAGCTTTTTGGGATCATGTCAGGTATGGAGTGCGAGTCCTTTACTGAACTGCATCATCTTATTCTCCAGGTAAGGGAAGAGATGGTTGTGGTGAAGGAAGAGGTCTTGGCTCTAAGGGAGATTAATGTTAAACTTCAGAGGTAAGTGGATTTGATTGAAGACGAAAATCTAGCTTTCAAGCTTAGCCAAGAGGAAATTAAGTCGAGTAAGGGGAAAAGGGAGGAAGTTGATAAATTTTTTATTCATGGCAGGTTGTTAAAAATACGGGTGGGAAAGTCACACTCAAGAAGCAGGATAGTAGAATAGGTATGAGTGTGACAAATACATTCTCTCCTTTGCGAGACGAATGTGAGGGAAAAGATAGTCAGGAAAAGGGAGGGTTAGCCGAAGTGCCTGCCGCCGACTCAACTCCAACCGCTGACGCTGTGCTACCTACCACCACCACCACCACCCCCACCACCACCACCACCACCACCACCAAGGGAGCTTCTGCCACCACCGGGGGTTCTCCAACTGCAGCTGCTGGATCCTCCCGAGGGAAAGGTAAGTCTGTGTCCCGAGAAGGTAAGTCTGTGTCGATTGTGGGCGACTCCATGGTAAGACATTTAGTTAGGGCTACCCGCACTAAACTTAGGAAGGTTGTGTGTCTGCCTGGCCATGGAGTTGGGAGGGTTTTAGAGAAGATGGATCACATCTTGGAAGATAGTGGAGATAACCCCATTATCTGTCTCAGTGCCGGGAGTAACGATGTTGGTAAGGGTAGAAGTGAGGAACTGCTGCAGCAGTATCGGGATGTGTTAGATAAGGTTAGGATGAAGGGAGGGATCCCTGTAGTACAGTGTATCCTACCCAGAAGAGGAGTTCCCAAGGAATGGACATCCAGGGCGATTGGTGTCAATTGCCGTTTGGAGAAATATTGCAAAGAAAAAGCAATACCATTCATTGATAACTGGGATAGTTTCTATGGGAGAGATGGGATGTACGCAAGGGATGGGGTTCATCTTTCACGGTTAGGGGTTTCTACATTAGCTAGTTCTTTAGATAGGGTGGTTGTGAGGTTTTGAACAGAAATATTGAGAGTGTAAATGAGAGGTTAAATGGAACAATTTTAGCGTCAGGCGAAAGCGATAAGGATATTCAGTCTCATGCTAAAAATGATGACTATATTGCAAATGATAGTAGTGATGGTGCAACGGAAGATGGAAATGTCGTTAGAAATAAAGGTAAATTAGGTATAAAGAAAATAAGTAAATTGAGAGTATATTACACAAACTGTAGGAGTCTATGTAACAAAATGAACGAACTTAGAGCCCTTGTTAGCAAAGAAAATATAGACATAATAGCGCTAACTGAAACGTGGATTAATACAGAAACCAGGCATTTTTTAGCAGAATTTGATATACCAGGATATAGTTTGTTTAAATATGACCGAACAAGTAAGAGGGGTGGCGGTATAGCAGTGTTTGTCAAGAGTACATTAAAAAGCTGTATTAAATCAGGTATTAGACTAAATAACGATAATGAAAGTGTTTGGGTAGAGGTTAACGAAGGTAGTGAGACCATAGTTATTAGAGTTATGTATAGACCGCCAAATATGAGTAGAAATGACGGAACGTCATTATGGGAGGAAATTAAAATGGCATCAAGGTTTAGCAATGTGTGCATTATGGGGGATTTTAATTTTCCGAATATAGATTGGCAGCATCAAATAGGAGACTCTGATTCTGAGGAGTTTATAGAGGTAGTACAAGATAGTTTTTTATTTCAATTCATAGATACGCCGACTAGAGGTAATAATATTCTCGATTTAGTTTTCAGTAACAATGAACATATGGTAAATAATGTAGAGATAGGGGACCACCTAGGAAATAGTGACCACAATTCTGTGTATTTGAATATTCAATGGAAAGGTAATACCAGAGAGAATACAACATTAATACCTGACTTCAGAAAAGCCAATTATGGTGGGTTAAGAAGAGCCCTATTAGCTGACCCTATGGTCAAAAAATTAAGTCGATCCAGGTGTCCAAATGAGTGTACCCCTTCTCAGGCACCTGTCATCTTAAGTCAGGAAGAGACGTCAACCTTGGTAGATACATACGATAATTTTATCAAGTCAGTATTCAATGCACAAAATAAATATATCTCCAAAAGAAAATTTAGATCAACGCAGAACCAACCCAAATGGATGAATAATAGACTATTAGATCTTCTAGGACAAAAGAGAGGAATATATAGAAAAATTAGGAAAGGCGAAATTCACCTACTTGCTTACTATCAGAATCTATCAAGACAGGTAAAAAAGGATATTGGGAAAGAAAAAAGAAATTATGAAATTAAGGTTGCCAATGACTCAAAAAATAATCCTAAAGCTTTTTACCAACTATATAAATCCAAGGTTAGAGATGTAATTGGTCCCCTTAAAACTTCGATAGGAGAAATGACAGAAAATGATTTAGAAATGTGCAGTACATTAAATAGTCAATTTCTTTCTGTTTTCACTAATGAAAATTTGGCACAGTTTCCAGAAGTCCGTAAGGTATATAGCGATAGTATAGAAAATAGGTTAAGTACGGTTACTATAAGTAGAAATTATGTGCTTAAGGAAATTGACAGACTGAAACCTCATAAATCGCCTGGTCCTGATGAGGTATATGCTAGAGTATTAAAAGAATGTAGGGATGAGTTAAGTTATCCATTAACATTTTTATTTAACAAGTCATTGGAGACAGGTATAGTTCCAGAAGCTTGGAAGCTTGCAAACGTAGTTCCGATCTTCAAAAAATGTGACAAATCAATAGCATCCAATTACCGTCCCATTAGTCTTACATTAATCATAGGAAAGCTACTAGAGTCAATTATTGCTAGTAAAATTAGAAACCACTTAGATACATTTAATTTAATAAATTCTTCGCAGCATGGATTCACTCAGAGACGTTCTTGCCTTACTAATTTGATTAATTTTTTCTCAGAGGGTATATGAAGCAGTAGATAATGACAAGTCATATGATATAATATATTTAGATTTCAGTAAAGCTTTCGACAGAGTCCCCCATGAGAGATTGATGAGAAAGGTTGAGGCGCATGGAATAGGTGGGGCGTTGTTGGGATGGATTAGGTCATGGCTAATTGGTAGGAAGCAGAGAGTCAGCATAAATGGTACGAAGTCAGAATGGGGAGCAGTCAAAAGTGGTGTCCCCCAGGGATCTGTATTAGGTCCTCTGTTGTTTGTTATATACATAAATGACCTTGATTTAGGTATAACTAGTAGGATAAGTAAATTTGCAGACGATACCAAAATGGGGAGAACAATTGATTCAGATAGAGATATAGAGTGCCTCCAAAGGGATCTAGATACCTTACACGAATGGTCAGTAAATTGGCAGATGAAGTTTAACATTGACAAATGCAAGGTATTAAAGATAGGGAAGATGCATACAAATGTTAAATATAAACTAGCTAATGTGGAATTAGAAAACTCGAATTGTGAGAAAGATCTAGGTGTGTTTGTTAGCAATGATTTGAAGCCTAGACAACAGTGTATAAGCGTTCGAAACAAGGCAAACAGGATTCTCGGGTTCATCTCTAGGAGTGTGAGTAACAGAACTGCTGATGTTATCTTAAAACTTTACTTGTCATTAGTGAGACCCCATATGGATTATGCTGTCCAATTTTGGTGTCCTTATTACAGAATGGACATAGATTCATTGGAGAGAGTTCAGCGTAGAATGACAAAAATGATCCATAATATTAGAAATCTTCCGTATGAAGAAAGGTTGAAGAAATTAGGTTTACATTCGTTAGAGAGATGCAGAGTTAGAGGGGATATGATAGAGGTGTTCAAGTGGGTTAGTGGGATTAACAAAGCGGACATGACAAATGTACTAAAGCTCAGTGATAGCGAAAGAACTCGTACCAATGGTTTCAAATTAGATAAATTTCGTTTCAGAAGAGATATAGGCAAATATTGGTCTGGTAACAGAGTTCTAGATGGGTGGAATGGACTACCAAGTGCTATAGTGGGATTAAAAACGATAGGGAGCTTTAAGATAAAATTGGATAAGCATATGGACGAGAAGGGTTGGGTGTGAAGGGGGATCAGCAGGGTTGGGCCAATCAGCGCTCTGCAGACCCCGTAATCCTGCATTAATCTCTAACCGTTTTGGTAAGATGATCCTCAGGGTATTGAGCCTATAATTGGGCTTTGTAATTGGGGTTGTGTGGGACAGGGATCTGCCTTGCTTAGGCCAATCGGCTTTCTGCAGACTCCCATTTTCTTATGTTCTTACGTTCTTAAATCATTCAACTCGCACGAATCCAAGAATTTCTTCATCAATCGAGTTGTTTACTTGCGGAATGGAGATGTTATAGACTGCAACACTTTTGATTCCTTCAAAGTTCGCCTTGACAAGCACCTTGCTCTGAATCCAAGGTTGACTGCATTTGTAAATGAATAAAATATGTCCTTAGTTGTGCTATTTGATTAATATTGTCCCCTCTCCTTGCCATGTTAATCCCCAAGGAGTTGTTTCCTTTTCACATCTTTATCTCTCTGAAATACTGTTGGACTCTAGAAACAGCTGTATTTTGGAGTGCAAGTAACCTTAAGGGGCGGCCAGACCTGTTGTTGCTTGTTTTCCCTTGTACTCCTTTGTACCTGGATTTTAAAATTCGCTTTCTTGAATATTCTAAAATAGGGTATTAGGAAAAATAATTACCGACTCCCGGAATAATGTATGCAGCACAGGAAGGATTTCTACGGCAGGAATGGGTTCGGAGGAATAAAATGAACTCTCCATGTCCTACAAATTTCTTTCCTAAAGTAAAGAATAGTAATCTAATAGTAGCAACAATGAAAACAGAATGCAAGAGTTTAAATTGTTAAGCCTATAATTATGATATTGTGTAACCAAATAAAATAATCTATAAAATATACATGCATCTTAAGATCATTTGATAGCCAAATATCTGGTTTCAGATTCCATTTTCATTTGTGCTCACCCTTTTTGAGTCACAGAGGTTAGAAGGCAAGATTTGTGGTCCAATTATAGTAAAGTCAGTTAAGTAATAAATACAACCCATTGTATACAGATGGTACACTATATATGGTATCACACAAGAACATCTACCTTCAACTTTTGATATACAAGTTTATTATGACATATGTTTATATTTTGTTCAACCAGTATCGGTATCGTGCTGACTTCCTGCCTAGGCAAACTCTTTCGTCTCTGTCTCTCCACTAACATCTTATGCATAATATCCTAATCTCTTCTAAAGATGTACTTTCTACCCTCTCTGTGCTTAATTCTAAGAAGGCGTATGGTTCGGACGGTGTTCCTCCTGTTGTACTCAAAAACTGTGCTTCCTTGCTGACTCCCTGCCTAGGAAAACTCGTTCTTCTCTGTCTCTCCTCTAACGTCTTCCCTTCTTGCTGGAAGTTTTCTCTCATTCAACCTGTCCCAAAGAAGGGTGACCGCTCTCAACCCTCCAACTATCGTCCAATTGCTCTCATCTCTTGTATCTCTAAAGTTTTTTAAACTATTCTTGCTTCCAAATTTCTTAAGTATTTCTCTACTCATAATCTACTCTCAGATCGACAGTATGGCTTCCTTAAGGTTCGCTCTACTGGTGATCTTCTTTCATATCTTACTAACTCTTGGTTATCCTCCCTTCGGGACTTCGGGGAGACCTTTTCTATTGCACTAGACATATCGAAGACCTTCGATAGTGACTGGAACAAATCTTTAATGTCTAAACTATCCTCCTTCGATTTTTATCCCTCCATCTGTGCCTTGGTTTCGAATTTCCTTTCCGGCCGTTTCATAACTGCGGTTGTGGACAGCCATCGCTCACATCCTCATCCTCTCAACTCCGGTGTTCCTCTGTCTATCTGCCATTCTCTTTCTAATTTTCATAAATTATCTTCTCAACTGTACATTCAGTCTCATCCATTCATATGCAGACGACTCTACCTTATACTAATCAATTAGTTTTCCAGAACACCCCAGCCAGCAATCCCTCAAAAACAAACATAATGAAGCCATACAACATATCTTCTGATCTAACTAATATATCCAATTGGGGCAGAGATGACCTTGTTGCCATTAATGCTTCCAAAACCCACTTTCTCCATCTTACTAACCGTCGGGAACTCCCAGAGGACTATCCCTTATACTTTAACAATACAAAATTCAATCCTTCATCTTCTCTCAAAATTCTCGGTGTCTCTTTTTCTTCTGCTCTCTCTTTGAAGAACCATATTACCAGTCTTGCTAAGTAAGCCTCCCAGAAGCTTGGCACGCTCAACTCAACCGCCTCAAAGTTTTTTTTTACCCCTGCACAGCTTTTTGCTATGTACAGAGTCATAGTGCGTCCTTATATTGAGTATTTTTCACGTGTCGATCCTTACACATCGCACTCCTAGTCAAAGTATAAAGGAAAGCCTTTCGTATCATTAACCCGCTGAGTCCCAGGCAATTTAAAATATATGTACCACCCAGGCCCGGCAGGTTTTGAAAAAAAAAAATCCAGAAAACACCAGGAATGGGTAAGGAATGAAGGAAAACCCACAAAAAACCGATCCCCTTGGTCATTAAGGGGTCCTACGGTGTGCCCGAAAGTCGGATTTACAAGAGGGGAAATGTGTAGGCAAAAACACCCAAAAACAGATTTTTAAGCGCTCACGGGCACGCGAATGACTTTGAGAGTTTTCAACCATTGGCATTGTTGTTTGGGATACTTACACAGTTCCCATACAAATTTGAGCCCTCTAGGTGCCATAGGAACGGAGTAATTAACATTGACGCATACGTATGCGTCGCTGGGGCTTAGCGTTACAAAATTTTTGGACGCAAACAGTGCGTCGCTGGGGTTCTGTAGGTTAACTCCCGTCCACTCACCAACTCTCTGCAACCTCTCTCTCTTCAACTCCAAAGATGTAATCCTAACTCTTCACAATTCCTTAGTCCGCCCTCTCCTGGAATATTGCGTTCGATCCTGGTGTCCTAAGTACAAAGACAAAATATAGACAAGCTAGAACGAGTTCAACGTAGAGTTACCAAAATGATACCTTTCCTAAAGAACAAACCATACAAGGAGCTTCTTAGAGAATTAAATCTATTTCCTTTAACCCAGCGCAGATTAAGAGGCGACTTATTTCAAGTGTTTAAAACAATATGAACTGTAATGAATATTTCACTATCGACCAATAAAATTACACGCGGGTGATCGGTTGCAAAATATTGGTATATCTTTTAACTTACACGATTCTAATAATTTCTTCTTCAATCGAGTTGTCATCTTGTGGAATGGGCTTCCCCGAGATGTCATAGACTGCAGCACCGTTGATTCTTTTAAACTTCGCCTAGACAAACACCTTGCCTTAAATCCACGACTGACTGTAATTAATAAAGTATTTGTTTTCTTCTATTATATTACTAACAACTCTCCCCTACTAACATCTAATAATCCTGCCACGGACATTAGTCCCAGGGCAGTCTTCCCTATCCATTTTTCCCATACCCACTCTAAACTACTGTTTGGACACTTGACCATCAGTGTTTTGGAGGCAAGCAGCCTTGAGGGGTCGCTGGATCTGTTGTTGCTTGATTTCCTTTATACTCCTTTGTACTCTTTGCCGCAATGTTGCATCTCTCTCGCCATTCTATTGCTACTACAATAATCAGTGTTCCTCAAGAGCTCTCCCAGTGAATACCACCTCCTCTACGTAGGGTATGTGGTACCCGTCTTGCAACACAATCTCACCCCTACTCTGTGCAACTCTCCAACTCAAGAATAAAACGATACTCCCAATCCTTCTTCTATTCAACAGATGAGCTCTGGAAATCTCTCCCATAATCAGTCTTTCCCTCTTTCTATGACTTAAATTGCTTCAAACTCTGTGTATCCAGGCATTTTGGCTCGAACGTCCCTTGATGTTGGCCCTGTCACTCGTTCAACTCGGGGAGAGGTGCTCGCTGCAAGCAGTTCTGCCTTTTGTCTCCCTCACTCACATAAAAAAGAAAGATAGAGTGGTTTTAGGTTTACCACATACCACAGTTGCCAACTCAACTTCAAGGAGAGGTGCTAACGCGATTACGGCTGAACACATATTCTAAATGTGTAAGTCTCCCCAAAAGAAACCCTTAATTAAACAAACATTAGATTAAAGCAACCTGCTCTGCTAAACAAAAACCTGGAATAGTGATCAAAGTATTAGATCAAATGATTACTACACACTGATGTTAAATTATATATTTTATATAGCAATACCACTTTCAAATTTCATGAAACGAATTTGAAGTGCTGGGTATGTAGCCATCTTTCCAAATAGGCAATAACTTAAAATATACTTTTTACTTAATACTATCATTATTTGTTTACTTATTATTATTATTATCATTATTGTTGCTAATATTATTATTAATTATTATTATTATTATTAATTTTATTATTATTATTATTGTAATATGAGCATTGCTATTATTATTATTATCATTATTATCATCATCAACTATCTAGTTAAGCTATGTTTTAGTAAAATAGCAGACAATGGACGAGGAACTGAACAATTCACCCACAAACATGCTATGAGGTATTAACATATTTACCGATAATCCTAATGTATTTTTTTTTTTCACTTAAGCATCAACATAATAAAATCTCCTATGATATACTGGTTATAATACACACTTAATTTTAATTAAGATGACCTTTAATTGTAGTGGAAAACGTTTCGCTTATTCAAGCATCAAGTTGGGTGGAGCTAACCTGGAGGTGGGCAGAGAAGTGTAAGCCAACGAGATAGTGTTTATGTAATGCTAGTGACGGAAGAATTGGAAGGCGAGGCACAAGGTGGCTTCAGGAGAAAAAGAGGATGTGTGGACCAGATGTTCTCTCTGAGATATATAGTAAAGAAATATCTGGAGAAGAGTAAAACGATATATGCAGCTTTCATGGATCTCGAAAAAGCCTAAATGACTGAGAGGAGAGAGACAAGGAATGTGGAAGTTCCTAAAGATATAAGGAGTAGGTGGCAACTGCTGAGAGCAGTACAGAGTATTTATGAGGGTGTAAAGGAGATGGAGGGTGCATGGAGGACGAGTTGAGCGAATTTTTTTATTTGAAAGTTCGGTTGAAGCATGGGTGTGTCATGTCTCCATGGTTGTTCAATGTATTCATGAATGAAGTTATGAAAGAGGTTCAAGGGAGAGCAGTGGATACTACAGTGACATTCAAAAGAGAGAGACATGATACTCTGTTATTAAGGGGGCTTTCTGGATAGGAGGCCATGTATGGAGCCCGGTGCTGGTGCGTTGCAGCAGTGCAATGTGGATCTGCACATGCACGACGAGTTTGATTCTTCTACCTTCCAAATCAACAACAGCATGCCATCTCGTAACTCAGAGGTAACGGTTAGGGCTCACACCCTCATGAGGTCTAGCATTCGATCGCAGCACAATACCGAATATTTGTGCCTGTATTTTAATTATAGAAAAACAAGTTAGATAAGGTTAGGTTGGTTAGGTTAGTCTAATAGAAATAGAAATATATATTTTGAACACAATATCAAAGTTGTCGCGCATGTGCTGACTCAAACGGCACCGCACCAGCACCGGGCTCAGTACATGGCCTCCCTTCTGGACCCCCTTTTCCCTCATGTTTAGCCCCATTATTTTTTCAGGTTTTAAGACATTCGCCCCATTAGTTTGGCAATTTAGTAGTAATAGGCTTTCGGGCAATAATTATATTCTACCTATAAATGCACAAATTTATATTATGAAATGGGGTTTTTGGCGGTATTTTTGTCAGCTTGATGGAGGTGTAAGGAGAAAATCTAAAAATAAAACTATAAATAAATAACAAATAAACAAACTTATGCCGAGGATTAGGCAAGCCGCCCTTGATACTCAGCTGCCTACACCTGCCGGAGTGCACCAGGGCACCCCTACCACCACTACCAGACAGCAGGCAATGGGAGCCCCTCCTACCCCTGGCTGGACACCCCAAAAGCTCTAGCACACCAGTGCCTTGCACAGACAGGTGAGGGACACCCCATACAGCTGCCCTCCATTCCGGTACCCATACCCGAGGATCCCACCTGCACCGTCCAGAGCCGGTCCGGGACTTTCAGCCCCTCCTCCAGCCACACCGACTCCGCACCCCTCGCCCCACGTGAACCAAGGGCAGCGCCATCCATTTGGACCCCACAATGATGGGGTTTCCCCTTACCCCGTTTTCACACATCCAGAACGAGCTCAGAATTCACAAATCCCCCAGAAAAAAAGAGAGGGGCGCCCCCCCAATAGTATTAGCCAAAACAAACCCTCACAGACTATTTTGTCACCAAAAGGCAGTGCTACTGCCCTGCGCCACCAGAACTGATGTCACCCGCACAGGATGACCTTGGATTGGCTAGCTTTTGGGTTACCTCAGCCAACCTGGGTGACTGGACGCCACCACCACCCATTGCTGATTTGTTAATGGAGGGGATCCGAAAGCAAATACTGAGGGCCCTACCACTACTCTCCGCCCTACCCCTGTCGCCGTAGTGACAGGGGCATATGTCAACAGTGGAAAGGGCCAAGGTTGCCCATTTTCCATGTAGCCGAAAAAGGTCGAGGAATGCCTAAAATGTGAAAAGTTAATAGGTGCTCAGAGCAGGTTAGGGAAAGTATCTCACCTTCCCTCGTGTGTCTGAGTGTTCTATAACCTATCTAGGTGTTCCAATGACCCTAATGCTCAGTGTGGTAATTAATTATTTGTTCTAAGTATCCTACCTGTAAACGGCTAATCCCGACAGGTGTTAGTCAATATTTAACCTCTTCTGTTCGGTGCCCGTCATCTGACGGGCACCATTTTTAGTCTATTATGAACACTGAGAGAGAGGCCATGTGTTGGAGGGAGCATAGAGTGGCTCCAACTGCTCGCCACAACGAGCGGGCACACACTGAGGGCGAGAGACGGCTGTCTCACTCATATGCAGTGTCACATAAAGCAAAAACAGCAAAAATGCCCCATTCTACCGATTTTCGCCTTTGTTTGCAAGATAACCAGATGTCGTACAGGGATGATTCAGGTGTCATTGGAAAGCTCTATAATTATATTACGTTCTGGCTCTTGCTTATGCATGAAAAAGAGCATGGAATGAAGGAAATTGTCGTCAATTATGCCTCACTGCAGAAGACACTGCTAGTTGATGCTTATATTATACGTGGTCTGTCTGTCAGTCCCTCAATAATGTAACCTTTTATTCGACCAGTTTGCCTTTATATTGTACTCTCAACACGCTACCTATAAAATACATCGTCATCTATAAGTAGACTATTACATGTTTGTCCGGCCACTCATCCACCAAACCTTTGCCTTATCTATAGATGTCCAGCTCTGCCTTACAGGCACACCATTATTAGAGTCAAGCTAGTTTTCCCCAAACACCCCTACCACACTCACAAGCACTGCTAGGATTGTTCATCTTATCATCTTTGTATATTTCTTTGTACGTCATGTATTTCTTACATGTCTATGCTTGTTCATAATTGTTATCAAAGTCCTTGAAGCATATTATGTAAACTACCTGTGTTAATCCATATTAGTAATATTGCCGTTTACTTATAACATTCGTTGATGTCACTCAGGTATGTTATGTACACTACCTATATAACTACATGATATCAGCATTGTTCTAGGACTGCTGTCCACATGTATAAGACTCAACTTTTACTATTCCCCCCTATAATAAATGTGTTAACCTAACTCGAGTATTCACTGATGTATTTCTCCCTTGTAACACTGACCTTCCGTTGACACAAGTGGTACAAATATGTTCCTGTTCGCTTTGGTCTTCATATTCCTTATTCGTCTTCGATTCCCAGTAGGAGAATCAATTACTTCCATTATATATATATATATATATATTTATATATATATATATATACAGTATATCTATATACAGTATATATATATATATATATATGGTGCGTGAGAAGCTGAATTTGAAAGTGAATTTTGAAAGCGGGAGGAATGAAATAACCATCTGTGTGATACGGATCATTGGCAACGAGATGAAGAATATGACATCCTTTAACCCTCAGCTGACAGTGACCGTCATATGACGGGAGAGAGAATATTGGCCACCCCTGCGGTGCCCGTCATATGACTTGTGCCTTTTTTAGGCCAATATGAGCGATGAGAAAGAGAGCGAGCATTGCAAGGACAACAGGCGGGCTTGGTTCGCTCGCGACAGCGGCGGGACCCGCACTGATACCTACTGTATCGATCTTCAACCTCCACCTCCATATCTCTCAAAATAAGGATAAATCCGGGGATAATACTTCATTTTAGGGTATTGTCACTTTCAGTTGCACGATCGTTGCAAGAGAACCCGTCGTCGTATTAGGATGATTCAGATGTCATTGGAAAGCCCGCTTTTTGCTCTTTCACGAATGTATAATTGTATTACGCTCTGGCTCTTGCTTATGTATGAAAAAGAGCATGGAATGATACTCATTTTCGGTAAGTGTGCAGGCCAGGTGCTACCATGATACTATCCAAAATTCTTTGACTTTCTAACTTCTAAAGTGGAACACATTTTATCCATCTCTCCTTGCGCAGAAATCCCCATCTTAGATAATTTCAATGTTCACCACCACCAATGGATCTAATCTGTTTCCACTGACAATCCTGGTGAACAAGCCAACATCTTTTCTATCTTAAACGACCTAGAGCAGTTAGTCCAGCAACCCACCTGTATCCCGGATCGCTTCGGAGAACGGCCCAACATTCTTGACTAATTCCTAGCCTCTAACCCTTCTGCTAATACTGTACATTTTTTCTCTCCTGTTGGCTCCTCCAACCATAAACTAATATCTGTCACCTGTCCTATCTCTCCGGTACGGCCACCTGATCGTCCCTACCGGCGGGGCTTATAGCACTTTGGCGCCGCCGACTGTGAGGCTCTTTAGCAGTACTCCTTTCATTTCCCATAGAATTACTTTTGATTCCATGGCCGAGGACCCTCAGAGAGTGCTGAACGCATTACCGAGGTTATTCTCCCGGGCAGGGAAGCATACATTCCATTATCTTTCTCTCAGTCTAATGCAAAAAGATTCTTGGTTTACTCACGCTTGTTCTACTGCTGTCCACAACAAGGAGGAAGCATTCAAATGGTACCGACGCATTAAGACTCAAGAATCTCATTCTTCCTATGTTTCTGCCCGGAATCAAGCCAAATCTGTTCTTCGACTTGCCAAACACTCTTTCATTTATATAGTGGGGCATATAACTGGAATAATCGTTCATTTCTGGAAACAAGCTCCAAAATTGGCACACATACTCCTTGGGGATTGCTCTTTTGATAAAACCCGTTACCCACCTAAAAATTAAAGATGGCGGCCATTTTTCAAGATGGCCGCCATTGAATATACAGAAATGTTGCATTTCGCAATTAAATCGCAAAGACTTGTCCTATTTGAATGATCTTGGTGTCAAATCATACATTTTTCACTATGTAGAATCCGAATTTGGAACCATGGACTTACTCACTAGCTTCCTTGTACCATAATATCAGTCCCGGACTCATAATTAGGGTAAAAAGTGCCCATATCATAGGCACCATCAGTCTGATATATTATTGGATGTACATGTAGGCAGTAGGCCTATACTTGTTTGTCACTTATTGTCTTGCTGCCTGGATGAGTATACTACAACGCTTCTAAACCTCGCATCTGCACCTGCACAGTGCCGTGCAGGTCAGACCAAAGTAGTAGCATTTGCATCGACCGCAGCATTCCGACTTGCATCCACACTTGGTCAGCTGCTGGCAACTCTCTGCAATGGATGGGAGCTCTGTCCAAACGATCTGCCACAGATCTCCTTTCTTGGTCCAGCCCCAGTTGGCAGGAGTCTGCATTTCGGGTTGTCGTACTGTTGACTGACTCCAGATGCAGCCCGCCTGGTAGGCAGCACGCTTCACATGCTGCTTCAGTGCTGCTCGGGTTGGAGGAATGGCTTCGTACGGCCTCTGCTTCCGAGCAAACATGTCCAACCTCGCTTCATCGACACCTTCAGCTGTGCTGGATCTGTCGTACATCATGACCACGAACTTCTCCAAGGTCTCCAGGTTTTCATCATCAACTACCGGTGGGTACTGGCTGAGTTTGCTGAAGACACCGGAAGCCTAATCACAAACATCCCAGGTTTGCCAAGCAGACTTCTACCCTTTGCCACGGAATGCTGAAACGACATCGCAGCCAGTGAAGGCATGGAAGAAGAGCATCCCTTTGCTCTTTTCTGCAAGAGTGCAACACAAGTCATGTACAGGAACCCACCTCAGGTTCTGTCCTTGGCCAAAGGCAACCCACAACTGCTGCAGACCTAGCTCCTGAAATGCCTGCAGAACACTGACTGCAATGACGACAACATCTGCGTCGCTGGCTTTGACCATGATGACTTTGCTGCCTGCTTCTGTTGCATGCCTGGCATGCACAAAGATCCGCGTGTCAGCTTCTTCATGACTGCACGGTGCCACCCCAGCCAGATTGATAGTGCGGTTGCTGACAGCATCTTCTTCCTTGGTCACAATGACCACATTTGGTGTGGCCACACGTGCAATCTTATCAGCCAGAAAGTTGAACAGCTCGGCTTTGTTGTCATTTTCTCTCAGGAAGTTTCGCCAGTTTGAGGGAATTTTGCCCTTCCCTGTCACCCTGCGTCTCACCCCGCGTCCTCGCTTTGATCTAGTTTCAGCTTTCAGACTAGATGGCCGGTAGACATCAAACACAATGTCTGTTCTTTTGTACTTGGTAGAGTATGCTTGTATTCTAGGAAAGACATTGAGCATTGCGTACTCTTCGAACGTCTTTGAACTCCGTGGGGGCAGACTGTTCACCAACGCTGCACCATCAATGATGATGGTGTCGGCGTCTGGCTGTGCCTCAGGGGTTGTAACTTGGCTTTGAAGAATGGTAGTGAGGTGGGATTTCTGACAGGTGTGGAGCTTTCCACCATCACAGAGGGCAGCAGGATGTGACTGGTTCTCATGACGGAAGAACTCCTTCAAGTCACACTCTCTGCTCTGGCATGATATGAACAGCTTGGAGAACAGTTGACAGTCTTCCTTCAGCACTTTTTGCTTTGAAGAGTCAACAGAGGCTGGTACCTGTCGGAAAAAGTCAACCCTGTTCTTCTTGATTGGTTCATAGAAGGTGGATTCTTCTTCCCCTTCCAGTCCCTTCATAAACTCCTGGAAACGGACCTTGCCTTTCTCAAGGTGTGTGCCAATCAGCTCGGCGGCAGTGTGGTGAGCAATATCCTTTGTATCGAGCGAAAGCAGGTCCCGACTCTCCTCCTGGAAAGGATTTCATATATCTGTCATGGCTTGTGAGAGCTTTTCTACTTTCTCAAGAAACACTCTTTGTGCTCGTTCTGTCTCTTTATGGTGGCTGGTGTGTTCAGTACCCTCTTTGGTCCCACATGCTGCCTCATACTGTGCAACCAAGTGGCTGACTTGAGGACCAGCTATCATCCATCTTCTCAGTGCTGATGGGTCTTCAGTCACGCCGATCACACCCCCGTCTGCCTTGATGACAGCGTGGGCCTGCTCGTGAGCTTGGTCAATAGCCATTGCTGAGAACTGTCGGCTCGATTTGTGTACAACAAAGTTTCCACTCTGGAACTCCTGAGCCAGCTGAAGATTCTTCTGTTCCAGGGTCACCATGTCTCTGTAGTGGATCGGAAGCCACCGTGCATAGTTTACATTGTTGTTGGCAAAGAAGTACGGTATCAGCTCAGCCAGTCACTGACAGTACAGGAAGAAGTTGGCTTCCCTGAATGATCGGATCAACAAGAGGATCACCAGTTCCAATGACAGCACCATATACCAGAAATGAAACTGGAGACTTTGCAGTTTGCGATGCTCACACCAAGCTTCGAAGCTAGGCACCTCTTCGGGTTGTTCATCTGTCTCTTTCGAGTAGTCCGTGTGGGCTGCCTTCAGAAGCTTGTACAGACTGCATGCTGTTATCTGGTGCATCTGCTGTGTCCTAGTGATGCTCGAAGCTGTCAGAAATGAATCTGCTGTCCCAGGAGATGCTATCCCTGCCTCCAAGAGGGCTCATGTCCAAGCACTGTCCTGGAGTAGAGTTCCAATGGACTTCAGTGCCGCCATCTCAATATGCAAGCCTCCGAACATTATGACGAACTTGTCCTCACCGTAGATTTCAGGCCAGTGCCACTGGACCTGCTTGGCTACTGCATATATTGGCTGGTCAGCAGCAATGACTGGCACCTGACTGGGGTTCAGAAATGCCACTATATCCTTGATCTTGTCCATCACATGCTTGACTGTAGCAACCGAGTGGGCCTGATCTCGGAGCAGAGGCAAAAGTGATGTAATGCTGACCTCAAATGGCTTTCCTCTCTTCTGTGAAGCATGGTGGGCTGACCAAGTCACATCCACTGGCCCATCTGTCACAGTGACCTTCTCCAGCCACTCATACTCCATTGCCAGTTGTGGCCTCAGCAGACTGGTGTCTGGGTGTGTCACACCACTCTGGGGAGGAGAGGGTTTCTTCTTGGTGAAGAAGGCCGGCCGGACATTGGTGAAGGAGTCTGGAAGTTCTGGAACTGTCTTCACTTTCTCCTCTCCGAACTTCAGCTGTCCACGCTCATCACCTTTGTCTTCTTTGGTTGGGTGCTGGAAAACAGAGACGCTGGTTCCATGGAAAGAAGTGGTCGCTGTCATTGCAGTGGGATTGTGGTCTATGTTGTCCATGGCTGATGTGGTGAACAGCCCTTTTCGCAGAACTGGTGGACAGACCACCCCATCCTCCACGTACTTGCTGACTGTTGCATCTCCCAGCTGTGCAGATATCTGTAGCACCCTGTCATATGAAATGCTGATGCCATGCTCGTTAAGCATTTCCACCAACTTTCTCTTTCTGGTCTTTGTGTAGATGGACATCCCCATGTAAACAGGGAATGGGGTCTCTCTGTCTTTGGAGTGTCTGTGAGTTGCTGCTCCTTCTTTGTACCTTGCGTAGCAGTTGTACTGAAGCAGCTGAGCAATTGCTAGATCTGTCTTTGATGCGCCAAACCTCAGTTGAGATTTGATGTCCGCTCCGTGTTCAAGCATGGCCACAAACTGAAGAAGAGTGAGTGGAATAGCCTGCTCGATGCACCCCTCATGGAAGGTTCCATCAAATGTGGACTTGTGGTCCAGCATATGTCTTCGCAAGATGTTAGCTGCTTTGCCAAGGATAATCGCTTCACTATAATAGTCAGAGGCTTCTGACAAGACAAAACCCACATCTTTCTGGAAAGCCAGAAGAACATCCCTTCCCTGCTTGTGCACTTCCAACTCAGGTATATCTGACAGCAGTTTTTCCTTCAGTCTTGTGGAGTTGACAGCAGGTGCATCAACACCCAGCTGTTCCAGGCGCTGGGCATACAGGTGAACTATGTCTGCAAGTCGGAAGACTGCAGGACCCTCGCCAGATCTGGTGGTCTCCACTAGATATGTGACTAGCTCTGAGAATGCCTGTGGGTGGGCATCCTCTTCGGGTGCACGTTCCTGTTCCAGTCTCTTGGTGGCTCTGAGGTACGTCCTCTCTCTATTGTACAGGTCTGTCAAGCATGCAAAATGGTATTTGAGCTCCTGTGCAATAGCATCTTCACCGCTGAGTCTTGCAAGAAGTTTTCCGTCATTTAAAGTTTGGGCACATTCATTAAGTCTGTTATTGAGGTTCATCGTCATAACTTGTCTGAGTTCAGAGGATGGGGCTTCTTTGTCACATATGAAACACGTTTGGCCTTCAAGGTTGGTTCTACACAGCTTGGTCTGGCATTCTACTGGCTGAGCACTCTCTGCTCTTCTTTTTCTGGCTCTCTCCAGTTTCGTGTTGTTGAACATAAGGCGACAACTTTGGTGATACTGCGCCTTGTTCCTCCTCAGAGTTTCTTCAATGCCACCACCATCATCAAGTCTGGCTGGATCCAGAGCAATAGGCATCTCATTAATTGCGTGAAAGAGGGGAATAGTAGTCGCAATCATAGTGTAGCCATCATGTTCTTGTGGTTGTTGTGCACGTGGTGACTTGAGCTCTTCACTCTTCTTCTTCTGGCAAAGACAGCAATTGCTCCAGTCAGTCCGGAATTTAGAAGGTCCTGGATCTGTATTTGCCATCTTGGTGAATACAGTATGATAATTATCTGTAACACAGATATAATAGATAACAGATAATCACAGTATATAACAGATAATCACAGTATGATATAACACAGTATGTTATATGATAACAGATATAACAGATAATCACAGTATGATAATTATCTGTATTCAGTGAATCAAGGCCGAGGGGTTATCCTTTTACCACCTTGATCACAATCATGCAGAATAAGGTATGGGATATGACTAGGTTCGGGAATAAAAATATATGACCTACACCAAGCCCGATCGTTCATCCAGTATCATTTAAGTCCCGTGCGATCTGTACACCATCCAGGTAACTACATGCAAAGCAACGTAAAGCCCTGTTACCCTTGGCTCGGCTCTCCCGCGCTGCCACACCCTGTCAATTCAGGTGCGGCTATCTAACTAAACATCTATGTTAAACTACATGTAATCTACAGTAGCTAACTGATGCGGGGCTTATTAGACAGCATTTGGGACACTAGACTAATTATTCAGCTGATACTGAACCCCATGCTGAGTTTCACAGTAGCGGTGCCACCAGTGTGCGCTGGCTGTGCATTGACATCCGCTCTGTTGAGCTACAACTCTACACCTTCCGCTGCAAGTCTCTCAACGTCCCCCCCCCCCCACCGCATCGTGTCATGTCCAATTTGGAAGCCTTGTACAGGAAGATGCTACACATACTAAACCTCTAACACTACTACGATATACACTACCATGCATTTTAGCCGAGTCAGACGTAACATGAACCTCTAATTTAGCAGAATATTAGGATTCCGGGACTGATATTATGTTACAAGGAAGCTAGTGAGTAAGTCCATGGTTCCAAATTCGGATTCTACATAGTGAAAAATGTATGATTGGACACCAAGATCATTCAAATAGGACAAGTCTTTACGATTTTATTGCGAAATGCAATATTTCTGTATATTCAATGGCGGCCATCTTGAAAAATGGCCGCCATCTTGAATTTTTAGGTGGCTAACGGGTTTTATCAAAAGAGCAATCCCCAAGGAGTATGTGTGCCAAATTTGGTGCTTGTTTCCGGAAATGAACGATTCTCCTGAAATTTGCAGTTATCTGCTCCACTAATAATAAATGCACTGAACTATCCAACTCTAACTCTTCCCAAGCTGTCTGGCATCTAGCCAAACACCTCTCCAACCATTTATCTTCTTCATGTTTCCCTCCCATTTTCCACTCTGATGGCACAACCATCACTTCTTCCTCTGACAAAGCTGAACTTTTCTCTCAAAGTTTTGCTAGAAATTCCACCTTGGATAATTTATGTGCTATTCCTCCCTCTCCACCCCCCTCTCTCCTGCTTATGCCTAATATCCTAATCTCTTCTAAAGATGTATTTTCTACCTTCTCTGGGCTTAACCTTTAAACGGCGAACGTATGGTATTTGAAAGTGCCCGCCAGGCGAAGATATTTTGATACATTCCTGACGAAAATCGTGATTATCCGATAAATATCGTCATTACTAATTCATATGCGCCTATTTTACGTTAAACATGAAAATATTAACATGTAACAACAATAAAACATGTGGGAATAGTATTTGGGGGGTGAAAAATAAGTATTATTGCCGACCGATTGTATCAGGAGAGGAGAGCTGGCACGACGTATACCCTCTCTCTCTCACTTCCCGATCGATATTGACGGCTTGCAAGTGAAGTCTCTCTGTTGCTAGGATCTCTAATTGCCTCCCCTGTGACCCTGAGACCGTGGGCGGGAAATTTGCACCAAAAATGACCCGATAAAATGGGGAATATGAGGAATAATAAGTGATAATTGAGGGGTGGGGGAAAGGAGAGGAAGAGGGGGTTTGGACACATTTGGAGGAGTGATAGGGGTATGGAGGGGATTTATCTCAGTTATTCACATATTGCTTTGTTTTGAGTGCCATTGGGGTGCTTTGAAAGGCATTTTTTATGCCTAACCTCTTAACCTCTCCGCTGCGCAGCCCCTGTAGTATACACCATACCCCTGTGCGTAGGCAGTGACACTCATTCCTCACTAAAATCGTTAATTTACCATAAATATCATTAATACTTATCCATATGCGCCTATTTTACGTTTAATATGAAGAAAGTAACATGTTACAACAATAAAACAAGTGGGAATATCATTTGTATGGTCAAAATCGCGAATATATACGGAGAGGTCCAGTCATGAAGTTGGCAGAGAGAGAGACCACACCCTCCCTCCACGAGCTCTGGTGAGAGACTGGATGTAGTCTGGGCTACTAGTCTCTCTCTCTCTCCTCCTCCATCCTCCCTTTCCACCTTGCAACCGGGTGGGGAGTTTTGGCGCCATAAATAAACCGGTAATTACAGGAATAAGATAAAAATAGGTGATAATTGAAGGGGGGGGGGGGGGAGGGGGGAAGGAGGGGACTTTGACAGATGTGGAGAAGTGATATGAGGTATGGAGGGGAAAAACAAAACAAATCAAGTGCTACTGCGGCCTGTTAAACGTTTTTTTTTAGGCCTAGGATCTTAAGTCAAGTCTCCCCGCAGTCGCCCAGTAAAACCTCTTAAGAGTTTCCCCACAACTGCCGGGTTAAGAGTCCCGGCGCCTTCGCCCAGTAAAACCTCTTTAGTCTCGGTGGCTTTCCCGGGTTAAGGGGAGGGACCTCTATTCAAGTGATCAGTTATCTTAAGTATCTAATCATTATGAAATTTACACATTATCATCATGGGCCCCAAAAAACAAAGTTTCCCAAAAGTTCAAGCCGATTCAATACTATACAATAGATTTTTTTTTTTTTTTTAAACATAATAACTCTGCTAAAGGTATTGATTTATTGAATGTATTTATATAGTTTGATGCTCTCAGGTGTGTTGTACACTTTTTATTAATAGAACAGCCTAATGTCTGTAATTGTTTTTATAACAATTTGTTTTTATTACGAACCAAACAAAAGCGATATATGTAGAAGTAATAATATTCATATACATTTCATTTTTTTAAATAAAGAAAAGTCTCTATTAATTAACAATACCCAATTACCACTGACTTCATATGATGTCCTAACAGTCAAGATAACTAAGCTATCAAGAGAGTTATTCAGCATTTGATGGAGAAATCCGAGACATTTTTCTATCAAAAAATATATAAATTTAGCCAGCTGTCTAACTCATTGTCCAAAATATGAAGGTTCGCTATCGCTCGCCAGTTATAAATCGATAGTTGGATGAGGATAAAAGTCTTAAAACAGTAGGCTGAATGGGGCTGAATGGGGCCGAATGGATACAACCAAACGAGGGAAAAAAACAGGTCACCCCCCTTTGAATAGCGTTCGGTGGTCCCCTAAAGGTCGTTGCACAGACACGAAAGTCCCTCCAGGCGAGTTCCCGACTCGAAATTTCAGCCTGATATGGCGAATCGGCAACATAATCGTGGATATCGGGAATTAGCCGTGGGTGACTCTCACGGTCCAAGAGACGTATCGGGTGTCGATACAAGAATTTGAGCTGTTCAAAAGTTTGCGGGAATGCCCCGGCAACTGTCTGAGTCTGGTCTTCATCGCGAGCTCTCCGTTTCAAAATCCTGTGGCCCGTATCAAAGACGTATGGTCCGTATCAAAGTCATATGGTCCGTATCAAAGTCATATGGTCCGTATCAAAGACGCATGGTCCGTATCAAAGTCGTATTGTCGTCCCCAGCCCACCAAACCTCAACAATATAAACACCGCACCATGAAGACCAGGAAATCTAGTGAGAGTTAATGTACACTGTACACTAATAAATAAATACAAATATAAGAATGAGTAATAATGAGTTCCATTTTTCCCATACACAATTACATATCGTTTTATACTTACGTAGATTGATAAATATAAATAGAATACAAATGAGAGCCAGACATGGTGGAAAACTTGATTGAAGGTATAATATATGAGTGAACAATATAATATATAGATATGAAATACAATTAAATACATAACTAAATAATAAATACAAAATAAAGACAATAAAATAAACACGAATATACTGTAGGTATACTATTTAAACTGATCAATATATAATTAATTAAATAATAAATAAATAATATATAATACAATGAAGATATACTAAAAAAAGAAGAATGAGGGTATAATATATAATTGAACAATATATACAGTATACTGTAGGTATAATCTATAATAAACTATATCTATAATAATAAAATAAATAGGTTATGAAAACATATAATTATATTAAAAGATATACTAAAACAAAAGGAATGAGGGTATAATATATAATTGAATATTATATATAGGTATAATCTAAAATAAAATATATCTATACTTAAATAAATAGTTGGAGACTGTGTGATCGGTGCTCAGGCACACCCCTTTTGTACCTTGACAGCCCATCGGTTGCACGTCTCACGGCGTCGATACGATTCTTCTGAGTTGTATCGTAGTTTTTTTGGTCGTAACTTTTCCGTGGAACAGCCGTGTACCCTTCGCACAACCTTTCCTATCTTCTTCGTAGCATACGTTTCTCCACCGTATCGGCATCGCTATAGTCTTATCAAGTCGTGCGGAAGAGATACGGTAGAGATAAGGTAAAGATACAACTCTAACGATGCCAGCCATTCTCTCTACGATCTCTAGTAAAGTCGGCAAGACACAGGATTTGTATGTGTTGTGGGTGTTCGTGCCAGTCTTGAAGGGGCTGCCGTGTCAGTGTGCAATGACCTTTAAGGTGATATGGATCGTTATTCTGGTGTCCCTTCTTCCTTATGTTTAGCACCATTAGTTTTCAGATGTTAAGATGTTCTGCCCCTTTGGTTGGCGATTTTAACCCACTGAACCCCAACTAGATAATAATAAATGTACCACCCAGGACCAGAGGGTTGTCAATTTGTTTGTTTCCAGAAAACACCAGGAATGGGTTAGAAATGAAGGAAAACCCACAAAAAACCGATCCCCTAGGTCATTAAGGGGTCCTACGGTGCGCCCGAAAGTCGGAATTAACATGGGGAAATGGGTAGGCAAAAACAGGCAAAAACAGGTTTTTGCGCGTTCACACGCACGAGGTTGGACTTTGAGAGTTTCAACCATTGGCATTGTTGCGTGGGATAATTACACAGTTCCCATACAAATCTGAGCCCTCTAGGTGCCATAGGACCGGAGTAATTAAACCCTGACGCAACATATGCGTCCTGGGGTTGAGGGTAAAATACATTGCCGACGCACTGTTTGCGTCGCTGGGGTTCAGTGGGTTAAGACATTTCATCCCATTTCTTTGTCAATATTAGGACATTTCGTCTAATTGAGGTGCCGATTGTTTTTTTGGCGAACGATAAATATAAAAACACAAACACACACGCAAACAAATAAGCCTCTTGTCCTCATCCGAAATATATTCATAATTATTGTCGCACAATCCATACCAATACTAACACTAAGAAGAATAGTAGTGAAATGAGAGCTATCATAATATATCCTCCGAATTCGAGACGGATACCAAAACAAACAATCTCTCTCTCTCTCTGTTTGCCTGTTTGTCTGCCTGTCTGCATCTATCTATCTATTGTCTTGATTCCCGAAGTGATGGCCACGAATGAATGCCTGAATGAAACAATGATGTGTGGTAATCCTATTAGTCCAGACTACAAGATAAATGTATGCGCTTATTTTCAATGGTCAATATTTTTGGGATCTTTTCCATTGGTATACAAAACTAAGGTGAACATAAATTATATTAAGTAACTAAATGCTTAACCCATTTATTAATGGTGAGATCTTGCTTTTATATTCTAGCAACTATTAGACAATTGTTTCAGTCTAGGAAGGACGTCTACCAATTATAAGTCTACAGGCTATCTCAATGTACACGTTTAGCTACCACATATCCTTCCTAAGCTTTGTAACATGAAGCTGAAGTCAAATAAAAACGAATTCACTGGTACTAAAAGTGTTAAACAACTATACTTTCGATACTGAGAAACCAGAAACATGTGTATATTTAACTCGAAGGGGGTTTGGGGGTGTATTATTTTAAGCTTCATGAAGGTCTTGGGAGGAAGCTAAATAATATAATAACAAAATGAACATATGAATAAAGCATATACAAATCACCCCTTAACAACTATAATGTAAACATTGACAAACCAAAATTGCAACAGATAATTCCCGTTGTGACACCGCCAAAAAGTCGGACTAAGCAACAGTCGCTCCAGCGAGATTAAACTCTAAGAAACAAAAATAATAACTTGCAACCTTGGAACATATTTTTTGGTGGAAAAGTTGCGGAGCTAATTTGTAATATGTCGATGGCGGCATAGTTTATGTTCATTTACTGATCCCTTGGTGAATATTCTGTGTCAGTCTATTGTTAAATGTTATCTTTTTATTGCACTACTGTTGTTTAGTTTTATTATCTAGTGATCAGCTTATAGCATACAAATATATTTTGGTTTCGCTATTACTTAATCCTTTTATTGCAGTGAACGTCTTTCATAAATGTTTATTATATCAAGTTATTGCGAGTGGAGAAATACGATAACGGATGGAATAGTCCGCTCATTCTGGGTTCCACCATGCTGGCTGAACAGAGATACTTTTCACCACCAACGTGAAGGTACATAAATAAATGACGAAGACTTTCATAGGCATCTTTTACATGATCAACTCAATGGGAATAATCTTGTTCCGCTTGCTTCCGTACTTATCGTGCTAGAGCAAGTTATAGTGAAAACAAATTAGCCACAATAAACCCATAGTGGAGTAAGATACCATATAGAGGAACCCACAGGAGAAAGGTTAATTGGAACATATTTAATATATACAAATCAACTTGTTAATGTTCTTTATCCAGTTGTGTATTGGTGTAATATCTCCTTTGAGGAACTGCCACACTATCTATTATATTTTCCATCGATCTATGGTTGCGCTTCTCTATGTGTTCCTTTCCTGATACGTTATCTTATGATGTCTACCCACTTTATTTACTACCAGGAATCACAACCATTGAGGGGGGATGTTAACCCTTTCAGTATGGGTGGTGTCTTTTGCCATTATATTTTAGCTATATTTAGACGCTTTTATGAAGTTATTTTTTCTATGTGGAAGCATCTGTGAAGCATAGGAAGTAGCTGTGGCAGTAAGTAGGATTCATTGAGATAGTCTGAAGCCTATTGTAATCCTTTTGGGAATGGAACCATACATCCCATTTTCTTTCTCTCAAGCGTCCTGCGTTCGAATCCACGGACTGCCACATGTGTTTGTAAATTTCATTAATCGATTTTAGGAGTAGAGTTGGTTGTTGGAAGGAACATAATAATATATCTCACACATATCTTGGTTTACTCACACTTGTTCTGCTGCTGTCCGCAATAAGGAGGAAGCATTCAAAAGGGTATCGTCGCCTTCACTCAAGAATCCCGTACTTTATATGGCTCTGCCCAGAATCAAGCCGAATCTATCCCTCGACTCGCCAAAAACTCTTTCATCAATAACAATGCTCCGACCTTTCCAACTCTAGCTCTTAACATGTTTTTTGGCATCTTGCCTAAAATGTCTCCTTAAATGTCACTTCCTCGTATTTCCTTCCTCTTTTCGTTACCGTCACCTCATCCTCTGACAAAGTTGAACTCTTCGCTCAAACTTTTGCTAAAACTCCACCTAGGATGATTCCGGCGCTACTTCTTCTTCTCCAACCCCCTCCCACTTACTTATGCCTAAGATCATAATCTATTCTAAGGATATACTTTCTACCCACTCTGTTTTTTTTTTTTTTTATGTGATTGAGGGAGGCAAATGGCATAACTGCCTATAGCGAGTGCCTCCCCCATAGTTGAAAGAGCGACAGGGCCGAAATCAAGGGACGTTCGAGCCAAAATGCCTGGACACACGGAGTTTGAAGCAATTTAAGTCATAGGAAGAGGGAAAGACTGATTCTGGGAGAGAGTTCCAGAGCTCAGATGTTGAGTAGAAGAAAGTTTGAGAGTAACATTTCACTCTTGGGTTGGAGAGTTGCACAGAGTAGGGGTGGGATTGAGTTGCAAGGCGGGTACCACGTGCCCTACGTAAAGGAGGTGGTATGCACTGGGATAGCTCTGAGGAACACTGATTATTATAGTAGCGATAGAATAGCGAGAGAGATGCAACATTGCGGCGGAGAGAGCGAGATTGCAGGGAGTTGGTGAGTGGACGGGAGTTAATGATACGAAAGGCCTTCCTTTCAACTTTGTCTAGGAGAGCGGTGTTAGAGGAACCTCCCCACACATGTGAACAATACTCAATACAAGGGCGCACTATGCCCCTGTACAGAGCAAGAAGCTGTGCAGGGGAAAAGAACCCCCTAAGGCGGTTGAGCACACCCAGCTTCTGGGAGGCTGCCTTAGCAAGACTGGTAATATGGTCCTTCCAAATGAGAGCAGAAGAAAAAGAGACACCAAGAATATTGAGAGAAGATGAAGGGTTGATTTTTGTATTGTTGAAGAATAAGGGATAGTCCGCCGGGAGATCCTGACGGGTAGATAGATGGAGAAATTGGGTTTTGGAAGCATTAAAGGTAACAAGGTTTTCTCTGCCCCAATTGGAGATAGTATTTAGATCTGAATTTAAGAGTTCTATGGCTTCATTACGTTTGTCGTTGAGGGATTGCTGGCTGGGGCGTTCTGAAAAACTAATGGAGTAGTGTAAGGTTGAGTCGTCTGTGTATGAATGGATGGGAATTAAGGTACAGTTAAGGTCATTAATTTTATAAAAATTAGAAAGAGAATAGGAGGTAGGACAGAGCCCTGAGGAACACCGGAGTTTATAGGGTGAAGAAGTGAACAATGGCCGTCCACAACCGCGGCTATGGAACGGCCGGAAAGGAAATTAGAGACAAAGGCACAGATGGAGGAATAGAAACCGAAGGAGGGTAGTTTAGAAATTAAAGATTTGTGCCAGACTCTATCGCAGGCTTTCGATATGTCTAGTGCAATAGAAGAATTCTCACCGAAGTCCCGAAAGGAGGATGACCAAGAGTTAGTAAGATAACAACCTCAACACATAACAACCTCACACACACAACCAGGACCGACCTCCATGTAGAAAATCACGAAGCTCTGTGGATCGATCTACACCTGCCGAGGACAAGACCCATCACCATTGGGGTGTGCTATAGGCCACCAGACGACACACAATTCTTGACCAAATTTGAACGAACGTTGTCATCGCTAGACCCTCGGAATGAATCCATCATACTAGGGGATTTTAACCTGTGTTACAAACAACGAAATGATAGGCTTGTACGAGAATATAGGCATATACTGACAATGCACAATCACAAACAACTCATCACAACCCCCACACGTATCTCTGAGAACACTGCCACAATAATAGACCACATAAACTGTAACAGAGAGGACAAAATATCCCAATCAGGGGTTATACAGACTGGGATAAGTGATCACTTCGTCACATATTGCACACGAAAAACCACAAAAATTACCCTAGAGAATCACAAGATTATCAAAACAAGGTCACTCAGAAACTACAATAAAGAAACATTTCTGGACATTTTATGGAATACAGACTGGTCTCCAGTGTTTGGAAGTACAAACGTTAATGACGCATGGGTTGGCTTCAGAACCATCATCTCAAACATTCTAGACGAAATAGCTCCTCTGAAAGACATACGAATTAAAGCAAGGTCAGACCCATGGATCAACAATGACATACTACACCATCTGGAACACAGAGACAATCTGTTAAAAAGGCTAGCGAAACATAGACAGGATCAAGGTCTGAAACATGAGTTCAACAGGGCCAGGAATAAACTAAGTAGGAAAATAAAATCAGCGAAAACTAATTATTTTCACAATAAGGCAGAGGAATATCAGAATAACCCAAAGAAACTATGGAGGCACCTAAAAACAACAGGCTACAGCAACAAGACAAGGGATTCGTCTAACACTAATATTGCTCTCACCATTAATGATCAGATTTGCCACGATAAACGACAAATTTCAACCTACTTCAACTCCTTCTTCAACTCCATAGCAAACACACTTGCACAGAACCTACCTCAACCTCTCAATAAATACACGACAACAACGGCCACCTTTCGAAATTTCTACAGAGATAAAGACATACACCCAAACACATTTGGATTGCAAAATGTTACACCAAAATACACTTTTGACGAGCTGTCTAACCTAAATGTACATAAAAGCAGAGGACCAGACAAAATTCCTGCCAAATTTCTACGAGATGGAGCCATTGGTATAGCAGGCCCCCTAACCCACATCATCAACTTGTCAATTAACACCAACACTGTACCTGCTGAACTGAAGGAAGCTATTGTAACCCCTCTATTCAAGAAAGGAAATAAACTAGAAGTTGGTAACTACAGACCAGTTAGCATATTATGTATTGTATCTAAAATCCTTGAAAGAGCGGTATACACCCAAATTGAACACTACCTCAAACAAAATGATCTATTCTATAAGTTTCAATCAGGTTTCAGATGCATGTACTCGACAGACTCCTGTCTCATCCACTTAACGGATCACATTCGTAAAGAAATGTCTAAAGGTAACTACACCGGTATGGTTCTTCTTGATCTACAAAAAGCGTTTGACACAGTAGACCATGATATCCTATGTAATAAACTACAAGCAATGGGCATAGGATCTGTGAACTGGTTTAAATCTTATCTTAGTGGTAGAACCCAAAGAGTCAAAATTGATGATAATATATCTGATCCTATGCCAATTAACTGTGGGGTCCCGCAGGGAAGCATCCTTGGTCCCTTACTCTTTCTCTGTTATGTGAACGACATGGAACTGAGCGTGTCATGTAAATTATTACTATATGCAGACGACAGCGTGCTCCTGGTTTCAGGAAAAGACCCAATAAGTATTGCCGCTTCACTTTCCAAAGAACTAGAATCATGTAGTGAATGGCTAGTGGACAATAGACTATCTCTTCACCTGGGCAAGACGGAAGCCATCTTATGTGGAACAAAACGCAAACTGAAAGACATTGTGGGCTTCTCGGTCAACTGTAATGATATTCCTATAACAACAGTGTCACAAGTTAAATATCTCGGACTAAAACTGGACGCGAGTTTGTCAGGTGAAACAATTTTGGAATCTATCCTGAGTAAGTGTAGAGCACGTATAAAATACCTGTATAGACAGGTGGGATGCTTGCCCGCGGCGACCAAAAAGACCCTCTGCCAAGCGGTTGTTCAATGTCATTTTGACTATTCTGTGTCATCCTGGTACTCTGCATCATCTAAATCAGCACAGCACAAACTTCAGGTATCTCAAAATAAAATGGTTAGGTTCATGCTGAACCTAGGACCCAGATCACATGTTGGCCAGGAACAACTTCAGTCACTAGGTATGCTCAATGTCGCTGACAGGGCCAAACAAATCAGGCTCACTAATGCCTTCAAAATTTTCTATGACAGAGCTCCAGAGTACCTAAAGAATGATTTTGTTAAAGCAAATGAGAGGAGTGGACATAATACAAGAAACAGGATGTTTAATTTTAAGGTCCCGAGAATCCAAGGACAGGGTAAGCAAACATTCTTCTTCACCGCCATCAAAGACTGGAACGACCTACCCCAGTCAGTCCGTGAAAAGAGAACACTGTATTCCTTCAGACGTAGCCTGAAGGAACACCTGAACCGGACAGCTGCGAGAAGGGAGCACCAAGCTTATGTCTACTACTAAATGCGACATAAGAGATAGACAAACCAAACTGAAATGATTACTGATTACGGATTACTGATATTTACTATAGGATGTAAGGTATCTTAAAATAACCCCCTAGAAATACTTTCTCTAAAGTATCTATTTCTTTATCCTACCCCATTTTTCCCCAGCTAACCTAATCCCACAAGGACCCCAATGGAAATACGCCTAACGGCCTTATTGGGCTATCCTTAGTTGGAATTATGCAAGGCTGGTACATGTCATATTTGTAACAAACTATGTGGTACCAACTCTGTAAATTGCTAACTGAATAAATATTATTATTATTATTATTATTATATGATAGAAGATCACCAGTAGAGCGACCCTTAACCCGTACAGCCCCAGCGACGCATCTGACGCATCGGCGATGTATGTAACGCACAGCCCCAGAGACGCGTCTGGCGCGTCACCCTAATTGCGCCGACCGTAACCTCAGGTGTAGCCACTCAAGAGGGCTCAGATTTGTATGGGAACTGTGTACGTATCCCACGCAACCGTGCCGATGGTTGAAAACTCTCAAAGTCCATGTGCGTGCGCGTGAGCGCGCAATAACCTGGTTTTTTGGGGTAATTGCCTTCAATTTTTTACTCTTGTAAAATACGTTTTCGGGGGCTCTGTAGGACCATTCTTTAAGCTTTTTGAGCGGTTTTTCGTGGTTTTTCCTTCATTCCTAACCCATTCGCTATTGTTTCTGGAATAAAACCAATTTTTGAAAACCGGCCGGGTTCTGGTGAACAAACATTACAAAACTAGCCGGGGCTCCACGGGTTAAGGAAGCCATACTGGCGATCTGAGAGCAAATTATGAGAAGAGAAATGCTTAAGGGGGTAGTACTTGCTTTTTCTGGACCACCTTCTCCCTCGTGTTTTCCATATTAGTTTTGAGGTTTTAAGACGTTCGTTCCGTTAGTTTGATGATTTTGAGACCTTTCGCCTCATTTCGTTGTAATTATTATGACCTTTTGTGTCATTTAGGTGTCGATTTTTTCCTAACGAGCGATAGCGAGCCTGCAATTTAAAAAGGAATCGGCCTTCGGCTGGGACATTTTTCTACCGAAAAATGTACAAATTTATCTTGAAAGGGGTTCTAGGGGTGTTTTTTAAAAGTCTGATGGGGGTCTAGTGAAGAAACTCAAAAATAAATAAATACACAAATATGTAGACCAAAAAAACAAGCACTACCCCCTTAAGAAATTTGGAAGCAAGAATAGTTTCAAAAACTTTAGAAAGACAAGAGATGAGAGCAATTGGACGATAGTTGGAGGGTTGAGAGCGGTCACCCTTCTTTGGGACAGGTTGAATGTGAGCAAACTTCCAGCATGAAGGGAAGACGTTAGAGGATAGACAGAGACGAAAGAGTTTGCCTAGGCAGGGGGTCAGCACGGAAGCACAGTTTTTGAGAACAACAGGAGGAACACCGTCCGGACCGTACGCCTTATTAGTGTTAAGCCCAGAGAGGCATATGGACATATGGCATATGGACCGGATGGTGTTTCTCCTATTGTACTCAAAAACTGTTCTTCCGTGCTGACTCCATGCCTAGGCAAACTCTTTCGTCTCTGTCTTTCCTCTAACGTCTTACATTCTTGCTGAAAGTTTGCTTCTATTCAACCTGTCCCAAAGAAGGGTGACCTCTCTCAACCCTCCAACTATCGTCCAATTGGTCTCATTTCTTGTATTTTTCTTCCCATAATCTACTTTCAGATCGCCAGTATGGTGTTCTTATGGGCCGCTCTACTGGTGATCTTCTTGCTTATCTTACTAACTCTTGGTAATCCTCCTTTGGGGACTTCGGTAAGACTTGTTCTATTGCGCTAGACATATCGAAAGCCTTCGATAGAATCTGTCACAAATCTCTAATTTCCAACTACCCTCCTTTGGTTTCTATCCCTCTATGTGTGCCTTTATCTCTAATTTCCTTTCAGACCACTCCATAGCTGCAGTTGTGGATGGCCATCACTGACTTCCTCAACCTATCAACTCCGGTGTTCGTCAGGGTTCAATCCTGTCTCCAATTATCTTTCTAATATTCATTAATGACTTCTTCAACTGTACCTCTAGTCCTATACACTCATATGCTGATGACTGTACCTTACACTATTCAACTTGTTTTGCACATCACCCCAGCATGCAATCACTCCAAACCAACCGTGACAAGGGTATAGAACGCCTATCTTACTGTTCTATTATTTTGTTTTCTGATTGAAGCAGAGACAATCTTGTTACTTTCAACGCCTCAAAGACCCAATTTCTCCCTCTATCTCTCCATCACAATCTTTCACATGACTATCAATTATTCTTCAAAAATACACAAATCAACCATTCATCTTCTCTCAATAATCTATGTGAATATTTTTCATCCGATCTTTCATGGAAAATATCATATTATCACTCTTGCTAAAACAGCTAATCAAAAGTTAGGTCTCCGTGAGTTCTTCACTACCGCACAACATCTTGCTCTGTATATGGGCACAGTGCACCCATGTATTGAGTATTGTTTGCATGTGTGGGGAGGCTCCACCCATACCTCACTTCTCGAACGAGCATAATCAAACGCATTTCGCCTCATCAAGTCATTCCTCCTACTAGTTCCCAACAATCTCTTTCTCCATGCCTCAATGTTGCATCTCTTTCACTCTTCTATCGCTATTACAACAATCAGTATTCTTCAGAGCTCTCTCAGTGCATAACCCCTCCCTTCCTGTGGGTGCATGGCACCCACCTTTCAACACAGATCCACTCCTATTCTGTCCAGCTCTTCAACCCCAGAATTAGAAAATTTTCTCAGTCTTTCTTCTACTCCACAAATGAACTCTGGAACGCTCTCCCTCAAGCAATCATTCCTTCATCCTATAATTTAAGCTGCTTTAAACTTCGTATGTCCAGGCATTTTTACCCTAACGTCCCTTGAATTTGACACTGTCAATCTTTTGGCTTTGAGGATGACGCTTGTTACAGGCAATCTGCCTTTTGTCTCCTTTATATGCATATAATCAAATTAATATATACATTTATTTAGAAATGGACTTGATTTAAGGTGACTTAATAGCCTGACAATACAGATGTATCAGCCATTATTATATGCCAGGGAAATATATTTTTTTGAAAATATCAAACGTATAAAACTACAATTGAGCTGGGAGAGCTGCTATGTTGCTCTGTCATATAATATATGACTCTCCGCCGCAATGTTGCATCTCTCTCGCTATTCTATCGCTACTATAATAATCATTGTTCCTCAGAGCTATCCCAGTGCATACCACCTCCTTTACGTAGGGCACGTGGTACCCGTCTTGCAACTCAATCCCACCCCTACTCTGTGCAACTCTCCAACCCAAGGGTGAAACGTTACTCTCAAACTTTCTTCTACTCAACAGCTGAGCTCTGGAACTCTCTCCCAGAATCAGTCTTTCCCTCTTCCTATGACTTAAATTGCTTCAAACTCCGTGTGTCCAGGCATTATGGCTCGAACGTCCCTTGATTTTGGCCCTGTCGCTCTTTCAACTATGGAGGAGGCACTCGCTATAGGCAGTTATGCCATTTGCCTCCCTCAATCACATAAAAAAAAAAAAAAACCCAGAGATGGTAGAAAGTATATCCTTAGAATATATTATGATCTTAGGCATAAGTAAGTGGGAGGGGGTTGGAGAAGAAGAAGTAGCGCCGGAATCATCTTAGCAAAAGTTTGAGCGAAGAGTTCAACTTTGTCAGAGGATGAGGTGACGGTAACGAAAAGAGGAAGGAAATACGAGGAAGTGACATTTATGGAGAAATTTTAGGCAAGATGCCAAAAAACGTGTTAAGAGCTAGAGTTGGAAAGGTCGGAGCATTGTTATTGATGAAAGAGTTTTTGGCGAGTCGAGGGATAGATTCGGCTTGATTCAGGGCAGAGCCATATAAAGTACGGGATTCTTGAGTGAAGGCGACGATACCCTTTTGAATGCTTCCTCCTTATTGCGGACAGCAGCAGAACAAGTGTGAGTAAACCAAGATATGTGTGAGATATATTATTATGTTCCTTCCAACAACCAACTCTACTCCTAAAATCGATTAATGAAATTTACAAACACATGTGGCAGTCCGTGGATTCGAACGCAGGATGCTTGAGAGAAAGAAAATGGGATGTATGGTTCCATTCCCAAAAGGATTACCTCAGTAATGCGCTTGACACTCTGTGAGGGTCCCCGGCCACGGAAGCAAAAGTAATTCCATGGGAAATTAAAGAAGTACTGCAGAAGTGCTTCCCACTCAGTGGTGCCAAAATGCCACAAGCGCCGTCAGCTAGGGGGGTTCGAAGGCCGTACTGGAAAGACAGGACAGGTGACAGAAATAAGGTTATGATCGGAGGAACCCAACGAAGGGAGAAGAGTTACAGTGTAAGCGGAAGTTTAGAGGTTATAAATAATTCAAGAATGTTGGGTCGATCTCCAGGACAGTCCAGGATATGGGTGGGGTGCTGAACTAACTGCTCAAGTAATTTAGGATAGACAAGATGTAGTATTGTTCACCAGGTTTGTCAGTGAAATTAGAGGAGATTATTGATTTGCCAAGATTCTCTAAATATGTTGCCATTGTTACATCTACCAAATTATAATTGTAGATAAAGTAATCTGGGGAGTGACTTATTATGTATTAACCTCGGTACTATTAGATTTTCAGAAGCCTGTAAATCATGCAAGGTCTTGGAAGCTCAGTATTCAGGATAAATGCTTTAACAGGTATCAGATCCCATTTATGAATTTTTTTCAGATTTCTTTTTATTGAGTTTCAAGTTTTCATCATTTACAAATAAAGGAATTTTAACAGTCCTGGCTGAGGCTTTTGGGAGCATGAAAGCTCTCTTAAGGAGGGTGACCTGTTTTTGTTCTCTCTTTTTTTCTCTTTCTCTGGCTTGTGTCCATTCGGTCCCATTCTGCCTACATTTATGAGACGTTTATCCCCATCTAGGTGTTGATTTCTTCCTGTCCAGTGATTGCGAACAAGTATTCTATGGAGAAATCCAGCTTGGCCGGAGAAATATTTCTATGGAGAAATTTTTCTATCGAAAAATTTACAAATTTAGCCTGCTGTCAAAATGTTTTTTTAAGAATATGCTGGCTCGCTACCGCTCGCCAGGCACACAAATCGACACCTGGATGGAGATACATGTCTTAAAGCAGTAGGGGATTAGGGGGCCGAATGGTTACAGCCCAGAGAGAGAGGGAGAGAGAGGGACAAATAAACGAGGGGAGCTCCCTTAACCGTTTCCGCCCGGGCTGTCGTTCTAAATGACAGCACTCCTATCCGGGCAATATGGCTAAAAAACAACGTCTGTAAACATAGGCCTATCTCTGTTAATTCAATAGCTAGAGCATTCAAACAATTATCAAAATGTAGCGCATACTTTGATCTGTAGACTGGAGTTGAGGTTAGCTCTCTTGCTCAACTGGTTCAGTTGTGATGGCGATTTTAGTGGAGACCGTTTTCACCGCATATTTACCTAGACGCGTCAGACCGCTCTACTGCGGCCCCGGCTACGACGCACTACTGCATTCGTCGCACCACCCGCAATTATTCTGGAAAGCGATTTGAGTTTTTTTATTGGTTTATTTTGCCATTATAATCATTATTATGTAATTTTCACTCAATAAAGTTACTTATATAGATATTTTTGGGTCTCAATTGTACTTTTATTTGTTACATATTATTAGTGTCACTTTCACTGGACTATGATAATTGATAGTGTAATTTTCACTTGTATTTATTGTTAGGTAAGCTATAATATAGATTTTAGTGTCACTTCCACTTGTTCATATTGCTATGAAGGCACTTATTATTACTGTTATTTGTGTCTCTGTCACTTTGACTCATTGTTTTATATTATATAGCTTACATTTTAGAGTGTCACTTTCACTTGTTCATATTGTTATGAAGGCACTTATTATTGCTATTATTTATGTCTCTGTCACTTTGACTCATTGTTTTATATTATATTAGCCTACATTTTAGAGTGTCACTTTTACTTGTATATATTGTTATGAAGGCACTTATTATTACTGTTATTATTGTCTCTGTCTCTTTGACTCATTGTTTTATATTGCATTAACCTACATTTTAGTGTCACTTTCACTGTCATTGTCACGGGCACTTCAATATTGTACTTGAGTGTGAAAATCGTTGAAGCACTGTCCAGCACACAGTGCCACTTCACACTCGAGGCATTCCCATGTGGTTTTGCTCGGTTAATGGGGTCTGCGGGTTATGTGGCTACAGACATGGCACCTCTTCTAACTCTTGGCTTAACCACCTGGTACTTTGGGAGGAAGGGAGGTGAGCTTGTGCTTCTTGAAATAGTCAACACACACCGTGCGGTCCAGCCTGCCTGGTCCTTGTAAAGGTCTCCTGGGTACAGCATGTTTTTTCAGGAGCTCTAGTATCACCTGCTTGTGGAACTTCCGCAGTGACCTATACGTCTTGGCTCCGGGAGTCCTCGGTCGATATATATTGTAGGCGTTGAGGGCTGACATGTCGACCGTGTGCAGCACAAACCTCTTGTACCACCTGCAGGATGTTCGCAGGCAGTCGATGAAGCCCATCTGCATGTCGGACTTATCGATGAGACGCATGTTGAGGTTATAATCCAGGACAGCAGCTGGTTTCTGGACGGGATTTTTCGTCTTCCGGTCCACTTTCCCGGTGGCGACCATCTCTGCTTTGTGGCATGTGGTGAGGAGGTTTACTTTCTGCTGGTCATGCCAGAGGATAGAGAGGATGGGGCCACTCTTCTTGTGGAACACCTTCGTCTTCTTGGTCTTAGTCGGGTACACTGGCATGCCCTTCCTCTTGGTCTTGACTGTGCCGACAGTTCCGGCCTTGCGGTCATGGAGGTACTTGATGAGGATGGGCGACGTATGGTAATTGTCTGTGTACAGGATGTGGTTCTTGTGGAAGTGATTTTCCATCATCTTCTGTACGACAGTGCCGCCAAATCTTATGTCGGGGTCAGTAACAATCTTGCCACCACTGCCGCTGTAGACTACAAAGTCCAGAACATATCCCGTCTTGCAATCGCAGAGGACAAAGAGCTTGATACCAAAACGGTCTCCCTTCGACGGGATATATTGCCGGAAATGCAGCCTCCTTCGGAACAGGACCAGAGACTCGTCGAGGCACATCTTCTGGAAAGGAATCAGGTAGCTGGTAAACCGATAGTGTATCAAGTCGTACAACTTCCTGATTTTCCAAAGCAGATCTTGAAGGTGGACTGCCATGTTGTTGGTCAGGTGCAGAGAGGACAGAATGTAAAAATATCTGTCCCTGGACATATATTTCCCGAAGGCTGGTGTTGTGATGAGATCGGCAGTTATCCAGTAATCTGCCAGTGTATGTTTTCTGATGTGTGCCATCAGCGTAGTAAGTGCCAGAAAAACATACAGTTCTGGCACAGTGACAGGTCGCCATGCCACCATCTTGGCACTTGTTTTCCTGCCAAGAAAGTTTGCACAGATGATGTGATGGTTGTTGGTTTCCTCCACCAGGTATTCCATGACCTCGTTGTCATAAAACCCACAACATTTTTCACTAGGGGTTGCATCTGGGCCACAGGGATATTCTGCTGACACCCCTGAGCCAACCTGCTCCTCGTCAAAAGCAGGCACATCTGGCTCAAAATCTGGCCCATCAATCCAGACAAACAACTCTGTGAAAGGTCATGCCCACGCCCACGCCCACACCCACGGGCAGCGGCAGTCGGCAGGCTGAGACGCATGCCCACCACTGCCACGGCCTCGCCCTCGAACTCGCCGAGTCGGTATCTCTTTCTCCTCTTCTTCCACTTCCTCCTGCTCCTCAGTTGATGTCAGGTCATTGGGGCAACGTCATGGTCATCGACATCGTCATTGGGGGTTACTTCCGGGCGTCGCCGGCGTGGGGGGTGGAACAATGGGATGTTCAGCCTCGGGAGTTGGACTCCTTTTGCGGCGAGCTGAGGGCTTCTCCCCTCCAAATAAAGCTCACCAATGTGATGAGGCCTGTGGTACACTGTGGGAGGACAATAACGCACAAATAGTACCACTTGTAGAGGCCCTTTGCTCATCCTGAGGGAGAGATAAAGTTGAGGGCTGTGGGTGACCCGCGCGGCGTCCTGGGTCAAGCCGTTGAGACAAAGGAATGTGGGTGGTGACTAGAGCAGGGTCGGCGTCAGTGTCACTACCACTACTTATGTTGCCTTCCCTTATTTCCTCTGCGGCCTTGCGTGCTTTTTTGGACGCACTTTTCACTAAAGTTTTTTGATAAAAGTATTTGCCCACGTTCAAGGGCGTACGAGCAGGCAAGGGGGGAAGGTTCATGAGTAGGCCTAGGCTGACCAAGCTGTGATGGCGATGGGGTAGGCCTAGGTTCAAGCACACTTGGAATTTAAATTGCACCTTCATCGAACACTTCAACATCAGGGTTCTCACTACTATCTGATATATGATATAAATCCACTGCATCATCACCCTGAAAGCCCTCAAATTCAATGTCACTTATGTCTTTTAGTTTGTCGACTTCGCTTTCACCACTGCTTGCTTTGAAAAAACTTTCACTTTCACTTTCTATTGCCAAAAGTTATCTTTCAATATCACTATCACTCAACAAACCCTTCGCTTGCTTACGGTCAGGAATTTTCTCGGTCGCAGTAGGCATCGACGTAGCTAGCGGGGTAGCAGTGGGGCACGCAGGAGGTTGCACAGAATCGGACGCGTCGGAAGACATATTTTCGCTACATCTCGCTATGGCGGGCACATACGGACTGATAAGCGCTGTAGTTGAGGCTTGGTGGCGCTGCGATCGCCCTTGTAAACAAAATTTCAACCGTGCGGCTTTCAAAGCACGCTTTCAAGCATAGGGATTATAAAATGACACCCGAGCTCCGGCCCTTCGTAAGCGGTACCATTTTAAAATGACACCCGGGCTGGAAGGGTTAAAGGGCAAATAAGATATCTAAAAATAATAAAAGGTATATAACACAGTCGGAATAATAATTGCAACAGATATATAATGCAATATGGCTAAGGTAGGAGAATAATTTAAATGTAAACATTTTAAGTAGAATAAAACAAAATACCTAGGATAGGTAGATCTTAACGGTATTAGTATGAAAGATCCTGTCCTGCTTGGAATATATAATCTTTTATGAACACTTAAAATTAAAATGCACATATATTTATCACATTAGTAAGGACATCATGACTACATAAATACAATAACTCACATACACGTTTGGCTTCATCGAGACATACTGTATACATACTAATACACATATTATAACATAATGCTAAAAATGTACTGTACAAACCAATATATTCATTCACACTTCATTAGAGAAGTGGATGATATCCACAAACGTGCAACCGCTCAAGTTCATAGTATTGTTATAATCCCCCCACCCACCCACACACACACACACACACACACATACATTGAACGGCTGGAAATATGGAGAAAATATTACCACACCTGAACGCCAAAGTTTAAGTGATTGATAATAGGGATTGCGGAAACCACTGTTTATTGCGGAAACCACTGTTTATTTATTGATAATAGGGATTGCGGAAACCACTGTTTATTGCGGAAACCACTGTTTATTGCGGAAACCACTGTTTATTAAACCACTGTTTATTTATTTAAGGGAGATAGGTCGATTTTCTGGCCCCAGTTCTCCCTTATGTTTAGTCTCATTTTCTGGCCCCAGTTCTCCCTTATGTTTAGTCTCATTAGTTTTTAGATTTTAAGACGTTTGGCCAATTAGTTTGGCGATTTAAAGACCTTTCGCCCTATTTCTTTGTCAATATTTAGCCTTTTCGTGAAATTTATGTGTCCATTTTATTCTGGCGAGCAATAGCGAGCCTGTTAAGGCAAGACATTTTTCTATCGAAAACTGTACAAATTTATCTTGGGTTTTTTTCTCAACCCCTATCAAACGGGGATGTTTGTAACTTCTACTACCTGCCTGGCGGGCATATTTACCCTAAACGAGCTTCCTTCCATGCTCTTTTTCATGCATAAACAAGAGCCAGAGCGTAATACAATTATGTAGGCCTATCCACGAAAGGGCGATAATAGAGCTTTCGAATGACACCTGAATCATCCTTGTACAACCACGGGTTCTCTTGCAACAATTGCGCAACACGAGGGCAAACACCCTAAAATACGGTAAAATCTTGAGTTTTTTCCTTGTTTCGCGAGGGAAGGAGTGTGGAATGTTGTGGTGGGGAGCTCAAGTCACCTCACTCGGACCATGCCGAGCGGTCAGACCCCACCTATCGTCCTCCCAATGCTTGGACTCTCTCTCAGAGCCGATAATGTGCTCAATATCCCGCCCGGATATTGTCGGGCCCCGCAGGGCCCTCTCGCCCGGTTCTCTCGCCCGACATATGTGCGGCCCCACGGCTGGGGTGTTAAGCTTGATGGAGGTCTAGGGAGGAAATGATAAAAAAAAAAAAAAAAAAAATTACAGAAAGCTAAATAAATGAGGGAATAAATACGGCCATTCCCCTTTAATCCCATGGCCACTAAACTACAAAGTCTTTGGATAAATATTAATGTGGCACAAACCTTTCTGTTCCTTGATTATAATAATTAGCATTATAATGTACGCATAATTTTGGCCTACCCAAGGAAGGCTCTTGATCTCCGAGTCAAAGGCTTAATTAACCTCCTGGTGCTGCAGGGAATGACAGGTTTATTTTACCATAATAGCTTAAGGTGCTAGTGGCTGTCTATCTCCCCTTAGCCAACCTAAATATTGTTTCAAGCAACCAAGGAAGGGCAGTTCGAAGTGTTGTGAAAAATAACCTGGTACATATACTGGTATATAACTGTCTTCATGGTGTAATGGTTAGAGTGTTTTAGAATCTGTGTGTGATAATCCAGGTTCGATTCCCGGTGGATCACATGCTTTCATTAATTTCATTGGGAAGGTATTTTGGTGTTGGAGTGAAGTAAATAATAATAGAATAAAATACTGTAGTTATGGTTGAAGCATAAAGCACTCGCCACGTGTATGAAGTCATAGTCATCCAGGAGACCTCAAATAACAACTAATACCCGCTCATGGTAGAGTGGATACAGTGCCCAACTCCTCCAAAAATACCTGAATTACATGGGTTCGAATCCTGGGCGGGATACCTTTTTCACAACTTGGAATATTGTCGTAGAAATATACTGTACCTGCATACATATATACTGTACCTGCATACATATATACTGTATCTGCATACATATATACTGTACCTGCATACATATATACTGTACCTGCATACATATATACTGTACCTGCATACAAATATACTGTACCTGCATACATATATACTGTACCTGCATACATATATACTGTACCTGCATACATATATACTGTACCTGCATACAAATATACTGTACCTGCATACATATACTGTACCTGCATACATATATACTGTACCTGCATACATATATACTGTACCTGCATACAAATATACTGTACCTGCATACATATATACTGTACCTGCATACATATATACTGTACCTGCATACATATATACTGTACCTGCATACATATATACTGTACCTGCATACATATATACTGTACCTGCATACATATATACTGTACCTGCATACATATATACTGTACCTGCATACATATATACTGTACCTGCATACATATATACTGTACCTGCATACATATATACTGTACCTGCATACATATATACTGTACCTGCATACATATATACTGTACCTGCATACATATATACAGCTTAGTATTTTGTCTTTTCTGTTTTAGTTTCTTTTAAATTGTAGCACAATAATTCAAGCCACAAATACAATCCTCGCTTCGTTAATTTCTAAGACAAGACACAACTTTCATTGCAAATAAGACACTACACACATATTAAGTGGGGATGGGCCGGTTTTCAGGACCCCTTTCTCTTTCGTCTTTAGCTCCATTAGTGTTTACATTCTAAGACGTTCGGTCCATTAGTTTGGCAATTTTAACACCTTTAGCTCTATTTAATTGTCGATTTTAAGACAAATCGTGCCATTTAGGTGTCGATTTTTTCCTGGCGAGCGATAGCGAGCCTTTAATTATAAGAGGAACTGCCGGGACATTTTTTTACCGAAAAATTTACAAAGATATCTTGAGGGGGCGTCTAGGAGGTGTTTTCTTTAAGTTTGAGGGAGATCTAGCGAGTTTGGCGATGTTAAGACTTTTCGCCCCATTTCTCTGTCAATAATCAGACTTGTTGTGTCATTTAGTTGTCGCTTTTTCCCTGGCGAACAATAGAGAGGCTGGAATTTTAGAAGTAACCGGCTTTTGGCCGCGATAATTTTCTTCCAAAAAATGTAGAAATCTATCTTGCGGGTGTTCTTTTTTAAGCTTGATGGAAGGCTAGAGAGGAAACTCAAAACATATTGATAGATAAATATATAGAACACAAAAAATGGTCACGTCTATTTAATTTTATTTTAGCTATATTTAGACGATTTTGTGCAGCTTAACACCTTACGAGCGGCCTATGCGGTTTATTTATATGTACCGCACAGCGGGGTGTTTTTAGCCAAAATAGGGCTGTTTACGTGATCATTTTCATGCCTAAATAAGACCCAGAACGTAAAACAAGTACCTATCCCTGAAAGGGCATAAACAGAGCTTTCGAATGACACCATAACGATCCTTGTATGATGGATAGTTTTCTTGCAATAACCGTGCAACGCGAGTGCAAAAAGCAGGTAATTCGGTACTTTCGGTACAAAGTAGCGAGTGAGAGAGGGAGGAGGGAGCTGAGATTTGTGTCAGTAGGTTCGCCGCGGTGGTCTGGAGCAGTCATACGCTCGCTAGTCTCCTGCCACCACTTGTCTCTCTCTCTCAGCCACATTACGTGCTGAAATTGCCACTCGACCTATGTCGAGCGCCGCCACATAGTCCAGCTTTTTTTAACTCGACTTATGTTGCTCGCCGCTAATTAAGGGTTAAGAAGGATATGTGGCATTAAAAAGGGTTAAGTGGGATAGTTAGAAGCCTCTTAACCCCTCTTTGGCGGCGCCCGCCTTAAGGCGGTTAGAGAGCCAAGGCCTAAAAAACGGGGCCCGCCTTATGTCGTATGCGATTTTTAGCACATAATCGGCTCTAAGAGAGAGCCTGAGCGGTGGGAGGAGTGCGGGTGGGCTCTGACCGTTCAGCATGGACCCAGTCCCGCCACTGAGGGTAACATCACATCCCACCACATCCCTGGTCCCACAATACAGGGTAAAAACTGACGAAATTACTGTATTTTAGGGATTTTCCCTTCGTGTTGCACGATCGTTGTAAGAGAACCCTTGGTCGTACAAGGATGGTTCAGGTGTCATTGGAAAGCTCAATTATCGCCCTTTCACGGATACATAATTGTATTACGCTCTGGCTCTTCTTTATGCATGAAAAAGAGCATGGAATGAAGCTCGTTTAGGGTAAAACTACCCGCTGGGCAGGTAGTAGCGTTACAAAACTAGCCGCTCGTTGAGTGTTAATTGCTGTAGGCCCCTTATAACCTGTCGTCTAGTATGCAGTCGTCTAGTAGTACCCAGAATAAAGTTAAGGGGAGATGGGCCGGTTTTTTAATTTATTAATTCATTTATTCCTATATTTCTTAGTGTCCTCGCTAGACCTTCATCAAGCTTAGAAAAAAACTCTAGACCCCCCTTCAAGATATATTTGTAAATATTTTGGTAAAAACATGTAGCGGCCGAAGGCCATTTCCTCTTAAAGTTTGTGGCTCGACACCTAAATGGCACGAAAGGTCTTAACATTGATGACGAAATGGCGCGAAAGGTGTTAAAATCGCCAAACTAATGTGCCGATCGTCCAATAATCTGAAACAATTGGGGCTTAACACGAGGGAGAAAGGGACCATAAAAACGACCGGTGGCACCGGTACTGAAGGGGTTACTTATATAGCAGCCTCTGACTCCAGCACTACCAGCCACCTCTAAAATGTATTTAAGGGGCAGGTAGTTGCTTTTTGGGGACCCCTTCTCCTTCAAGCTTAGCCCCATTAATTTTGAGGTATTAAGACATTCAGCCCCTTTGGAAATTTAAACACCTTTTGCACCATTTCATTGTCAATGTTAAGACCTTTCGTGCAATTTAGGTGTCGATATTTCCCTGGCGAGCGATAGCAAGCCTATAATTTTTAAAGGAACCAGCCTACGGCCGGGAAATTTGTCTACCGAAATTTATCTTGAAAAGGGGTCCAGGGTGTGTGTTTCTAAGCTTGATGGAGGTCTGGCGAGGGAACTAAGAGAAATGAATATAGCAAAAAAACAGCCACTGTCCCCTTAGCTAACCTGGCAGAAATTGGTAATGCTGCCTTACTATACTTCCTATAATGCCTTTCTATATTTCCTACACTGGCTTTCTAAACTGCTAACGTGACGTTGCCTTTATTCAATATTGACTTTACAAATAAATTATACTAGCCGAGGTACCCGGCGCTGCCCGGGTGAAAAATTTAATTATGTGCTGTCCAACTTGGCGGTAGGGGGGTGGGGGGGTGCTCCATCCCCCTCTCCCCGTGGGGTGAGGGGAACTAAATTTTTACTTAAAATCCATTCTGGCACCACTTTAGTATGCATGCCAAGTATTGGCTTTCTATCTTGCAAATGAGGGAGTACCGCTAAAAACCTGCTCCGGCACCCCCTTAGTATGCATGCCAAGTATAGGCTCTCTATCTTGAACACTGAGAGAGCAGTTCGTGAACAGACAGACATTACCCTTTAAATGTTAAATGACAGCATTACCAATATCTGCCAGGTTTACTTGAATACACTTTAGAAACCTTTTGGGTGAACCTGCATTCACATACAACGACGTATAGCTTTACTGAATGCTATAGTCTGTTCACTACACTTAGGCCAGCAACCTAGACTAACCTCTATAACTCCAATAGAACTATAAAAATCAAGCTAGTATTTCTACCATTTGGGAAGAATCAGCCAGGGAACTTGACCGCTAACCTCTATAACTCTAAAGGGACAAAAACAATGGTTATAATATCTCTACCTTTGGGAAAGAATCAGCCAAAGAACTTCTTACAAAGGACTAGAGTAATCAAGATGATATTTCTACCATTTGGGAAGAGTCAGCCAGGAACTTGCCCACTGACCTCGATAACTCAAAAAGGTCTAGATTGATATAATAGTTCTACCATTTGGAAAGAGTAAGCCAGGGAACTTGACCACTTGTTTATGTGAATGGAGGAGACAAAAGACAGGTTACCTGTAACGAGTGTGTCCTGCAAAGTTAAACAAATGACAGAGCCAAATTCAAAGGACTTTGGAGTCAACATGCCTGGCCACACAAAGTTTAGAGCAAATTGATTGAGGGAGAAAGTTCCAGAGTTCACTAGTTCAGTAGAGGAAAGACTGCCATTACATACAAAATTATACGACTCAATTCCAGAATACTCATACAAAGGATATATATTTATGTACAACCCTGTGCAAATTAGCAAAGGCCTTTAGTAATCAAAGGAGTAAATCCTATTATAGTGACTAATTATACACCCTAAGACCCTATCTTAAAGTAATCAAACTTACAATAAAACACAAGTGACAGAATGCGTCATAATACACTGAACTGAAAATAATGTATTCATTGACTAATAGCTTAGGAAAATTACTAACAATATCCCAGACTGCAGCGTTTACCCAAAGTGAAAAAATTTCAAGAGTGAGGGAGCAAGCATTAATTAAGAGAGAGTCTGGTATAGCTCACGTTACTGCCAGACACTACACAATAATTATCACTAAATGAGTCTCCCAGGTGAGATCCCAAGACTTAAATGTTGGACGAAAAACATTAATGATTTTGCATGATGAACCTGCGGTAATAATAACAACACTTACTGAGCGTTTGTTTATATATATATATATATATATATATATATATATATATATATATATATATATATATATATATTCCTATCATTTTCTGTCTATATCTCCTTTTCTATCTACACCATTTCTGCCTACCTACACACCATCCAATGATCTCTCGCTCCTCAAGTATAATCTTATCCCCTGCAATATTGACCGAAGCCTTAACATCTACTCCATTTTATCCTCGCCTTCCCAACATATCAGATTTCCTCTCCATCGCTCTCTCTCTCTCTTTCTCTAGATAGTGGTTTTTCTACCCCTGGTGACGATTCACCAGGTATAGGATATTGCAACACCTCTGACAGAGAAATAGTGTTATAGAAAATGCACTACCCCCAGAGACCCCACTCTCTTCGGGAAACAGGGCAAACTTGGGGGTTCTATGAAAAAAAAAAAATGAATCCCCTTAAGGTTGTATTATTTAATGCCAGGTCAATTAGGAATAAATCCTCCGAACTTCGAGCATTATTGTCTACAGAATGCTTCGATGTAGTGGCCATCACTGAATCTTGAATTCACAGTCAGATCAGAGATTATGTTGGGGAATTTGAAATGCCTGGATAATAAAATGTTCCACAAAGACCGACTATGCAGGATGGGGGCGGAATTTGTTTATATATCAGAGAATATCTAAATACAATTGACTGCAAGATCAGTTCAAATAATGAACTGCTTGGAGTAGACCTCAATCTACTTAACTCTATCTATAGGATTGCCCTGGTGTACAGGCCTCCACATCAAAATGTTGAAAAGGAATAACTTCGGTACACTAGACTAAGTGCTGTTATCGAGGGTAAAATCAGTGTGATCCTATTTTTTTTTTTTTTTTTTTTTCTATATTCCAACTACTCCCACTCGGGCATAGGCTGAGAGCCCTTACAATCCACCACTCAACATGGTGAAGCTCGTGAGGTCTCGTTCCAGTCTGGGGAGTGAGACATGTGAAGCATCCATTCATGGCTCGAAGCAGCTCCATCTCTGAAGCCGCTGGTTGCTTCGTTCAAGTGCTTCACTGTCTCACCCTCCAGACTCAGACCCTCACTCTCAGAATGCCACCTATTGAGCAATGAACTCACTAGGCATTGTCCCCCTGTAGCATATTTTGAATATGGGAATATTCATACAGTGCTATTTAATCAGGGAACAATGAGGGTATTTTTTGGCATTTCGGTGGGCTTTGTGGTAATGCACTGATACTAGGTACAGCACAAATTCAATCCCAATAATATCTTCCCATTGACATATCGGGATTTGAACCCGGGTCCATTGGATTACCAATTCAGTGGCATGACCACTCCACCACAGGTGACTTTAATTGCCTAGTATACTGGGAAGCAAGAACTGCCAATGCTGAAGTTAGGCGTATTGTGGATTTTGCTAATAATAACATGTTGACCCAGTGGGTGAACGAGCCAACTAGAGGCAACAATATACTAGATATTGTGTTCAAACTGAAGATGAAAGTGTGATCAGCTTATCTGTTGGGAAATACTCAGAAGTATTGACCACAATCTAGTTAGGTTCTCTCTTTACACATTTAGCAGCAGACCCACCAATTCTCAGAGTACAAAACTAGATTTATGTTGTACAGATTTTGAAGGCCTTCAGGGAAGCTTTTCCCAGATCAGACTCGAGGGTGAGAATGTTAATGCGATTTGGTGCTAATTCAAAGAGCAGTTTATGGATCGACAAGCTGCATGCGTTCCTACTAAGCTTACCAAATCAGGCTTAACCAACCACAATGGTTCACAAGTGCCATACCTCCAGCAATTAGAAAGAGAAAGGTTGCATACAGAATGGCCAAAAGAAGGCAAGACCAAAGGTATTTACTACCCATTTCAGACCCCATGAGGCATCGTTTTTTGCAAATATCTTCTAAACAAACAGTTGGATCAATATGACAATTTGGCACAGCTTGTTCTACACCGTCCCCTAATTTATGGCACTACAGTGGATTGTCAAGTGTATTTCATTAAGGAGTTTACTCTTGGTTTTCAAGGCAAAGCTGGCAAGAGCTGATTAAGCATTCGGACAGGTGGAGTTTTCCCCACTCCCGTCATCCCCTCCCTCCCTACTTGCTTACCTCCAACCCCATATCCCCGCCTTCCCCCTCGCACTCCCACCCTTCTTCTATCCTTTCTTCTCTCCCTCTCTCTCTGTCTCTCTCTGTCTCTCTCTCTCTCTCTCTCTCTCTCTCTCTCTCTCTCTCTCTCTTCCACTTTCGTTGTACAATCGGCCAAATAAGTGATGTCTCGCTTATTTAATGTTTCTGACAAAGTTCCATTTAATATATTTTCCCCTTCCCCTTTCAGGCTAGCGAGCGGGAGCGAGCTGATTTTTCGGTAGAAAACTGTCTACGGCGAAGCCGGACTTCTTTTCTCTATCGAAAAATAGGCTCGCTAGCCTGAAGATAGCGAGCGACAGCGAGCATATTTTTCTAAAAGAAGGGTACTGGGAATCGAGTCATCACTTGATAGTGCGACTGTACAGTCACAAGCAAAAATGCTGTAACACCAACCAGATGCCAACAACCATTTCATTACGAAAGATTTGTGCTAAACATTCTATCATTTTGCAACTATTTGTTTATAGTATAAACAAATAGTTGTGAAGTTTTATAATGTTTAGAATAAATCTTTCGTAATTAAATGGTTGTTGGTATGTAGCTGGTGTTGAGGCATTTTTGCTTGTGACTGTACATGATATATGAAGCCATGCACATGTTACTTGTCTATATTGACAGATAACTCGAAAGTATATGCTACGTAAGGTAGGTTTTTTTTTCTGCGAACAATAGTGATTGTTGTTCCAGCGTAATTGCTTGTTGCATAAGTGCTGTATGAGGTTTGTTTGGTTATTATATAACCATTGAAGGTTGTATATATCCCTCTTTCCCACAGGCTACGTTGTGCGTATGATGGGATGAGGTAGCTGAGGCTTGATCATTTATAGGAAATTGGGTAGGAGTCGGAAAGGAATATGGGTGATAATGGAGCGGGGATTCAAGAGCAGAGTAAATACGTAAACGGAAACTCAAATGAAAGGTACATATATATATTACTTCTGACGTTAGGAAAACAGTGTCATACGATCAGCGTTCATGTAGACATGTGCTAAAAAGTCATTGCATACAAAGATAGAAAGCGGATATATGATGGGTGGATTAATAATGCAAACAATTGAGCATATATTATATTTTAATCTTCATCACTATCGAGAAACAGCTCATCCTCGTCATCGCTGTCGATGGTGATGCAGACAAGGTTCCACACCTGCATGTATATTGTCAGATGACCAATACTCGTTTTCGAAGGCTCTAGCTCTTTGTACCGCACCTGCCCACACCTCCTTTGTTGCACAACGTTTAGCTTCTTCTAGCCTGACCTGTAGACCTGCCCGCGTGAACCGGTGCAACGTGGAGCGCACATACCGCTTCATGCAGCCCCACACCTGTTCGATGGCATTAAGCTCTGGATGCGCAGGTGGCAGTCGGACGACTTCATGACCCCATTCTCGGATGATTTTGTCAACCATGTACCGTGGTTATGGCCGATTCTTCTTACAGAGTTGCAAAAGCTCAGGACGTGTGGCATGTTGTGGGATGGGGAACTTGCGGTGCTCCTGCCATTTCACCAGCTCCGCTTTGTTGGTGGCAGTCGTGGGGCAGCGACTCTCCTCCGTCATCTGGCTGTGGTAGGGTGCATTATCTAACACCAACACTGATGGCTCAGCCAGAGCTGGTAGGAGCTGCGACGTGAGCCAGCGGAGGAACAGGCTGCTATTAATTTTCCCGTGGTAGTCGCCAGTTTTGTTTTTTGCAGCGAAGCACAAAAAGGAATCATTAACGAAACCGTCAACTGTACCACCTGCTACTACCACAAATCGCTCCGCTTCTCCAGGTGGCACCTGACGGCTGTAGGTGGCACTAGTGGCAGGCTGGGATGTATCTACCCACTCCATTTTGTGCTGCATTCGGGTGGTGAACCACGTTTCGTCCACATACACCACCTGTCTTCCCTCCTTCCGATGTCGCTGGAGTGCTCGGAGAGCCTCAACACGGCGGCACACAACATCCAACGACTCCTTTCGCACATACATTTTCCGCTGTGATGTCCTGTACCGGAACCCCATGTTGTGCAGCACTCGCCACATCGCCGTCTCTGAGATTTCCCTCGGAATAATACCTGCCATCTTCATACTTTCTGTCAGGGTGCAAATAATAAAGGTTTCCTTGGCTCCAAACTTGGCATGTATGTGGCGGCGAATGGCACCAACAGTGAAATTGTCAAAGACAGGTGGTGTGGCAGGGGGTGTCGGTGAGTTTGGCAGTGCTACAGGGGGAGTGGCTGTCCCAGGTGGTGTATCTGTCCGAGAACCCATGCTGCGCGTCAAAATCAACCGCACTGCTTTTACGGTCATTCCCATGGCCTCTGCAACACGATCATATGGCCTATGTGGGGAAGGAAAAGCTGTAGATTAGATAACATGCTTCAAAATATAATATATAACGGATATTGATAACGGTATCATGATCAAAATAATTTCACTTTTAATGTCAAAGATAGCAGTGAAACATACTTAGCATTTTATCTGGACACTACGTTTTCTTCACATGACCATGTGTAAGAAAACGAATAATTGACCCATGAATAATTATACAAGTAATAGCAATGTTCAATTAACAACTATTATGGAAGTCAGCAATAATAAATCAACCACCATCAAGCGAAATACGAACTCTGAGAAGGGAAGTCAAGAACTCAAGAACACGATTTAACGGGATTGCATTTCAGTTGGTGAAGGCTGAATTCATAACAAGTAATAACCCATGAAAACTCACAAGTAATAACCCTCGAAAACTCACAACAAGTAATAACTCTCGATAACTCTTAATGGCCAGAGAAATGAACAAGGAATATGTAAGAGAGTAATAACCAGCCCCAGCTTTAAATCATCGAGTAACATGACACCAATTACATACCGTCCCTCTCAAGCGCAGGAAAAGTGCCGACCCCATTACACTGAATCTAACCTTTGGCTGAGACAGTAGAACGATTTGGAGAGGAAGAGAATAATAATAATAATAATAATAATAATCGTGTGGTTACTTATATAGCGCCCGGATCTCCTCCTTCGGGGATTCTCAAGCACTTGGAACGCTTAGTAACAACCAGACACCATTACCCCATCTCCCTTGCTCAAGGAGAGACAGTACCGCCCAGCTTGTATCTCAGAAAAACCTTTCAAATCTGAGCGAGATTTGAACCCCCTACCCCGTGCGTGGGAGACGGAGATGATAACCACTGAGCCAGCCAAGCGGCATGGAATGGATAATAAATATGAAGAATGAGATCAAAATTTAATAAGGAACAAAGTCATAACACACCAGCTATAGATCGGCATAACACTGATTAATGACTTACCTATTCAGACTAATCCTCATTTTGTTAGCGCTTTTCTCCTGGTTAAAGACATGGAAAAGTCGAAGCGCAATTACTCCTTTGCACCCACGCGCACATCGTAGCATGTTGGCCATGACCGTCAGCGATGAAGCACACCTTCCTCCACAGCATGTGGCTATACACCTTCTACGGCCGCATACCCGTGAGTTACCACGCTAACATTTTCACCTACCAAACACCGTATAACGGTCAAACAAGGTAGAACAGCGACCACGATCGTTTGTATAAACGATCCAACCATACTCGGCGTATAATGTTTGGTTATCTGCCATTATAGACAAGTATCATGTGCATGGCTTCATATCTTATGTACAACGCAAGAGAGAGAGAGAGGGAGAGAAGAAAGGATAGAAGAAGGGTGGGAGTGCGAGGGGGAAGGCGGGGATATGGGGTTGGAGGTAAGCAAGTAGGGAGGGAGGGGATGACGGGAGTGGGGAAAACTCCACCTGTCCGAATGCTTAATCAGCTCTTGCCAGCTTTGCCTTGAAAACCAAGAGTAAACTCCTTAATGAAATACACTTGACAATCCACTGTAGTGCCATAAATTAGGGGACGGTGTAGAACAAGCTGTGCCAAATTGTCATATTGATCCAACTGTTTGTTTAGAAGATATTTGCAAAAAACGATGCCTCATGGGGTCTAAAATGGATAGTAGATTCCTTCATAAATATGTGTAGAGGAGTTAATAATTTCAAACAGGAAGCAAAGCGGAGTCAAGAACTAAGGGTTGCAGCCCTCTGCAAAGAGTTTTTCAGCTATGTGAACAACAGGAAGCCATTCAAATGTAGCATTGGACCTCTAAAGGATCCAACAGGCCAACTACAAACCTCTGACACTGATATATAGCTAATTCACTAAACGACTATTTTTCCTCAGTATTCACAAGGGAAAATACCAGTGGATTAGTGCATGAAGGTGAAGGTCTTAGCAGAATTAGATGTAGCCCAGAGGAGGTAGCAAAAAGAATAGATACTTTAAATAAGTTCAAGTCATCCGGCCCAGATAGCTTTCTTCCTCGAGATGTACGAGAAGTGAGAGATGACATCGCACCTTTCTTGGCAGACAGCTTCAATATATCACTGGAAAATGGAAAGGTCCCTGAAGACTGGAAACTGGCCAATGTGGCCCTAATCTTTAAGAAAGGGGACTACGATTGTCCCAAGAATTATCGGCCAATTAGCTTGACTTCTATCATAGTTAATTTCTTAGAAGGGATACTAGTAGACAAGATAGTTGAGGACCTAAATATTCCCAATTTAATTACAGATTCCCAACATTAATTCGGGCGACACCGATCATGTCTTACCAATTTTCTAGAATTTCTCCATGAAATGCTGAGTGAGTATATGACAAAAGTAGAGCCATAGACATCCTTTACCTAAATTTTGTAAAAGCTTTTGACAAAGTACTTCATTGCAGGCTAATGTCAAAAGTAAGTGCACTAGGTAGCAATGCAGAGGTCACAAATTGGATAAAAAGTTGGCTAACAAGTAGACAACAACCAGTGGTACTCAATGGTGTTTCTTCTGAGTGGACTCCAGTCACTTCTGGAGTTCCACAGGGATTTACCCCTGGCCCATTTCTGTTTATCATAAATGTCAATGAAATCGATATTGGTCAGTTGAGTGTGATCTCAAAGTTTGCAGATGATATGAAGCTTGGAATGAATGTGAAAGACTCAAAAGGGGTTGACCAGCTCACGATGGACCTCAACAGGCCGGGTGAATGGTCAGAGACATGGCAGATGCCTGTAAACTTGGGAAAGTGTAAGGTGATGTATATCGGCCAAGCAAACCCAAAGTCAGGCTATTCGCTATTGGGAATGCCTCTGGAAGTGACTGCCTTGGACAAGGATTTGGGTGTTCTGATTAGCAGTGACCGAAAGTTTTCCAAGCAGTTAATTGAAGTAGAGAAGAAATCTAAAAACATACTTTGCAATATTAAGAGGCAATTTAAGTATAGAAATAAGGAAATTGGCCTCACACTTTACAATGCTCTGAGACAGCCTCTCCTGGAGTATGCTGTTAAATCCTGGTTTCCAGCACTCAGGTAAGATATAGAGTGACTGGAAAGAGTACAAGCTAGGGCTACAAAGCTTATTCCATCAATTAGAATACTGAGCTATTAGGACCGGTTGAAAGCTCTTGATCTCTTCCCATTGGAGACATGCAGATTACAAAGTCAAGTCATTGAAGTTTTTAAAATACTTGATGAGTTTTGACAATGTGCATTACAGCAACATATATAGTCTCAATATGAATACAACACGCAACCATGACTGGAAATTAGAATTGAAAAAGGTTCAACACTAGTATTTGTGGAAACTTTGTCATATATAAGATCTGTTCTACCTGGAACAAACTTCCCTCCGAAGTTGTAAACAGTACTTCAGTAAAACAGTTCAAGAAGAGAGTAGATAGTAACGAGTGTAGTGCACTAAACAGTTAATCTCTTTCCACTTTGAGTATCACCTCAGAATGGACCGCAAGGTCTCTGAGATACTAACTATTCCTTGTAACTCTCTCTCTCTCTTTCAAGAAAAGCCGTTCGGCAATATTCCTCATACATATATGATAATGTGTGTTAGCATGCTATCGTTAATATTGAGAGTACAAAGCCATTACCAGTGTCTCCCCTTCCCTTACCGTCAATTATATGGCTATGCCTGCAGACAACCAATATGCATAAGTTAATGTATTTATCTTTGACTGTGTATATACATATATATGTGTATGTTTCTAATCTCTCAGTGGGGCTCGAACCGTCGACCGTCAGGACGATAGCCGGCGCTTTAATCAACTACACCACGGCAGTCCGGCTATCGTCCTGACGGTCGGCGGTTAGAACCCCACTGAGATATTAGAAACATTTAGTGGCTCACGTGTGTTTGTGATATATACTTAATATATATATATATATATATATATTGTGATGCCTGCAGCTTGGCAGAACGCCATGTGGGCTCAGCCGCTCGCTTGGCCACTCGCTAGCACTCGCCGGGGCAAGGTATTTGGCTACAGTCTATCTACAATGTTGTTCTTTCTTTCATAGTGTTCGTGTTGTTGCAGACAGTCCTGTGGTGGTCTTTATTTTCGTCTGTGACAAGGGGAAGCATTTTATATCATGAGTAGAACATAAGATGCATTGTGTATAGTTAAGGAGAGAGAATAATATAGGCAGTGGGGTGGTAGTGTGTGCGTGCGTATACATGTGCTGCCTCCCCCCTCGCTTTGTAGGCTCGCGCGCATGCCGTCCCACGACTCTTGATTGGCTGGTGGCGCCTTCTGCAGCCCTGCTGCCTGGTGACGTAGCAGCCTGTGATTGGCTGACCACCATGCCTTTGTGTGTGATCCTGGAGGGGTCCCGAGGAGTTCCTTCCTCAGAGCTCCTCTTAGTGCTGTAACGCTAACATCCTTTTGCAATCTATCAGCCCACCTCACCCCCCCATTGCGAACTTTCTCTACCACTGCTTACCTTCTTCTCTCTGTATATCCTACTATTAATTAACTGCCCTTCCCCTTGACGTTGATTTCATATATCCGTCACTGTATTATACAGCGAGCTCTCAGAGATATTATATGTAATTAGTTAGGCATTTTGGATCAGAGGGTTATCCATTTTGGCTTGGGGAGGTTTGACATACTCATCGTGTTGCCCCAACCTTATTTTCTTGGGTGTCTGCCAGGTCAGTCGATGCTAGAGACTGGGGAGAGGCTATCAGGTTACAGTTTCCTATGAGCATAGACTTCGTTGAGCCTATGCAACTGTACCGGATACCTGCGGAGGCCTAGGTAATTTTCTTGTCTGTGTACCTTAGAGCCTAGCACTGTGTTGGCGTGAGGGCGTTTGCCTAGTCCACCCAGCACTGTGCTAGCTCGTTAGCTTTTGACTTAGGAGGGTCGCCAGGAGAGAACCAGGTACACGAGACCTGGATCTCTCAAGAGAGCACCCCGTCATTTAATGTAACTAGGCGCACAGACTTGAGAACGACACTAGGCTACCGAGCAGGTGGCTCGGCCCAGGTAGCCTAGCCTACGACTCCCCTGCTAGACTTCGTCCACATGGCAGACCCCCGATTAGGGTTTATAATCTCATTGTGTATATGTGTGCAGCATTATTGTTCCTTATGTTTATAGTAAGTTGTGATTGTTGCTGAGAGACCCAACCAGAGCAGGCTTGTGCCTGGTGGGAGAAAGCATATCTTTTTGTGGTTAGAGTTTAGACTGCCGACTGTTTTATAATTACACCTGTGCCAGATTACACCGTATGTCCCTACACTATATATGTTCCCACAGTAATAATACACAGTTCAGAATCCGAGACGTACTTCTTAGTTGCATCTGAATTTTGCAGAAGATTCCTGCATGATGCTTTAGGACTTTCTTTGTTTCACTTTCTTTCAGACAGGAGTGACAGTTTACTGATTATTTAACGTAACGTTAATTATCCTTCTTCTAGTTTGCTATTAAATCGTTGCTGCGATTTAATTACGCTATCTATCTTTTTCCTTGTATACCTTAATAAAATAATCGTATGTTGTATGAGTATAGGCTGCTTCAGTGATCATCAGCCTATAGTGTGTACCTTTTACCGAGTCATAGGATACCTCGTTGTCCAGGCACGACTCAGGGCGGTATAGGTGTTTTGTTCTCCAGTGGTTAAGGCAGGGGTTGGAACTAGTGTTACCGTTGTTGCATTTAGCCTTATCTAATCCAATGATGAAGAGCCCTGTATCTTGTAGAACCTGGATCGTAACAATATATATATATATGCAGGCAAATCCACAAGGAAAGAAGAAAAACACGAAGACCCAAGCGCTTTCGTGTATTATTACATCTTCAGGGGAGGTCAACTGCATACACTTTTTGATGTAAATCTTAAATGTTGTCTTTAGCAATAATACTGTTAAACATTTGTTGATTAAGAACTCTCCTGCTAATTACGGTGGTTGCATATATAAACTCCCTTGTAAAGACTGTAATAAGATTTATGTTGGACAAACTGGTAAAGCCCGTTCAATTAGAATCAAACAACATCTGACTAGTGTTCAAACAGGGCAAGTTTCGAACGCTGTTTTTGTACATGTGAGAGACCAAGAACACAATATTGACTGGACAAATGCTAGTTCCATCATGTCATGTAAAACATTTATTGACAGAAATTTAATAGAATCTAGTGTGATTAAGTATACAACTAATTTTAATATGAACATAAGCAGCGGTATGTACAGACTAGATAATTTTATAATAGATTTTATTTGTAAACAAATACAACTTTAGTGCTTTATTTTTAATCACAGTACCATTGTTATTATTTGTTTCGTTTATTTTATTTCATGACGAGATTCGTAGAACAATCGAAACCTTTATAATCATTTGAGCCTTGATTGATGAATTTCACTATGTATTGTTTGTTTGGTTTTCTTTTGACTTCTGAGTACAGTAGACATTCTCACTTTGAGTATTTTTATGTATGTGCCTTCACTCTCTGTCTGACCTCCCCTGAAGATGTAATAATACACGAAAGCGCTTGGGACTCCGTGTTTTTCTTCTTTCCTTGTGAATGTTCCTGCATCTGTTGGTTCGCGTGTTGCTGTGACTTTATTGCATTATGGATTCCACGCGCTACTTCAACGCCTTTTCTTCTAGCTGTCCTTGACTTTCCCCTTTCGTCTCTGAATTCTCTTCATCTTTAGTTAAGGCTCACAGGACTAAGTTACGTGTGAAATTTCTCAACAAATGTATGGCGGAGCAGGTGTTACCACGGTCCATTCTACCTGTTTGACTGTTGCGGATGTCTGATCGCCCCTTCGACGACTTTCAACGAATTATCCTTAAGATCCACATAGAAATGACAAAAGTGGTTATGGAAGAATATTTCAGGTTAACACGCCAAAAGAAGAGTGCTTTCCTAAGGGCAGTTCCTTTGGAATGGAAGAACTGTCTCTTTGATTACTGCTACGATAAACTAAGAAGAGAGTGTGGCAATCTTCAATGGAAGTTGGATCGTAAGTTGATACAGCTGATAGACGACAGCGACTGGTCGAAAAATGCCAACCCGGACTTTGCTTTGAACCTCTCCAATAAACAGCTCGACAAGACTTCGTGTGCTCTAGAGTATGGATTAAGTTTTGCTTGTTCTAAAAATATTAACGGTGTCGATGTTGCTCGAGCTTTCTCCAATTTACAAAAGTACAGTAAATTAACTAGTGATGACATTAATATATGTAAAGGTATTGTTTATGCTTCCTTGCCAGTACCTGTTGTATCGAATATCTCAGAAAGATTCATGAAGGGGCCTACATGAGTTTAAAGAAAGATCCCGATCTTCACATTACAAAAACCGATAAAGCCATTGTCATAGTTATTTTGAATAAAGAAGATTATATTACAAAAATGTGTGATCTACTAAATGATGAATTAACATAAACTAAACTAATAAGTAATCGTCTTGATACTGTAAACTTTCAATTTAACAAAAAATGAAAACATTACTTGAGGATGATGATGAACTTATCAAGCAGCTGTTTTACATTACCCCTTCTTTGCCATATGTGTACACACTCATCAAGACTCACAAGATGAATAATCCTGCTAGACCTACAGTATAGTAAGTTATGTTGGTTCAGTCTCCTATAAGTTATCTAAGTGGCTTGTAAAATTGTTTAACCCATTGATTGGTAACATATCTAGTTCAAATATAAAAAATAACGTAGATCTGGTTGGAAAATTAAAAAATATAAATATTAATCATGATTTTATTCTTGTGAGTTTTGATGTCTCATCTCTGTTCACCAAAGTACCGTACGGTTGATGATTTGCTTCGTTACTTGAATGACACTGCTAAATTCATCATTACCCATGTCTGGTTCTGTTGTTTTATAAATAATTAAGCTATGTATCAAAGACTGTAAATTTCAATTCAATGGTGAATTTTTCTCTCAAAAGTTTGGTATGGCCATGGGCAATCCACTTTCACCCACCTTGAGTAACTCGTATATGGAATATTTTGAAGCGAATATACTTAGTGACATTCTCCCTATGAACGCCTTTTGGTTTCGTTATGTGGATGATATCCTTGCCTTTGGCCTAGCAATACAAATTTAGATTCATTTTTGGTTTCACTTAATGCTCTAGTTCCGTCAATTAAGCTTACTGTTGAAGTTGAACGGAACAATAGTTTGCCGTTTTTAGATTGTGTAATACATAGACATAGTAATGGTTTTAAGTTTAGCATTTATAGGAAACCTACGAACGTACTTTCATATGTCCACTATTATTTTTCACACTATGATCAAGTTAAACATTAAGTTTTTTCGTCTATGTTTCTCCGTGCCTTTCGCATTTGCAGTCCAGAATTTTTAGATGATGAATTTCAGCTTATATATGACACAAGTGCCAAGTCAAAATACCCTAAATATTTTATTGATATATCTTGTGGATATTATTGGAGGAAATGAACTGTAAATTGAAGAACACCACACAATAGTATATTACCTGGCTGCTGGATCGTAGGCGACGGGTTAGGTTATTGTGGAGTGGGAACAAGGCAACAGGTTGGCGGTAGAGTGGTGAAACGAATGATAAACAAGGAGGAAATTAATGAATAGTTAATGACAGAAGAGGGCCTCAAGACTTAAATGATAATTAGGAGGATAAGAGATGATAGGTGAATTGATGGGAATCTACGCTGAGGTTAGTTCTAACGGGTTAATGGAATGGAATGATAACAAGAGAAGATATACTGTCAGCGGTGGTCGTCAGAGAGCGAGTGAGCTCCCTGTCTGAAATTGCGGGAACCTTGCTTGTTCCACATATTAGGAAAGAGGTCGGAACTTATTTTCCTTCCCAGAGATTATTATCCAAGTTTATAGGAATAATATATTACTTAATATCTAATACAGAACATAATTCAATATTCTTTCCATTTATACTAAATCATATTATTATGATTCTTATTCCTACGAACTTATTACGTATTACTTAAGATTACACTTATATTTAGACTGTCCAATACTTATGGAAATAAAAGTATGGACATATTCAAACCACCAAGTTTATACAACATTTATAACAGCCCGGAGGCTAACTTATCTCGCCATAATTGGGAGGAGGCTTGAGCCGCCTGTCGACGAGGACGTCCACTTTGGTCGTCAACAGGACTGCCATTTGTATTTGCCACTACGAGAACGTGTCTGGGCAATGTCTCTGAGGTATTACCCTTGCTCTCAAGACCCCCTCCAGGAGGGTATAAACGGATAGTTGGCCGCGTGAAGATGCCCGACTTCGTGAGGATCTTAGCCACTCTGACTTCACCGTCACGTCCGGGCAGCAACTCAGTGGTACGGCCCAACTTCCAGAGAACCCGTGGACCCTCGTCATGGATGGTAACGACGTCACCGATATTTGGCCACCGACCGATGATTGGTCGTAGTTTCTTCCTATGTGCTTCCCTGAGCGTCACCAGATATTCAGTTGACCAGCGTTTCTAGACATCCTGAGACAATTTTCGGATATTTTTTTTTGTTTTCTATGTGAATGAGGGAGACAAAAGGCATAACTGCCTGCAGCGAGTGCCTCCCCTAGATTTCAAAGAGTGACAGGGCCGAAATCAAGGGACGTTCGAGCTAAAATGCCTGGACACACGGAGTTTGAAGCAATTTAAGTCATAGGAAGAGGGAAAGACTGATTCTGGGAGAGAGTTCCAGAGCTCAGCAGTTGAATAGAAGAAAGTCTGAGAATAGCGTTTCACCCTTTTGTTGGAGAGTTGCACAGAGTAGGGGTGGGACTGTGTTGCAAGGCGGGTACTACGCACCCTACATAGAGGAGGTGGTATACACTGGGAAAGCTCCGAGGAACACTGATTATTGTAGTAGTGATAGAATAGCGAGAGAGATGCAACATTGCGACGAAGAGAGAGAGATTGCAGAGAGTTGGTGAGTGGATGGGAGTTAATGATACGAAAGGCTTTCCTTTCTACTTTATCTAGGAGTGCGGTGTGAGAGGGTCCTCCCCACACATGTGAACAATACTCAATACAATGACGCACTGTGCCCCTGTACAGAGCAAAAAGCTGCGCAGGGGTAAAGAACCCCTTGAGGCGGTTGAGCACACCCAGCTTCTGAGAGGCTGCCTTAGCGAGACTGGTAATATGGTCTTTCCATGTGAGAGCAGAAGAAAAAGAGACACAGAGAACATTGAGGGAAGATGTAGGGTTGATTTTTGTATTGTTGAAGAATAAGGGATAGTCCTCTGGAGGTTCCTGACGGGTAGGGAGATGGATAAATTGAGTTTTGGAAGCATTAAATGCAACAAGGTTTTCTCTACCCCAATTGGATATAGTAGCTAGATCAGAAGATAAGCATTTTATGGCTTCATTACGTTTACTTTTGAGGGACTGCTGGCTGGGGCATTCTGGAAAACTAATTGAGTGGTGTTAGGTAGAGTCGTCTGCATATGAATGGATGGGACTGGATATACAGTTGAGAAGATAATTTATGAAAATTAGAAAGAGATTAGGAGATAGGACAGAACACTGAGGAACACCGGAGTTGATAGGATGAGGAAGTGAGTGATGGCCATCCACAACCGCAGCTATGGAACGGCCGGAAAGGAAATTAGAGACAAAGGCACAGATGGAGGGACAGAAACCGAAGGAGGACAGTTTGAAAATTAAAGATTTGTGCCAGACTTTATCGAAGGCCTTCGATATGTCTAGTGCAACAGAAAAAGTCTCACCGAAGTCCCGAAAATTGGATGACCAAGAGTTAGTAAGATATGAAAGAAGATCACCAGTAGAGCGACCCTTAAGGAAGCCATACTGGCGATCTGAGAGCAGATAATGAGAAGAGAAATGCTTAAGAAATTTGGAAGCAGGAATAGTTTCAAAAATTTTAGAGATACAAGAGATGAGAGCAATTGGACGATAGTTGGAGGGTTGAGAGCGGTCACCCTTCTTTGGGACAGGTTGAATGAGAGCAAACTTCCAGCAAGAAGGAAAGACGTTAGAGGAGAGACAGAGACGAAAGAGTTTGCCTAGGCAGGGGGTCAGCACGGAAGCACAGTTTTTAAGTACAACAGGAGGAACACCGTCCGGACCGTACGCCTTCTTAGTATTAAGCCCAGAGGGGGTAGAAAGTACATCTTTAGAAGAGATTAGGATATTAGGAATAAGTAGGAGAGAGGGGGGTGGAGAGGGAGGAATAGCACCGGAATCATCCAAGGTAGAGTTTCTGGCAAAAGTTTGAGCAAAGCGTTCAGCTTTGTCAGAGGAAGAAGTGATGGTTGTGCCATCAGAGTGGAAAAGGGGAGGGAAAGACGAGGAAAAGAAGTTGTTGGGTAGGTTTTCGGCTGGATGCCAGAAACCTTGGGAAGAGCTAGAGTTGGATAGTTCAGTGCATTTATTATTGATGAAAGAGTGCTTGGCAAGTCGAAGAACAGTTTTGGCTTGATTCCGGGCAGAAACATAGGAAGAATGAGATTCTTGAGTTTTAAGGCGTCGGTACCGTGTGAATGTTTCTTCCTTGTTGTGGACAGCAGTAGAACAAGCGTGAGTAAACCAAGATTTTTTTGCATTAGACTGAGAGAAAGAAAATGGAATGTACGCCTCCATGCCCGAGAGGATTACCTCGGTAGTGCGTTCAGCACTCTTCGAGGGTCCTCGTCCAACGAAGGAAAAGTCATTCCATGGGAAATGGGATATACCGGTATCTGGCTGATATCACATCTTTGTTGATGTAGTCTGGGTCCTTAATCTCATCCTCAACGTCACTTTCCTCAGGAAGATCCCGCAATCGATGTCCCCACACCAACACTAAGGGTGTGATTGGGGTAGGATCCTCTAGGTCACCCGATGCATAGTAGAGAGGATGGTCATTGACAACTGCCTCAATCTCCAGGAGTAGAGTTGTCAACTCCTCTAATGAGATGAGAGCACGTCGTAATACTCTTTTCAGTCCTGCCTTGACAAAGCCAATGGGTCTCTCCCAGATGGCACTAAACCATGGAGCTCTGGCAGGAATAAACCGCCATTCACATTGCACACTGCCAAGGTGAGACTGAACCTTAGGGTGATTGCATACATCGGATAGGTACCTAGAGGCCCCAACAAACGTAGTTGCGTTGTCACTCAAGATGATATGGGGAAAACCTTGCCTTGTCGACTGCAGAATCTCCTGAAAACGTGGAGGAAACTGTCACATGTGAGATTGGTGACTACTTCGATGTGTATCGACCTGGTGACAGCACAGGTGAATAGGATCATGTAAGCCTTGACCGATGAGTCTTTTATAGGGATTGCTCCACTATAGTCCACCCCAGTGACCTTATAGGGTTCTCCAGGGGTGGTCCGCAGGGCAGGTAAAGGGGGTAGTCCGGCATAGTCGTAGGGTTTACCTTGTACCCGACGACATTTTAGGCACTTGTGCAGTACTTTTCTCACCACTTGCCGGATTCTAGGGACCCACCATTTCTGTCTTATGTAGGTAACCTCTTGGCCGACTCCTTAATGGCAACAGAGCCGATGGCACCTATCTACGATTAGGTGGGTCAAAGGATGTTTGGAGGGCAGAAGTTTTGGATACTTGCACATTTCCGAGATAGCCGCTAATCTCAATCTGCCTCGACAATGTATAATCTCTCCCTTCAGATGTAGTCCTAACTGGCAAATCAAATTATTTCTGGGCTGTTCACCCTTCACCAGTATTGAATATTCCTTCGGATAACTTTCCTTTTGGCATTATTTGAGTAGAATATTATCTGCAGTCTTGATTTAATTTATGTTGAGGTGAGCACTACCTGTGGGAGGCAGGCCATTTACTTTCGCCTTAAAGTTTTTGATGAAACGTATCACCCATGCCGTGACACACTGTAATATTTCATAGCTGCTATATCTGTCCCAGTCCCATAACTGCGTGTCATCTTGGGGCACCGTGCTTACGATTTGGGTCACGATTTTGGCCATCCATCGGGGTTCGGGAGCCAACTAGGCCCATTCCACCACAACGCAGTAGAACTCAAATACTTAGCAGACATGCCTCGAGATACCATATCACTTGGGTTCTCTTTAGTCGACACATACCGGAAATGAGCAGTCGGGACTAGGGCATGTATCTCGTCGATGCGGTTTGTGACATACACTGGTAATTTCTTTTTACTATTTATCCAGTGTAGGGTAATCTGTCTGTCACTCCACACATAGGTTTCAGAGATATGTAGTTTATCTTTATAGGCTACCTCAATAAAGTTTACAATTCTTGCAGCAAGCAAAACTGCAGTTAATTTCATTTTAGGAATTGAAAGGGACTTGATTGGCACAACTTTGGCCTTTGCCATGACCAAATGGCTGCCTTCTGACCCAACAAGATACACAGCAGTCCCATATGCTATACTGCTGGCATCAGCGAATGCATGTAGGGATACAGCATAATCGTATACAACCCTCCGAGCAAACTTAATACGACTACAGGGTACCAGATCATCTACTATCCCCAGCCATTCCGTGTTCAAGTCTTCAGAAAGATCCTTGTCCCAATCCATCTTAGTCTCCACAATTGCTGGAGAAATATTCTAGACCTTATAGACACTGGCAATGAAACACCTAAAGGATCAAAGAGTTTGGCAGAAAATCTCAAACATTCACGCTTTGTCACATGCTCGACCGGAGTGTACTGTACTCCAAAGGAAAGATAATCAGAAGCCGTCTCCCATACTAGTCCAAGAACTCTCACCCGTTTCTGCTGTTCAGCAGCAAAACCATCCCTTTGCAATATCTCTCTCAGAACAAGATTATTGGTAGCCCATTGACGCAGGAACATGTGGGCATTGTCCATAACTTCACGAGCCATACCGTATGCACGGACGAGGGAATCTTCATTGTCCCCCGTACCTTGGAGATTATCGATATATAGCCCGGCCCTAGATTCCTGTACAATCATTGGGTCTACTTCAACAAGGGAAAGATGTTTGAGTATGGTTGCGTTCAGCAGAGACTGGGAGCAGGTAGCGCCAAACAATAGAACCTGGAACCGATAACAACGAAGAGGCGAATCCAGACGAAGAGGATCTTTTGGCCACATGAACCTGGTGTAATCTCTGTCGTCTTCATGTAGTTTCAACATCAAGAAGGCTTTCTCAATGTCACTGACTCACGCATACTGATGCAGACGGAATCTCAGCAAGACTTGAGCTAACTCCGGTACTAAAGATGGTCCCGTGTACAGACAGTCATTCAGACTGGGCTTGTACTGGTTTACCTTAGCGGAACAATCAAATACAATACGCACCGGAGTAGTCCTGCTTTCCTTTATGATCCCATGATGCGCCAGATAGTGACATGACTCAGAGTCATCGAATGGAACCTCCTCAATGAAACCATACAACAACTGATCATAAATTACATGCGAATATTGTTGACAAAACCCAGGGTCAGCAATAAACCTCTTCTGGAGTCCTCGTAACCTAACCACAGCCAAACCTTTGTTGGTGGGCCACCGTCCCTTTTCTTTGGTCCAGGGCAGACGTACCTGATACTGTAGACTCTCAGGATCATATGTGGTCATAGCTTGCTGATCGTCTTGTGAATGCTCTTTAGGTGAGATACCAATATGGTCTAAATCCCACAAAGCACTTAATTCTTTATGACATGGAAATTGCCCAGTAGACATATATTGATCTACTGGGGTCACTGCCACTTTAAGTAATGTAACAACCTCAGTGTTTGAGCTAGGCGTGGTTGCCGCAAAAGAACCACTAAAGGCATATCCGTATTTGGTAGGAAGTAAAACCAAATTTCCGGCCCATTTGTAGCCAGGTCGTACTATGTTGTAGTACTGGTCGGCACCTATTAGTAGCTCTAATTGTGCTGTCTCGGTAACGTATGAGTCGGCCAATTTTATGCCACAACGCTGTAAACTAGTGATTTCAACCTTTAGACTAGTTTCGCCCTTGTGATTGGGGAGATAATCGACAACTATTGCGTCAAGACGATGATAACTGCCACAATGTATATACTTTAGTGCTACAACAGGATACTCACGAGAGGTTTGGGTTCCGGTGAAGCCGTGAAGACTCAATTGTTCCGTTCCAATTGGTTCATAACAAAGGGAAGGTATTACAGAGCTCTTCACGAAAGTCCTCTGTGAGCACTGATCAAGTAGCGATCTGACCTTTACGGTCTTCTTGTACTTACCCTTTACAGGCAGCTGAACTGTGGGTAAAATTACTGTCTGTTTACTCATACTTACGGACATTGTTGTTGAGGTTGTTGGAGTTGACTCTACTCTATTACTACTACCACCACCTGCTGAGCTTACCTCTCTCTGCTTTTGTCACAGGGAGTGAAAATGTTTGCCATGGCAGAATTTACAATTCTTAATATTAGGGTTTGTACACCCGTTACTAACGTGTTCACTTGAGAGACACCCGACTCAGAGCTGTAGGTGCCTGGCTCTCTTTATTCTGAGAGAACCTGTCTTACATTTAATGCATTTGTACCAGGGATAATTTTTCCCGCTTCACAATTTACAGACAAATTGGCTGCTACCGCTCTGCGTCGTGAATGTAGCTATAGCCATAGGAAATTCCTTCACAGGGGTATCTTGACCCACCATGTTGTAGAGTTCTGCTTGAAAACACTGTAAATGTCTAATAATCTAGACTCTGTTCACCCATCTCCCTCCTCAGGGTTTCCTTAACTGGTGATGGCAATTTATTCAAGAGTGTCACCACGCAGAATTCCTCTAAACTTACCCTTTGACTAGTCATAGATCGCATCGCACTTTCCATATTGGCGTAAAAAGCCTTTAGTTGTGCTGTTTGACATTTAGGTAAGACAAGGTCTTGAAAGTTCATGATGTGTGCTGCTTTTACTCTGTCGGGATGCCCGAAGGTCTCCTGAAGCAAGTCCACGGCAGGGCCATAACTTGCACCCTCAACTGTAAAACCTTCTACCAGTTTATAGGGGTCTCCTTGTAGGTGACCCCTTAAGTACGTTACTTTTTGAATCGCACTTAAATCAGTCCTGTCATGTACCACACATCTAAACATATCCAAAAATCCCGTCCATAATGTAGGGTCGCCAGCGAAGGTCGGCAAAGTCAGGTGCAGCAATTTAACACCCGATACTTTCTTTACTTCAGACTAATTATGCCTTTCAGGTGTACCCAGTTTCTCCTTCAGAGTAGCGATTATCCCATACATATCAAATAAGTAGATGGTATCCTCTTGGGTTTCCTTAAAATACTCGGTGTCAGATGTATATAGCGGCAACAAGACTTCTTGATTAGCTTCAAACTTGGCCACCTGTGTCTGCACGCAATGTAATTTTGCCTCGACTTCTACCCAAGTTGCGGTTTCCAAGAACTCCTCTAAATCCCTTGATAGGACGGTTAATGACCCTTTAATGCCTGCCCTACGGCGTTTGCCTTGGGCTAGATCGTCCATTGTCACCTTTAGTCAAAAGCAGATGGAAATTGCGAAATACAAAATTCTTACTAAAGCTTAGCCGAAAGGGAAAAATTCTTCCGCCGATCAAACTTGGTTCGGAATCAACACTTAAACACGACGGCGGTATTCATTGGTAGAAACACGACGGCGGTATTCATTGGTAGAAACACGACGGCGGTATTCATTGGTAGAAACACGACGGCGGTATTCATTGGTAGAAACACGACGGCGGTATTCATTGGTAGAAACTTATTACATTATTCTCAAGGGTCAAAGGAACACCCATGTTGAAATAAATTTGATAATTATAGGGAATAGACTCGCAGCGTTATTATACATAATTTATTAGGGAAAGTGAAGCTCTATGGAATCCTTATAATATACTCACATAGATTCCGTTGTGGGAGAATAGTTTTGATAACTTTTGTAACACTCGATTTTGTCGATAAAAATAGTCCCGTGCGTAAACAAACTCTTCTTCTTCAGTCCCACAATCTTGAGAGCTCTGCTACGGACGTGTTCAATGTTTACAAAAAGTGTTCGGAATGGAGTACACTCGCTACGGTAAAGTGTTATGTTCTACAAAGATGTTACTGTATGTCACAGTCTAATATACACATTTGCAACATTACATTGTGCTTTTATTTAATTTACATAGTTTTCGCGGTATTTGTTAAATGCTTTCTGGCATTTTTCTTTCCCATTTCCCTTGTAGTTTTAGTATTATTACATATATTTACTCTTGCGCACGACTCGGCGCATATTGTTGCCATTCCTTCTCTCAGCTGACAGAAACGTCAAACAGCCCGGCAGATTTGTAACTGTCATGGCCGTTAACAAGGTTCTCAATAAATAACAAAATCTTCAATTAAATCACGACAAATTTGTGCAGATTGGTGTACAAGTAAATAGCAACACTTAATATATTGTCATTAAAAACCAATCATAACCATTTATGTGACTATGTGATTGTTGTTATTTTATTATTTGTATCTATTGTAATTTTTTTTTTTACTAATTGCATATTTTCATTCTTGAACACTCTTAGTAATTCTGTATTACAAAGGTTTTATTTAGTCATTATGTTTGTAGATATAAGAGATGAGAATGCACGAGTAAAGCTGCTAATAGTTATTATAGGAGTAATTGGTGTGTAATTCGGTGCGTGTACACTCCAGGATGCGAGTCCTAGACCGTCAACATTTATAAAAACTATTAGGCTAAACCGCTAAATGCATTAGCAAAATTGTTAGTAAATAAAAGGATTTAATTCTGTTCGAGATTGCTTAAGTAATTATGAAAAACGTCGACTTGTGTCGTGGAGCGTATAGAACAAGGATAATCTAATAAGGAGAGAGCTCTTAAACGAGCTCCCAATTGATCCCTAGTCTTGACCAAGCACCCCTGAAGATGGTTCTGCCATTGGTGGTGCATCATCTGCAAACTTACAAATGTCACTGGGAATTGCCAGATGGCGTGGCAGCGGATACAAACATGGCACCAAAACAACACGGTAACAGCTGTATTGTTTGTGGAAAATACAAGCAAAAGCAAAAGAAATTCATATTTCACTTCTTTCCCAAAGGTAAGGTGAAGTGCCTAGTCATAAGTAGGGTGTATCTACGAGTATACATTATATAGTATACTCACATACGAGTGTATAATCATGGCTGACTGAATACATATTCCAGAGACATCATCTCGGTAAATAGCTGACCCATGAATGCTGGCACTTGTATCATTGCAGATGTTTGTTATGGCTCAAGAACCTTGACATCAAACTGAAGACGAAAACACCTGATCAGCTGAACAAGTCCCGTGTTGTGTGAAGCAGCCACTTTTAAGATGACCAGTATAGCGGGGTTGGCCGCCTAACGTATGATGCTCCACAATTTACAGATGTTTTAAGTAATATAAATAAATAGCATAATCTACTAACGTTGTATATATATGCCTTTCACCTGATCGGTTATCTTTAATGTAAGACATACCCTCAATTTGATGTTCTTAGTTTTTATGGAGTGAGGTTGGAATTACTTGCTTAGGCTATAGAATATTATTGATGAATACACAGAAAAGCAATAAACGGTAGTGGATACATTCTCCTAGCATTGTATTGTGCTGCAGTGGTAGACCTGAATAGTAAACACATAACATCGATAGAAAATGTATTTATAAACACGTACAACATGAGGCAAAAGATGTGTTCCACACTTTTGGTAATGTTGCTGAAGGGATGTGTATTTATTAGTGTATGACGTGTATGGGTAGAGCTGCAGAAACATAAATTACTCGAGAGATAGTCACTGGGATAATTGCTGGGGTTGCCTCGCATATTCCTTCGTGAGAAATAATTGCTTACCGGTATGTCTTTATTTACTCCTCACCAATTAAGCAGTGCAAGTAATATGAGGAAATGTATGATTCACAGTGTGTGTGTGTTTGTTTATTTACATTTCAGTTAACGTACGAACATTATGGGGAACATTTGGCTGAAATCCATTCAGGTACTGAACAAAATTTATATGTAAGGAACAAAACCAATACAAGATATAGAAGTTGAGTAACCTACACATATAACAAAGGTATTATATTAGATCAAGTATTGTATACAGAAACAGGTAAAGTTGCTTCACAAATACTAGAGTGTATACATGGAATGTAGCACAATATATTTAGGTGTAGTAGTATATGGACCGAGGTAGGACAATAATGATAATGACAAAAATTGGATCACATTTTAAACATCATGGGTGACTTTTACAATAGCCTACTACTTAGATATAGGCCTATAAGAGCTATTATGAATTGTGAAAAATTAAGAGATATTGAGTAGGCTACTGCAAGCGGTAGCCTATAGATATTAGAAACTATATATGCATAGCTCGAATATAACCTTTTTCTAAAGAACGGTACATTCTCTAATGAGGGGTATAAACTGTATAGTTACTGTTCGAAATTAACCGTTCCCTATTGGGGGGTGCTTGACGTTAGATGGGGTAAGTATCAGGGGCCTACAACCAAAAGCAGAGAGTCACCTCTCCTTATTAGATTCTTCTTTGTATAGAATGTAATGAAACAGTACACGATCGATGTACTTATGTTACCAGCAGAAAAGAAGTGGAATGCGATAAATGTAGGGAAATAGCTATTACCCACTCCACCAACACTACACTACCCGCAGCGTTAGCATCAATACCACAGATATCGGCGACCCAAGTAGCAGAAAATGCAACAAGAACAACAATAAAAACAGGTAGCACTCGCAAATACATCAACAGGTGTAACGCTCACCGCTTCCCCCAGAACCGCATGGCTTACTCGCTAGGACTCGCCAGGGCAGAGAATATAGCTACAGTCTACCTATCATTGTGTACTTTCCTTCTCGAGAAAGCTTATGTTGCAGACAGTTCAGAACTGTTCTTTATTTTCGTCTGTCACAATCCTTTCTATTTTATTTAGTCAATTGAAAGTATTGTGTTAAGTAGTTGAATGATGGGAAGGCGAGCGGGAGAGAGAGAGAGAGAGAGACAAGGTGGTGTGACTTGGTAGTGAGTGCGGCGCGTGGCTGGCCCCCTTACATAGGCCTCGCGGGATTCGTTGCCTCCTGCCTAACACTGCCTACTACGTGGCTGCTTACTGGGCAACTGTCGCGCGCCCTCGTGCCATTCTTGCGAACTGGGACTCCAGCCAGGAGGTCCATGGGAATATCCTTGTCAGATCCTTCCCAGACAGCATACTCTAAGCATCTCCCTTGAACTGTCCCACACTCTTGTCTTAGAATCTTCCTCTCCTACTGCCTCTATAATTTCCACTACTTCCTCACCTTTTATTAATATCAATCCCCCTCTGGTTCTCTGCATCCACACCTTGAATTGGTGGCCAGACTGTATTATATGCTGGATCTCACATTTCTTATGTACTAGATTAAGGTTGAAGATAGTCATTGTCTTTTTGGGAGATTGTATTGCTCAGACTGTCTCCATCAATCACTAATGTTTCTACAGGGTTAAATAATGCTAGACTAGGGATCAGGTACCTTGCTGTTGGTGTTTTCAATATGTGTAGGATACTTTTGAGCTACACGACACTACGGATTCTGTGGGTTACCTGGGTGGATCTTTTGTCTGTGTACCTTGGAGTTTAGACTGTGTAGTGCGTGAGGGCTGCTTGCCTAATCCACCCAACACTGTTCTAACTCTATTTGCTTTTACTTTTGAGGGTCGCCAGGAGGATACTCGATACTTGTGATCGAGAATCCTCAAGAGAGCACCCCTTCATATTAACGTAATCAGGCCGCACAGACCCAAGGTCCACACTAGGCTAGGAGCTGCCTTGCTCCACCAGAATTCTGTACCTTTGCGCATCCCAGCTAGACTTTATTAAACCGGGTAGACATTAGCTGGATTAGATCATATACTCTTTTATGCATACCCATTATTTTTACACAAGCATTTTGAGGTCTTAGTTGCTGTAGAGAGACACAACCAGCATAGACCGGTTTTGTTAATAGGAGTACTACTTTTTCGTGGCGAGCATTATTACTGTTGCACCGCTTATAATATTCTTGTGTCCAATAACATTATATGTCCAGCCTTTTTGTGTATTTAGCCTACACGTGCATTGTCCTGCCTCCTGCTATTTTGTGGTTCCATTTCCGATACGTTCTTCTTAGTAGCATCCAACATTATTCAGAAGATTCCTTGTTCGGTGCTTGAGGACTTTACAACACTTTCTTTCATAAAGGAGTGACAGATATTATTGATTAAAGTAACGTTAAGTAAACCTTCTTCTTGTTTGCATTAGATCACTCTTGTGATTTAATTAAGTTAACTATCTTTTCCTTGTGTACCATAACTAAGCAACCATATGTTATAGGTAATAGGCTGTTTCAGAGAACATGAGCCTATAGTAGAAGCACATAGATACTGAGAGTTAAGATACCCCGCTATCGCAGATATAACTATGGAGGGTATATGTGTTCTTTGTTCGACGGGATTATATATCAGGGGTTGGATCTAGCGTTTCCGTTGTTGCATTTATGCCAGTCTAGTTCAATGTATAAGAGCCACTGATTTATACGAGGCCCGATCGTAACAAATGGCGACCTAGCTCAGGATTTGGTGAACTGACATATAATTGCAGGTTATTGTGCAGATTTTTCTCACAGTTTAGGCAGTGAACATTTGTTGATTTTGTGGAATATTTTTTGAGGACATGCAAGAATTATTTTTTTAGCAAAGTAATATAGCACTTTAGCTGTCTCCGAGAATTTTTTATTGTGAATATTGTGGTATAAGAGTTTGGGGTACTTCTGTTTTGTGTATCAAAGTGAAAAATCTTCAGTGAGCATCATGTCTTATAGCGGATCAGTGCAGGATGAAGACACAGTACGTGATGTAGAAGCTGAGGAGCAGCAGCATGGGCAGGTTGTTAACTTGGTGAACAGTGAGGAGGATGCAAGGATTTTTTTACAATGGCCTGTTACTTCCGACCGGTTGGTGGGTATGAATCGGTACGGTCTCCAGTGCTTAGCCGCAGCTATCGGTCATGTATGTACTAGTGGCATGACCAAGGATGACCTGATGACGTGTGTGCTGGGTGGGGTGACTGGCGTACGAGGTAGGGTGAGTGCTCAGAGCCCTTTGGCCGAGCTTCCCCTTCACTCGACTCCCAATCCTCCTATTGGAGTACCGACCCTGAGCACGCTTCCGCAGGTGGGTAGTGACTGGCAGGGTGGTTTGCCCCTGAGGGGATCACCGGGTATTTCTAACATCATTGCATCTCCTCCTCCTCCTCAAGGTTTGACCCCGGAGATGCTCTTTCAGCTCGAAATGGCAAAGATGCAACATCAGAGTCAACAGCAGATAGAGCTAGCTAAGATAGAAGAGAGAAAAGAGCTGGCTGGGATGCAGCAACAGACGAGGGAAGCTGAGCTTAGGACTGAACTATAATCTACAAGATACTGTGCCGACATGGATTTAGAGAAGTCTCGTGTTGAGACGACGGGACAGCGACTCGGTACTGGAAACTGTGCGCATGATCAGTCTCTGTCGCACCTTCTCAAACTGGTCCCTGTATTTGACGAGTCTGGTGTCACAGAGTTTTTCAATAGATTTGAGAAGAAGTGCCGGGAGAATCAGTGGCCGGAAGTTAAGTGGGCGGCCCTTGTATCCTCTAGACTCGTAGGTAAAGGGCTCAAGGCTTACGATGCACTGCCTTTGGAGTCCTGCGTTATTTATGAGGAGCTCAAGGAGGCTGTCCTGCGGGCATACGAGCTACAACTCGAGACATATAGGTTAGGGGTGTGACTAAGGGGCGAGACAGTACCTTCTTGGAGCACGCCCGGGACCTGTCCGACGCTATGGGAAACTGGCTCAGATCAGAGAAGACAACTACGTTTGATGAGATGAAACAGTTGATACTTCTAGAGCAGTTTTATAAGTGTACGGGCGGCGACTTGACTTTAAACCTTAAAGAGAAGAACCCAAGAACTCTCGTAGAAGCAGCAGAGATGGTTGATCTTCGGTTGTCACTAATTCGGGGGTGTGGCTCTGCACAGAGAAACGATGTAGGCGTTAAGGAGCATTACCCTCCCCCTCCCCGGAATATGGACACACATAAATTTAAAAGCAATGACACCAAGACTGATCACAACCTAGCACCGCCCCGTTTAAGAAGGGTCAGGGGACTTTTACACCTCAGTATAAGTCCAAGGGGAAATTTGAGTGTTATCACTGTCACAAAGAGGGGCACATGGCAAAAGCTTGTCCGAGCAGACCTCCCACGGCGGCTGTGTCATTGGCTCGCAGCATTGGGGTGTTCCAGAAGTCTTCTGTGATTGCTGGAGGCATAAGATCAGAGGATGGAGCACCGCCAGTGAAGAAGGATCCGGAAGGCTCGAACCCTGTCCGCGATGCCTTTTGCGACCATAGAGGGCATGGCTGCATGAAGTGGGGGGGTTAAGAAACACGGGGTACAGCTTTTGCGTGACACGGGTGCCTCTCAGACACTCTTGAAGAATTTCACTGGTAGACCCATAAACGCGGCGCGGGTAGTTGTGGTGCAGGGAGTTAATGCAACTAGGTCATACCTGCTTGTTAGAATGGAGCTTGAAGTTGACGGTGTGACTCGCGAACTGGATGTGGGAATCGTGGAGAAATTGCCTGTTGGGGACGTCGACCTCCTTCTCGGCAATGACTTTGCGGTGCCTGCTTCTAAGGTTTCACCCTTAGTCGTTGCCGAGGAGCCGGCCGACGTGAGTAGGGAGGAACAGGAGTGGGTTGAGAAGTGTCAGGTGCAACCAATGGCGTGTGTTGTAACCAGATCTCTCGCATCCAGGGAGTCACAGCCTAACCAACAGTCTTCAAATAAGTGGAGGAACGGTCACGAGAAGGTGCTGAAAGCTGATACGGTGGAGAATCTAGTACCAGCAGCGCTTCTCGGGGACTCAGTATTAGCACCATTATTAGAGTCTGGAGAAGCACCACCACCTGTCACTGAGAGTGTAGAGGCAGGGCTTAAAGAGACTCAGAGGCAGCAACGGTATACACGGAGAGAGCAACGGGATGCAAAGTTCGATGTTGGGGGAGGGCATGAGTTGTTTCGCAAACACTTGGACAGGCTAGCTCCCTCAGATATTCGCAAATTGCAGCTAGAATACGCGGAGGTTCTAAAGTGTAGTAACGGTGCTGTCGAACTCGGAGAGGTACCTGGGCAGAGTTTGGGGTTTAGCCCTAATGAGCTTGTGTTTGGACACCGTGTCAGAGGGCCTCTCCACATGGTAAAGGAGATATGGGAAGGTACCGCTAAACCATGTTCTATGCTTAAGTATGTCCTTGAGAGTAGAGAACGAATGTTGCGTAGTCTGGAGTTGGCTGGCCGCAATCTGGTAGGCTCTCAGGCCCTCATGAAGGACAGGTACGACCACAAGGTGAAACTCAGGGAGTTTCACGTGGGTCAGGAGGTGTTGATACTACTCCCTCTTGTAGGTCACCCCTTATCCGCAAAGTACACTGGTCCTTATAGGGTAGCAGAGAAGCTCTCGGACTTAGATTACCTGGTGGCCACTCCAGACAGGCATAAGAGGAATCAGTTATGTCATGTCAACCTGATGAAGGAGTATGTGAGGCGCCCACCTGAGCCCCTCACTGTCCCCGTGATGACTTTCAGCAGTCAAGGTGGAGAAGGAGAACGGGACAGTCATGTGCAGGTGGATGACAACTGGGATTATCATGTTTCTGCAGATCAGTGGGCGGGAAACACGAGACAGGCGGCTCATGAGGCTTTGCAACACCTACCTGAGCAACAGCGTGTGGCTGTCGAGCGCCTATTCGGTTTATACCCTACTGTATTTGCGGAACACCCAGGCCTCACTACTCATGAGGGGCACGACGTTGACGTCGGAGACCACCCACCCTTCAAATCAGTGCCCTATAGGGTGCCCCCTATTAAACTTCCTGCCCTCCGGGCGGAGTTGGAGTATATGTTGCAACAGGGACTGATCGAGAAGGGGGCGGTAAAGTGGACATCTCCCGTAACGCTGCAACCTAAGCCGGATGGCAAGGTGCGCTTCTGTGTTGATTACCGCAGGCTAAACGGCTTGACTCCCACCAACCCATATCCTCTTCCCCGGGTCGATGACTGTGTAGACAAGATTGGCAGGGCCAAGTTCTTGACCAAGGTGGACCTGGTAAAAGGTTACTGGCAGGTGCCTTTGTCTGAACGGGCGAAAGAGGTGTGTGGTTTTGTGGTGGATGGTGCTACATATCGATGTAATGTCATGCCGTACGGTCTAAAGAACGCACCAGCGACCTTCCAAAGCTTGATGAACGAGTTGGTGGCTGACATTCCGAACTATACCGTGTACCTGGACGACGTCATTATCTACGATGACGATTTCAAGAGCCACTGTGACCATGTAGAATCCCTATTTAAGAAATTAAGCGAGGCAAACTTGGTGGTCAACCTGGGAAAGTGTGATTTTGTGCGGGCTACCGTGCAGTATCTGGGGTTCATGGTGGGTTTGGGCCAGGTGTGCCCCCCACAGAACAAGATATTGGCTATTAACCACTTCACCAGGCCATCCACCAAGAAGCAGATCATGAGGTTTTTGGGCATGATTGGTTACTACCGCCTCTTTATAAAGGGCTATTCTACTGTGCTGGCTCCTCTGACGGACCTATTGGCCAAAGATAGAAAGTTTAAGTGGGCGCCTGAGTGTGAGAGGGCTTTTTTGCTAGTAAAACACCTGTTGTGTACTCACCCAATCCTCAGGGCCCCGGACTTTAGCCGACCATTCCAGCTGGCAACTGATGCCAGTGGTGTGGGGGCTGGTGCCGTTCTGATGCAATCAGACGAAGATGGGCTGGAGCACCCAGTCAGTTTCTTCTCAAAAAAGTTCAACTCGGCGCAGAAGAACTATTCAGTAGTTGAGAAGGAACTGCTGGCGATTGTGCTAGCGCTCAGGCACTTTGAGGTGTATGTTCCAGCCTATGGACCAGTTGTGGTGTTCTACACCGGCCAATACCCCCTCAAGTTCCTGAATCAATTCCATAACCGGAATATGAGTCTGACCAGGTGGTCATTAATATTGCAGGAATACAACCTAGACATACGCCATATTGCCGGTTCTGAGAATGTGATTGCAGATTGCTTATCGAGGGTGGAAGACCCGGGGTAGATCATCACAAGGGTAGCCTCCTACTTTGGTTTGATTAGTATGTTTACGTCTGGTGCTTGTTGGCTCGCGTGTGTAGCCCAGCGTATTGGGTCGTAAAGTAGGAGTTGCTGTGTTGGTGTAGAAGTAAAAACTAGGCTTGCCCCTGAAGTGCAGCCGCCATAAACATATTAAAAATATAAAAATCCTATAAAAACTCTTTCTTTGATAGTTAAATTTTGTTTAAGTATGTTATAGCAGAAATTCTGAGTTGTACTCCTCTCAGAAGGCTGGGCTAGTGAAGCTCGCTCTTATGAGCGTAACTATGTAATTTAATCTATTGTGTTGGGAAGGGTTGTTAATTTTTATAATGTGTTATTTTGATGAGAACTGTGCTTTACATTTCATTGTCGCTGGGTGGCTAGGAGTGGCGAATTTTGTATGGGTTCTGCGTGTCAGATTTAGAGCTCATAGTTGGAGCCTCTTAAAAATCTTGGGAGGGGTGTGACGCTCACTGCTTCCCCCAGAACCGCATGGCTTACTCGCTAGGACTCGCCAGGGCAGAGAATATAGCTACAGTCTACCTATCATTGTGTACTTTCTTTCTCGAGAAAGCTTGAGTTGCAGACAGTTCAGAACTGTTCTTTATTATCGTCTGTCACAATCCTTTCTATTTTATTTAGTCAATTGAAAGTATTGTGTTAAGTAGTTGAATGATGGGAAGGCGAGCGGGAGAGAGAGAGAGAGAGAGACAAGGTGGTGTGACTTAGTAGTGAGTGCGGCGCGTGGCTGGCCCCCTTACATAGGCCTCGCGGAAATCGTTGCCTCCTGCCTAACACTGCCTACTACGCGGCTGCTTACTGGGCGACTGTCGCGCGCCCTCGTGCCATTCTTGCGAACTGGGACTCCAGCCAGGAGGTCCATGGAAATATCTTTGTTAGATCCTTCCCAGACAGCATACTCTAAGCATCTCCCTTGAACTGTCCCACACTCTTGTCTTAGAATCTTCCTCTCCTACTGCCTCTATCATTTCCACTACTTCCTCACCTTTTATTAATATCAATCCCCCTCTGGTTCTCTGCATCCACACCTTGAATGGGTGGCCAGACTGTATTATATGCTGGATCTCACATTTCTTATGTACTAGATTAAGGTTGAAGATAGTCATTGTCTTTTTGGGAGATTGTATTGCTCAGACTGTCTCCATCAATCACTAATGTTTCTACAGGGTTAAATAATGCTAGACTAGGGGTCAGGTACCTTGCTGTTGGTGTTTTCAATATGTGTAGGCTACTTTTGAGCTACACGACACTACGGATTCTGTGGGTTACCTGGGTGGATCTTTTGTCTGTGTACCTTGGAGTTTAGACTGTGTAGTACGTGAGGGCTGCTTGCCTAATCCACCCAACACTGTTCTAACTCTATTTGCTTTTACTTTTGAGGGTCACCAGGAGGATACTCGATACTTGTGATCGAGAATCCTCAAGAGAGCACCCCTTCATATTAACGTAATCAGGCCGCACAGACCCAAGGTCCACACTAGGCTAGGAGCTGCCTTGCTCCACCAGAATTCTGTACCTTTGCGCATCCAAGCTAGACTTTATTAAACCGAGTAGACATTAGCTGGATTAGATCATATACTCTTTTATGCATACCCATTATTTTTACGCAAGCATTTTGAGGTCTAGGTTGCCGTAGAGAGACACAACCAGCATAGACCGGTTTTGTTAATAGGAGTACTACTTTTTCGTGGCGAGCATTATTACTGTTGCACCGCTTATAATATTCTTGTGTCCAATAACATTATATGTCCAGCCTTTTTGTGTATTTAGCCTACACGTGCATTGTCCTGCCTCCTGCTATTTTGTGGTTCCATTTCCGATACCTTCTTCTTAGTAGCATCCGACATTATTCAGAAGATTCCTTGTTCGGTGCTTGAGGACTTTACAAAATTTTCTTTCATAAAGGAGTGACAGATATTATTGATTAAAGTAACGTTAAGTAAACCTTCTTGTTTGCATTAGATCACTCTTGTGATTTAATTAAGTTAACTATCTTTTCCTTGTGTACCATAACTAAGCAACCATATGTTATAGGTAATAGGCTGTTTCAGAGAACATCAGCCTATAGTAGAAGCACATAGATACTGAGAGTTAAGATACCCCGCTATCGCAGATATAACTCTGGAGGGTATATGTGTTCTTTGTTCGACGGGATTATATATCAGGGGTTGGATCTAGCGTTTCCGTTGTTGCATTTATGCCAGTCTAGTCCAAGGTATAAGAGCCACTGACTTATACGAGGCCCGATCGTAACACAGGGAAGCAGCATCAACGGACAACGAAAACAACAACAACAACAGCAAACAACCAGAGCCCGACCGCGAGTATCCCCCGCCCTCTGCCGCACACACAGCTGATCGACGCGGACCAAACCACACCTCCAGACGTACGATAAACAGTAAGAACAAAATTTGTATAGTCTGTAATATTGGTTTCAACAATAGGAGTTCACTTTTACAATGCAACAGTTGTAATGAAATTGTTCATAACCGATGTACTTACGTTAACAGTAGAAACGAAGTTGAATGTGTTAAATGTAGAAACTCAGCTGTACAACATCGCGAAACCATTTGTTTTATTTGTGAATCACTCATAACACGACGTCAGAAGATCCAAAACTGTGTAAAGTGTAAAAATGTAGCTCACATGAAGTGCATCTCTAAGAAGACCAACAGTGAAGAACGGGAATTCCTTTGCAATAAGTGTGCCTTGCATTCATTACCGAATATTAATGTAAATGATCCAAGTATTAACAACTCAGAATCCAGCCAGGACACAATCAAAATCAAAGATGAATACAGAGTGTTCACCAACAAAGGGCTCCATCTTATCCACATTAACGCCAGATCATTGTACCATAAATTGTCAGAAATAAACTTGGTAGCTAATAAGGCCAAAGCTTCAATAATTGCAATCACAGAAACCTGGCTGGATTCAAGTATAAACGATGGTGAAATAAACATTCAAGGTTTCAACATGGTTAGGAATGATTGCAATAGGCATGGGGGAGGAGTATGTCTGTATGTAAAAAACAATCTCCCACACACAACTAGGACCGACATCCATGTAGAAAATCACGAAGCTCTGTGGATCGACCTACACCTGCCGAGGACAAGACCCATCACAATTGGGGTGTGCTATATGCCACCAGACGACACACAATTCTTGACCAAATTTGAACGAACTTTGTCATCGCTAGACCCTCGGAATGAATCCATCATACTAGGGGATTTTAACCTGTGTTACAAACAACGAAATAATAGGCTTGTACGAGAATATAGTCATTAGACCACATAAACTGTAACAGAAAGGACAAAATATCCCAATCAGGGGTTATACAGACTGGGATAAGTGATCACTTCGTCACATATTGCACACGGAAAACCACAAAAATTACCCTAGAGAATCACAAGGTTATCAAAACAAGGTCACTCAGAAACTACAACAAAGAAACATTTCTGGACATTTTATGGAATACAGACTGGTCTCCAGTGTTTGGTAGTACAAACGTTAATGACGCATGGGTTGGCTTCAGAACCATCATCACAAACATCCTAGACGAAATCGCTCCTCTGAAAGATATACGAATTAAAGCAAGATCAGACCCATGGATCAACAATGACATACTACACCATCTGGAACACAGAGACAATCTGTTAAAAAGGCTAGCGAAACATAGACAGGATCAAGGTCTGAAACATGAGTTCAACAGGGCTAGGGATAAACTAAGTAGAAAAATCAAACCAGCGAAAACTAATTATTTTCACAATAAGGCAGAGGAATATCAGAATAACCCGAAGAAACTATGGAGGCACCTAAAAACAACAGGCTACAGCAACAAGACAAGGGATTCGTCTAACACTAATATTGCTCTCACCATTAATGATCAGGTTTGCCACGATAAACGACAAATTTCAACCTACTTCAACTCCTTCTTCACCTCCATAGCAAACACACTTGTGCAGAACCTACCTCAACCTCTCAATAAATACACGACAACAACGGCCACCTTTCGAAATTTCTACAGAGATAAAGACATACACCCGAACACATTTGGATTGCAAAATGTTACACCAAAATACACTTTTGACGAGCTGTCTAACCTAAATGTACATAAAAGCACAGGACCAGACAAAATTTCTGCCAAATTTCTACGAGATGGAGCCATCGGTATAGCAGGCCCCCTAACCCACATCATCAACTTGTCAATTAACACCAACACTGTAACTGCTGAACTAAAGGAAGCTATTGTAACCCCTTTATTCAAGAAAGGAAATAAACTAGAAGTTGGCAACTACAGACCAGTTAGCATTTAATGTATTGTATCTAAAATCCTTGAAAGAGCGGTATACACCCAATTTGAACACTACCTCAAACAAAATGATTTATTCTATAAGTTTCAATCAGGTTTCAGATGCATGTACTCGACAGACTCCTGTCAAATCCACTTAACGGATCACATTCGTAAAGAAATGTCTAAAGGTAACTACACCGGTATGGTTCTTCTTGATCTACAAAAAGCGTTTGACACAGTAGACCATAATATCCTATGTAATAAACTACAAGCAATGGGCATTGGGTCTGTGAACTGGTTTAAATCTTATCTTAGTGGTAGAACCCAAAGAGTCAAAATTGATGATAATATATCTGATCCTATGCCAATTAACTGTGGGGTCCCGCAGGGAAGCATCCTTGGTCCCTTACTCTTTCTCTGTTATGTGAACGACATGGAACTGAGCGTCTCATGTAAATTATTACTGTATGCAGACGACAGCGTGCTTCTGGTTTCAGGAAAAGACCCAATAAGTATTGCCGCTTCACTTTCCAAAGAACTAGAATCATGTAGTGAATGGCTAGTGGACAATAGACTATCTCTTCACCTGGGCAAGACGGAAGCCATCTTATGTGGAACAAAACGCAAACTGAAAGACATTGTGGGATTCTCGGTCAACTGTAATGATATTCCTATAACAACAGTGTCACAAGTTAAATATCTCGGACTAAAACTGGACGCGAGTTTGTCAGGTGAAACAATTTTGGAATCTATCCTGAGTAAGTGTAGAGCACGCATAAAATACCTGTATAGACAGGTGGGATGCTTGCCCGCGGCGACCAAAAAGACCCTCTGCCAAGCGGTTGTTCAATGTCATTTTGACTATTCTGTGTCATCCTGGTACTCTGCATCATCTAAATCAGCACAGCACAAACTTCAGGTCACTCAAAATAAAATGGTTAGGTTCATGCTGAACCTAGGACCCAGATCACATGTTGGCCAGGAACAACTTCAGTCACTAGGTATGCTCAATGTCTCTGACAGGGCCAAACAAACCAGGCTCACTAATGCCTTCAAAATTTTCTATGACAGAGCTCCAGAGTATCTAAAGAATGATTTTGTTAAAGCAAATGAGAGGAGTGGACATAATACAAGAAACAGGATGTTTAATTTTAAGGTCCCGAGAATCCAAGGACAGGGTAAGCAAACATTCTTCTTCACTGCCATCAAAGACTGGAACGACCTACCCCAGTCAGTCCGTGAAAAGAGAACACTGTATTCCTTCAGACGTAGCCTGAAGGAACACCTGAATCGGACAGCTGCGAGAAGGGAGCACCAAGCTTATGTCTACTACTAAATATGACATAAGAGATAGACAAACCAAACTGAAATGATTACTGATTACGGATTACTGATATTTACTATAGGATGTAAGGTATCTTTAAAAAAAAAAAAAAAAATACTTTCTCTAAAGTATCTATTTCTTTATCCTCCCCATTTCCCCAGCTAACCTAATCCCACAAGGACCCCAATGGAAATACGCCTAACGGCCTTATTGGGCTATCCTTAGTTGGAATTATGCAAGGCTTGTACATGTCATATTTGTAACATACTATGTGGTACCAACTCTGTATATTGCTAACTGAATAAATATTATTATTATTAGGGGTTCGTCCCCTACGGGGAACCCCTATTGTAATCATTAAACCTGGAATTTCATCCAAATTCTTCTTACGCGCCGGTTTCGACGCAATAACTCCAGAACCGCTTTTTGGATCGGGATCAAACTTTCACAAGAGGTGCGTTTTTGTATTGGGCAACTTTTGATATGCTAAACATCCGGCATGGCGGCCAAACAGGTCCGTGGCAGCCGATTTCCCGAAAAACTTGACGCCTAAATACCGTCTCTCCCACTCACAGGAAACGACTGGGCTTTGGCATACGCACTCCCCTACTAATGCTCCGCAAATTTTATAGAGAAGGTTTTGCTTTTGCACGTGGGTTTTTTTCCGGCAATCTTGAAAAAAACTTGAATTCCACTTAAAATTCCACATCTTAAAAACTACGCCGATGATCAAAGCCATGCATGCGTAGTTGGGTGAGGCTCGCGATTCCGAACGTTTTGATACCAAAAATATAAATGGGTGGAATAGTTTGGCCGCAGCATTGAAAACTGTCTATTCTTAAATTACTTTAAAACCGAATTCGCTACCCACACAAAGTTTACCGTCTACAGTCTATAGGCTTCCACGCATCCCCCAGTTTTGCTTAATAACATAATCTCTTTATTATTCAGATCTATAATTTTTTTTTTTATTTAACTCTCTCAAAACAGTTCGAGTCCCTACGAATTCCAGCAATTATTTAGCCAACCTACCTATACATACCTACCCTACCAAATAATAATGATAATTCAAATTAATTTTTGGTGAATGACAGAGTATTAGCTAAGGTTTTTAACAATTCCTCCCTTTGCCAAATGCTTAGTTTAATAACAATGATATGGACCTTTAAAGTTTTGGCAATTGCCTGTGTGACTCGTATTTTAACCCTCCTAAAGTGTTACCACGAAATACCGCTAGATCCTTTCTCAAAAGTCGCTAGCACGTTGCTACATAGTCAAACAATGGTAGAACAATGCTGCAGTTCCTAAAGAGTTTTGATTTGTTTGTTTTGCAAATTTTACAATGTAATATAACTAGAATGTCTGAAATTTTCAAATTATCCCGAGTAAATGTCTCTAGATATGAAAAATGGCTATTAAACTGAAGTAAATATAGCTCTACATCTAGCGGTAATATGTAGCGGTACAACTGGCAACACTGCCTACAACTACCCTCTCATCACCAATGATTATGCTCTGCTGAGGTTTGTATTTGCTTATCTTATCCTGTGTATAAATGTAACCCTTACACAGGATTCATGATTTAAATACAAGGCTAGATATTTATCGGAAGTACGTATTTACCTTCGGAAAACTAAAATATAATGTTTACACATATGGGATAGGGAGGAGGGAGGGAGGTATAAGGGGTGGACCGATGGAAGGGAAGAGAACCCCGATATACGAGATACATAGCTTCATATGCGCGTATTGATCACTTTCATGCTATTATGTATGCATACAGAAGTAGCAGGGCACATATGTCAAGAGTGAACACCAATAACTTAATCCATACACAGTAAAAAAGACGGAAATAATATCGTACATACGAAGTGATGGAATGGGGATGGGGGGGGAGTGTGTATGATAATGTAAACAGGACAGTTCGTCGCTAGATAGGCGTGTGTGTGCTTGTGTGATGGTCTTGTGCAGCTATGTTTGTGCTTGTTTGAGTGTTGAGTTCTCTCTCTCTCTCTCTCTCTCTCTCTCTCTTATTTATCGCTGTCTTCCTTACGATTACGACACACTGTACTAGTGCATGAGAACAGGAAATAGGGAGCCTCGCTCTCTCTCTCACAAATGAGAACATAAGTAAACAGGAGTCTGCAGAGAGCCGATTGGCTATAAGACTCGGTAGCCTATTCCACATATCTACAACTCTGTTACTAAACGAATAGAGGCAGATCCCTTACACACCCAGTCTCTGTCGCTCGTTTGTTTGCACACCGGTACAAATGAGGCAGATCCCTTACAAGATGAACATGGGAATCTGCAGAGAGACAAGTGGCCCACAAAAGGCAGATCCCTATCACATACAACCCATTTCATCCATATGACTATCTGATTTTATCTTTAAATTCTCTATTGTTCTTGATCCCACTATAGCACTAGGTAGCCTATTTCACATATCTACGACTCTGTTACGAGAGAGGCAGATCCCTTACACAGCCAATCTCTCTTATTTGCACACTGGTACAAAGGAGGCAGATCCTTACACATGCTAGCAAGATGAAAATGGGAGTCTGCAGAGAGCCGGTTGGCCCACACATGGCAGATCCCTTTCACACCCAATCCATCTCGTCTTATCAAATTTTATGTTGAAGCTCTATTGTTATTGATCCCACTATAGCACTTGGTAGCCTATTCCACATATCTACAACTCTTTTACCAAGCGAATAGAGGCAGATCCCTTACACAGCCAATCTCTTTCTCTCTCGCTCTTGTTTGTTTGCACACCGGTACAAATGAGGCAGATCCCTTACACATAAGAACATAAGAACATAAGAAAATGGGAGTCTGCAGAAAGCCGATTGGCCTAAGCAAGGCAGATCCCTGTCCCACACAACCCCAATTCAATTACAAAGCCCAATTATAGGCTTCACACTCTAATACCCTGAGGATCATCTTACCAAAACGGTTAGAGATTAACGCAGGATTATGGGGGTCTGCAGAGCGCTGATTGGCCCAACCCGGCTGATCCCCCTTCACACCCAACCCTTCTCGTCCATATGCTTATCCAATTTTAGCTTAAAGCTCCCTACAGTTTTAGATCCCACTATAAAATCCCACATGCAACCAATATGAAAATGGGAGTCTGCAGAGAGCCAAGTGGCCCACATAAGGCAGGTCCCTTTCACACTCAACCCATCTCATAAACTTTACCTGTTATTTACACTACTTACTATACACCCATGTTATCATATACCTGCAACCAAAACACAATTGTAAGAAATAGGAACATAAGAAAATGGGAGTCTGTAGAGAGCCAATTGGCCCACACAAGACAGATCCTTTTCACACCCAACCCATCTCATAAAACTCTCTCATTTATCTCTGTCTTCCTTACATTTATGACATCCTAGTCTCTCTCTCTCTCTCTCACACAAATGAGAACATAAGAAAACCGGAGTCTGCAGAGAGTCGATTGACCCACACATGTCAGATCCCTTTCACACCCAACCCATCCCACGCTCTCTCTCTCTCTCTCATATTTATCGCTATCTTCCTTACGTTTACGACATCCTATTCTCTCGCCATACTCCCTCTCTCCTTCACAAATGAGAAAATCAAAAAATAAGAAAACGGGAGTCTCCAGAGCCGATTGACCTACACATGGCAGATCCCTTTCACACCCAACCCATCTCGTTCTATCTAATTTCAAGTTGAAGCTCTATTGTTCTTGATCCCATTATAGCACTCGGTAGCCTATTCCACATATCTACAACTCTGTTACTAAACGAATAGAGGCAGATCCCTTTTACAGCCAATCTCTCCCTCTCTCGCTCTTCTTTGTTTGCACAATCTGCTCCTTCTGTAGTTTCTCCATGCCCGATAAGTTAAATGATCTTTTGATATCTGTGACACAGCATTTGTATCAAACACAATACCCTGCTTGCAAAACCGTCGAACCCCGGACAACGTTGCTTGCAACTTTTATTATTATTATTATTATTAATGTGAGTGGAATGTCTAAAGGTTCGTTTATATTTTATTGGAAGAAACTATGAATTATTAGAAGGGACTGTACGAGGTGCATGAGTGAATAAACTCTCATTTCAGAAATCAAATTGTGTACTATACATGTTATATATATGAAGTTGCTTTATTAAGTCAATACATTGTATATCTTGATTAATATTAATAGAATTAATAGAATTAGGAATAGATAAAAGGTATAGTGGCCACTAGGAGTTAAGAAATAGAGTGACTTAGCATGACACAGGTGATTGTATTTGGAGCGGCTAGAAGGAGGTGTTGATGAGGTCGTAGCTAAAGCGAGTCTGTGGTTCCCGGCAGTCAACCCGCCAGTCCCAAAAATGACGCATGCGCAGTTAGTATCCACCAATGCGTCATTTAACTATCTACAAGATATACCGGATTGATTGTAATGATAACCCGATATAATTATGGATAATAAACCCATAGAGATTTAATGCAAAATAGTACATAAATTTTATAAAGATATATAACTTAGCCTAATACTGGCGCCTAATTTGAACTTCCAGTATGTTTACTTAACCTAAACTGTCGAGTTACTTACGAGTTTCGACACATTCCCTTACCTTTGGATACCTTTGGATGTGTTCGCCGCTCCTCTAGCGGCACCAAGGAGCGCGACGCCCCTCGTTATGGGTGGTGATTTGGTGCAGTAGACTGTTTGAAGCGACAGCTCGCTCCCTTGCGAGGATGGGCTCGTCTGGCACTTTTTGCAGTTCGACATCTTGGGCTCTCTTGAAGTTGTCTAACGAGATGTCCCTCATGTCTCTTACTCGCCGTGGGAGTTTGTTGAAGAGACGTGGGCCTCTGTGTGATAGCCAGCCCTCTCGCAGAAAGCCCATAGCACCCCTGTTATTCATCCGGGGGATTTCGCATTCCCAGCCTCTCCTATCACTGAATTTCATGACTATCGGAGTATGTAGGTTTGGTACTAAACCCTCTGCGATTTTCCATGTGTATATTATTAGGTAACGTTCTCTTCTACGTTCCAGTGAGTACAGATTCAGTGCTCTTAAACGCTCCCAATAGTGTAAATGTTTTATCGAACTTATATGCGAAGTGAAATTTCTTTGTACACTCTCTACGTCATTTATTTCACCTGCTTTGTATGGGGATGTTAATAAGCTACAGTATTCAAGCCGCGGTAGCACTAGGGATTTGAAGAGCGTTATCATAGGCAATTCACCGCGTGTTTTAAAAGTACGCAGAATCCAACCCGTTAGACGTTTCGCAGCCGCCACTTTGACCTGGTTATGTACTTTGAAACCCATATTTTCAGACATTAATACCCCAAGGTCTTTCACACTGTCTTTCCGTTCTATTATGTGGTTAGATTCTGTTAAGTAATTTGTAATTTCTTTAACACCATTATTATCTCCGTACCGTATTAATTGGAATTTTTCCTCATTGAATTGCATGTTGTTTTCCCTGGTCCACTGGAACACTACATTCATGTCTTCCTGCAGTCGGCCCGTGTCCTCTTGTGTGTTTACTATCTTACTTAATTTTGTGTCGTCAGCAAAAGACGACACCGTACTGTGTCTGGTGTTGGTATCTATGACGCAAATTAGTATGAGGAACAGAAGGGGCGCTAGCACTGTTCCTTGGGGCACTGAGCTTTTGACATCCGAAGGCTCAGAAGTGACTTGGTTTACTGCTACCGATTGTTTTCGGTTTACGAGGAAATTGTATATCCACCGTCCGATTTTCCCAGTTATACCTTTTGCTTTCAGTTTGTGGGCTATTATACCATGGTCACATTTATCAAATGCCTTAGCAAAATCGGTGTAAATGACATCCACGTTTTTCTTTTCTTCTAGCGCTTTAAGAATTTTGTCATAGTGTTCCAAAAGTTGTGAGAGACATGATCTTCCCGCTCTAAACCCATGTTGACCGGTGTTGTGTAGTTAATTTTTTTGTTTTTTTGTTTTTTTTTCTATGTGATTGAGGGAGGCAAAAGGCATAACTGCCTATAGCAAGTGCCTCCCCCATAGTTGAAAGAGTGACAGGGCCAAAATCAAGGGACGTTCGAGCCAAAATGCCTGGACACACGGAGTTTGAAGCAATTTAAGTCATAGGAAGAGGGAAAGACTGATTCTGGGAGAGAGTTCCAGAGTACAGCTGTTGAGTAGAAGAAAGTTTGAGAGTAACGTTTCACTCTTGGGTTGGAGAGTTGCACAGAGTAGGGGTGGGATTGAGTTGCAAGACGGGTACCACGTGCCCTACGTAAAGGAGGTGGTATGCACTGGGATAGCTGGGATTTGCCTCCATGAATGTTGAAATTTTGCTTCGCAGGACTCGCTCGAAAACTTTAATGATGTGAAAGGTTAGAGCTACCGGGCGGTAGTTTTTTGGTAGTGCTTTACTCCCTCCTTTATGCAGTGGGGCAATTATTGCATTTTTCAAGCTATCTGGTATGTCACCAGTGTCTAAACTCCTTCTCCACATTATAGCCAGGGGTTTTGAGAGGTTTTCCTTACATTTTTTCATTAGGATCGAATTCCATGAGTACGGGCCTGGTGCCGAGTGGGATGGCATGTTGGAAATGGCCTCTTCTATGTCTTTTGGACCGAAATCAATATCCAGCATCTGAGGGGTTTCCGTGGGGGAGGTTTCCATGAAAAATATATTTTGGTCTCTGATGACTTTTGTTTCATCAGTCTCACTGAATGCCATTTCATACTGCCTGCTTAAGAGTTCGCTCATTTCCTTTTTGTCCCCTGTGAAAGAGCCGTCCCCTTTGCTCAGTGGGCCGATGTTTGATGTTGTTTTAGCCTTTTGTTTGGCGTATGAAAAGAAGTATTTGGAATTTTCCTTTATACCTGCAATAGCTTTCCTCTCCTCTTCCATATGTTGTAGTTCATATGATATTCTTAGCCTTTGTTCAATTTCCACAATTTCTCTATCTATTTCGACCTTTTGCCTATCCTGTAGATTTTGATGTGTGCGTCTTTGTGTGAGTAATTTTCTTCTTCTGTACAGCCTCCTCCTTTCCCGATCTTGTTTGCTTCTTCGTTTTGTTTGTCTTGCAGGTATATGGTGGCTACAGATTTGGGGCATGGTTTCTGTTATTAAGACTAGACATTCTGCTGGTGTCAGGTTATCCATTAAATCTTCCCAGTCTATTTCCTCCATTTCTTGATTTACCTCTTCCCACCTAATGTTTTTGTTATTGAAGTTAAATTTACTGAAGGGGCCGGTTTTTGTTCTCGATTCTGAGGTTGTCTGTACACTTTCTAAGGTTGTTTTGATCTCAATTAATTTATGATCTGAGTATGTTGTGTCCGATATGTTAATGCTGTGTACTAGAGAGTCGTTGTTAGTGAAGACCAGGTCTAAGATATTGTTTTCCCGTGTGGGTTCAGCAATATGTTGGGTAAGACTAAAAAAATCACAAAGTTCAAAAAGCTCTCTCGTATTAGTATTTGCTTCTCCGGTGTTATTTGCCACTAACTGGTTTTCTAGTTGTCTCCATTTAATGTTTGGTAGGTTAAAGTCTCCTAGCCATATAATATTTGGTGTTGGGTTCCCCAGGGTTTCCACTTCTGATTTTATTTTGTTAAGCTGGGTTTTGAATTCTTCTCGGGATTACAGGCCTGTATGTAACAATAACTGCTAAATTTAGGGATTCTATTTTAACTCCAAGTATTTCCACCACTTCATTACTGTTATTTAGGAATTCAGTACATATCAGTGAGTCATGTATGTACAAGGCTACACCTCCATGTGATCTATGCGTTCTGTCCGCCCTATGTAGGTTGTAACCAGGAATCCATACCTCACTATCTTCCTGATCTTTAATGTGAGTTTCTGTGAGAGCCGCAAATATAGCGTTTCCTTCTTCTAGCAGGCCCCTAATAAATGGTACTTTGTTCGTGGTTCTATTTTTTAGGCCTTGGATATTTGCAAACAAGATTGGGGAGGGATTGTTTGGAGTACTATGTGTACCTAATAGTCTTCGGGATGTATTGGCCACTCTTGGGAGGCCAGGAGGTGCTCGAGGTGTTCTATGTGCTCTTCCATCTCCCTCAGTCTCTTCATCTTCATCTGCCCTTTCCCTCCTTGCCTTTTTCCTCTGTCTCGTCCTCGCATAGCTAGAGAGTTTTTTGGGCTACCATTTGTGTTAGGTCTAGCATATCTTCAAGTCCCTTTAATATGAAAAGCTGGGCATTTCATATTGTAGCAGGTCTTGTTCTCAAATGATGTCTTGCAAAGGGATGGGTGGTGGTATTTGCAGGTTTTACCAAATCTACATTTTCCATGACTGGTTATGTTGTTGCAAATTTTGGGATGAGCAAATCTACATGAATTCCAATTATATTCGCCCTTTTGACCAAAGTAGCACCTTCTTTCCAGATAATATCTGCACACTGGTGTAGACAACCCCAGTAGGTGTGGCTGGGGCTGCAAGGGGTTATGTGGTGAGCTAAGTGTGGTTGTGGGTGATAGTGGGCTTGGTGTATGGGTGGGTGAGGCCTGCAGGGGGGTGGAGTTACGGGTCGGTTGTAGGTGGGCAGGTGGCAGTGGTGAGGGGGGAGACGATGTGGAAGGGGAGCCTGATATGGGGGCTTGTTGCATCCTACGTTCATCCTGCAATTTTATTTGATCAACAGCAGTAGGGTGGTCAATGGCCATAGATGGGATTAATGTGGGTGTTTTCTGGGTCGGGGGAGGTGTGGGGAGATGTGCGGCAGGGTTTGTGTATATGTAGGGTGCGAAAGGTTGTTGTTCGGCAGGCGATGTGTGTTGATGTGCAGGAGGCAATGTGGGCATTATCATGGGAAGGTGTGCGTGTGTGGGTTGTGATATTTGTATGGGCCCTGAGGCCCCAATAGTTCCCCATTTTCTGTGAAAGGTAGCTATGTCTTGGCTATATTTCCGTCTATCTTGTACTTCTGTATTTTCTACAGTCTGTATGACTTGCCATGTGATATCGAAACAACTATCGCAGAAATGGAGGTTCTTCCCTCTTGTATTGTACGCCTCATTTATTGGTGTCAATCCTATGCAAATCCAGTGATATGGTTGCTTGCATATCCGACATGCGGTGCCTTCATGGATGTGTATATTCATCTTACAACTCGTACAGTTGTCTCTGGTAAACATTTTTTATTTTATTTTTTTTCCCCACCCACCCTTACATGGGGGAGAGAGAGAGAGGGGGGGGGGGCTTGGAGGACAAGGAGGTGTTTGTTACGCGATTTGTGGGAGTGTGTGTGTGGTGGGGGGGGGGGGGGGGGGGGGGGGGGGGGGGGGGAGTGCCACTCGTTTACCCTCGTTATGTTTAAACTTTAAGTAACTTTAAGTAACACTTTCAATAATTATCTTATGAAACAGAATTCTCACTGCCCTAACCACTTTTCCCGTTTTTGGTCGACTGTTTAACGGAATATACGGCACTCTAGGAAAATAACGAACTTTCCAGGCTACCTACAGTATATATAGTATCTATTATAATTTTCATATTTTACCTATCAACTTGATTCAACACTGCTCAGGTTCGAATTTTCACCACATTTGAGAAGAGAGAGAGAGAGAGAGGGGGGGGGGGGGGGGGCTAGGAGGACAAGGAGGTGTTTGTTACGCGGTTTGTGGGGAGTGTGAGTGTGTGTTTGGGGGGGGGGGAGGGGGGAGTGCCACTCGTTTACACTCGTTATGTTTAAACTTTAAGTAACTTTAAGTAACACTTTCAATAATTATCTTATGAAACAGAATTCTCACTGCCCTAAACACTTTTCCCGTTTTTGGTCGACTGTTTAACGGAATATACGGCACTCTAGGAAAATAACGAACTTTCCAGGCTACCTATACCTGTATAATATAGTATTTATATAGTTATTATTATTATTATCTATTTTAATTTTCATATTTTACCTATCAACTTGATTCAACACTGCTCAGGTTCGAATTTTCACCACATTTGGTTGCGTGGGGGATCTTTCTCTCCAATAACGTCACTACTAACCTGAGATATGGTCGAGAAATAATCTGCACTGATTAATTTGTTTAAATATTGTTTTTCTCTGTTTGCTATTATTTACGATATTTGTTTTGTCGGTACCCTTTCCTGTCGAGGTTAAGTTTCGCTTTTGGTAAAATCGTATAGGGGGAGGGGAGGGGACGTGTCCAGGAGAGCGAGGGGATATATGTGTTTATGGTCTTTGCGGTCACCGAGGGTATTTTGTTTACAGCATACGTCCTGTTCCCAAGCTAAAAGTTAAAAGTTCCCCTGACTTTAATTCTCTGTATTATACTTTCCTAGTTTATTTACGTGATATACGATGTTCACTATCACTTTTAACTTAGGCTTCCTATTTTCCCATAGCCCTGTTTGATTTCATAGGACTATATAGCTAACACTTTGCTTTTGGGACGTAACGGTTTTTTCTTTCCCTTCTTCTTTCCACCCGCCTTATGGGCCTGCCCTAGGCCTGTCCTAGACCAGCGCCGTGGCACTGCTGTAGGAGTTAACGGATTTTTTCTCCAAAACGCGTATATCTCTCCAGATATTTTATAAATCGGTTCGATTTTGCACTTCACAGAACCGCGACACTACGTTTGTTTTTGTGTGTGATTTTTTGGAAGTTTAATCACCAGTATCCCGCGGGATAGTCGAAAAATCCCGGACCGCGACGGATGTGACCCTCCTCTCTGACTGACTCTGACTCTCTTTCCAATTCCCTTCCCACCACCAATATATACATATCTACAATAATCCTGCAGCGATGTTAGATCTCCAAAGCTGTGAAGAACTAACAGTGCATTTGGTGAAGAGGTAATTTTCCAACAGGATCGTTACTGGCAGATGATCCAGCGACCGCTGGTGACATAGGGATGGAGTCGTGAGAGCTAACACCATCACCAGCGACCGCCGGTTGAGGGATCAAAAACCTTTCGATTTCCTCTTCCAATGGATACAACTTGACGATGGGTACAGTGTTCAGGCCAGTTTTTATCCTAATCTGTACCACTCTAACCAGATCATCTCGTCCTGGATAGAGCCTAACTACCCTACCAAGTTTCCAAAGGACTCTCGAGGTCCCTCGTCATGTATAAGAACGATGTCATTTACCTTTGGCCATACACTGTTTGATGAGCCTCTTTTATTCTTATAGGCTTCTCGTAGTGATGCCAAGTATTCACTAGACTAACGCCTCCATAGGTCCCAGATCAATTTATTGATGTAATTGTACCTGCTGTGTATCACTGCTTTACTATCATAACTAGGATCTTGCAGCTCATCTAGCTGAATTACGTCCTTTGGGAAGTCACAAAGTCTACGACCTATAACCAGCATGGATGGAGTAATAGGACAAGGGTCCTCCAGATCACCCGAGACATACGTTAAGGGGCGGTCATTCACGGTAGCCTCCAGCTCCAATAGGACAGTAGTTAGTTCCTCAAAGGAGACTAGAGCGCGACCTATGACCTTTTTAAGCCCAGCCTTCACAATACCTATGGCTCTCTCCCAAATAGCTCCGAACCAAGGCGCACGTGCTGGTATAAAACGCCATTCACATCGGATTTCGGTATGATGAGCCTGAAGACTGGGATCGCTTTGTATGTCTTCCAAGTGTCCGGAAGCTCCTACAAATGTGGCAGCATTGTCGCTTAACATTATCTGTGGAAATCCCTGCCTACTACAAAATCTCCAGAACGCATGGATAAAGCTGTCACAGGTCATATTGCTAACTACTTCAATGTGAATATCTCTTGTAGTAGCGCACGTAAATAATAGCATATAAGCCTTGTTGTTGTGTGAGTCCCAGACAGGAATTGCTCCTGTATAATCGACCTCCGTGACCTCGAAGGGATCTCTAGGAGTAGTCCTGATGTCTGGCAGGGGAGGTACTCTAGCTTTCGCGTAGGTATTACCCTGTATTTTACGACAGGTTATACACTTACTGGTCACTTGTATTACAGCTTGTCTTATCTTAGGAGTCCACCACCCATGCCGTATATATGCGACCACGTGATTGACTCCATAGTGACAACACACACGATGGCACATATTGATGAGCATGGTAGTGAAAGGATGTTTGGAAGGCAGTAGTATCGGATATTTCATTGAATCCGGAAGAGCCGCTAACTTCAATCTACCTTCACATACAATTTCATGACAAGTCCTAATTGGTTTACCAAATTATTGCAAGTACCCTTGTCACCAGACAGCATCTCGTACTCCTTTGGGAAACATTCCTGCTGGCATCTTTGAGCTACAATCTTTTCTGCTACTTTTAGTTCCTTTATGCTGAGGAGGGCACAGTCTGTGGGAGACGTCCCTTTAATTTTTGCCTTCAAATTATTCTTGTACCGAATAGTCCATGCAACTACCCGAATTAATTTATCATAACTACCATATTTTTCCCAGTTCCATAACTGTGTGTCCTGTTCATCATTGGTCCCAATGACTTGGCTAGTTACTTTTGGCATTGGGTCATCTGGTAATAATATCTTCTGGCCACTCGCCTTTGTTTCGGAGCCACATGGGCCCCTCCCACCAAAACGCAGAAGATTTCAGATGTTTTGACGAAACACCTCTAGACAGTAAGTCACTAGGGTTTTCTGTAGAGGACACATACCAGAATTCTACAGTCGGAAGAAGGGATTTTATTTCGTCAACTCGGTTTGCGACATACACTGGAAGCTTCTTCATACTATGCAACCAATGCAAAGTAACCTGGTTGTCGCACTATAAAACATTTTTTTTTTACTTTTACAATATTATGATAGGTTTCCTCCACAAATTTGATTAATTTGGCGGCTAGCAAAGCAGCAGTTAGCTCTAGTCTTGGTATAGTTTTGGACCTTATGGGAGCAACCTTCGATTTAGCGATGACCAGACTACTACATTCCGGGCTCACAAAATATATAGCAGTGCCATAGGCGACACCACTTGCATCGCTAAACGCATGAAGTTCCACTGAGTCAGCATATACCGTCCTCCGAGGATAAGTAAAGTCACAGCAGAGGTTCAGGTCCTTGGAAATCGTGGACCATTCGGTAGCGCAGTCTTCAGGTAGCGGATCGTCCCAATCTAGTTTCAGTCTCCATAATTGCTGTAAGAAAATTCTGGACCTTATTGTAACAGGCAGTAGTACACCGAGTGGATCGAACAGTTGTACCATCACTCTTAAGCACTCTCTTTTTGTGGCCTTATTGGTCTCTGGGAGACTAGCGTTGAACATCAACAGATCAGAGTCAGGTAACCATAAGAGTCCCAATGTCTTCACTTGCTCTTGATTCTTGGTAGCAACACCATGCACTTGCAGGAGGTCACGTAGTTGAGGACTATTGGTAGCCCATTCTCTGAGATATAAATGTGCTTGAGACATTATTCGTTGGGCCTCCCGGTAACGGTTAATGACAGTCTCTTCATCACTGCCTGTACCCTGGCCTGGAGGTTGTCAATGTACAAACCTTTCTTAATAGCCTCCACAACTGCGGAATCCTCTTTGATAATGGAATGATGCTTTAAGATCGTGGCATTAAGAAGAAACTGTGAGCAAGTTGCCCCGAACAACACTACCATAAATTGGTAGCAAAGTAAGGGTGAAGATAAGTCCACAGAAATCGGGTGTAGTCACGATCTTCTTCATGAAGTCTCAACATGAGAAAGGTTTTCTCGATGTCACTTATCCAGGCATATTTGTGTACCCTGAATCTCAGCAATATTTGTGATAGATCTGGCACTAGTGATGGCCCTTTGTAATGGCAGTCATTAAGACTTGGCCTGCCTTTGCCAATACTAGCGTAACAGTCGTACACAATACGAACGGGCGTCGTTGTGCTATTCTTGGTGACCCCGTGAAGTTCAAAATAATGACTGTTTTCAGTAACACCGAAAGGAACCTCTTCAATAAAACCACAATGAAATTGATCTTGGATAACGTTGGTGTAGTGACTACAATAAACAGGTTCTTGTTTAAATCGCTTCTGCAGACCCATTAGGCGACCCGCTGCTAAACCATAATTAGAGGGCAGCTTCTCTTTTTGTTGGTTCCATGGCAGTCTGACCTCATATTGCTGATTCTGTGCAGAGTATGTCACTGTCTCTTTGTAGATGTCCAATGCAGTCTTGTTTTCCTTTGAATCTTCGATTGGAGAAATTCCTAGATGATCCAGTTCCCACATACATTTTAATTCATTATGACATGGATTATATGATTCCGTGGTTATGTATTGATCCATCGGGGTGACCGCAACTTTCAATATTGTAACTACCTCTACTTGGGCGCTAGACTTGTCGTTATGGCAGGAGCCACTTAGTGCATAGCCAAATTTAGTGGGCAAGAGAATTATGTCACCCTCTTTTTTGTACCCTGGCCGCACCAAGTCATAATAATAATCGGCACCAACCAACAAGTCCAGTCGAGATGTCTGTGTCATTAGAGGATCAGCTAATTTGTAGCCCTTGCTTCGCAACAATTTCATGTCTGCTTCAAGGCATTCTGATCCTTTGTGATCCGGGAGAGTTTCTACCACAACTGCTAGAGGATAGTTTCTGCCCCGGAACTTGTACTTGAAGGACACTACTGGATACTTTCTGCTCTCACATGCTCCGGTAAACCCTCGCAACTCTAGCTCTTCAACACCCAATTTTTCATAATGGATAGAGTCTAGAGCAGAATTAAGAATGAAGGTGCGCTGTGAGCACTGATCCAGCAGCGTACGCATCTTGACTGTTCCTCTTAATTCCTTTAATGTTGGCAGCATAACAGTTGGGAGGATAATACTAGTCTTCTTTGAAGATACAGACATCGTGGTAGTTTGCGTTTTGGTCTTTGTTACCTGTTGAGGTTTTTGCTCCTTCTTTGCACCGTCCCATTGAGATCTGGACTGACAGAGGATATGGTAGTGTCTGTTACGACAGAACTTGCAGTTACGAATGTCAGGGTTCACACAACCATTGCTCCCGTGGTCTGAGGACAAGCACCCGGTGCAAAGGTTGAGTTGCTTTCCGCGCTTAACTTTCAGAGCACTGGTTTTGTACTTTAGACACTTAAACCATACATGTGCCCTTTCGCACAACTTGCAACCCTTCCTTCGCACCGAGCCCTCCTGCACCGCAAAGGATACTGAAGCAACTGGTATGTGTGGTGTAGTCCGATCTGCCACACTTTCCATATTAAAAACTTCTGTCTGGTAAGCCTGGACACACCTTTCTAGGTCCAGACCATTTTCACCTAAAGTTCTTTTTAATGTTTCCTTTAGTGGGGATGGCAATTTATTCATGAGAATCACAACACTAGCTTCATGAAGGGTAATTTTTAGGGTCTCTATTGACCTCAGTGTACTTTCAAAACTATCATAGAATCCTTTTAGTTCCTCGAAATTGTAAAAGGGAGGATTCAAAGTAGTAAGGTTAGTTATATGTGCCGCCTTAATTCTATCCCTGTGCCCATAGGTTTTCTGTAGAAGGGCAACCGCTGTTTGGTAGCCGGCTCCCTCAATTGCGAAACCTTTAATTAGTTGTTTTGCCTCGCCATTCAGTTGACCTTTTAAGTAGGTGAATTTTTGGATGTCGCTGAGCTCTGCATTACTGTGGACACTACAGTGGAACATATCCCAGAATCCCATCCACAGAGTTGGATCACTGTCAAACACAGGAAGGGTGATTTTCGGCAATCTTATACCGGCATTTCTGTTAACTGCAGCACGATTTGGCTCTTTTTGTTTTAGCTTACCTTTAAGGAGGACGATAACCTGATCAAGACGCTCTAGATAATCCTAGTCTGCTTCTATGTCCGCGAAATACTCGGCGTCATCTTCATACAGTGTTTCCATTTCGCGGCGACATGAATTTAAATCTTCAAGCTCTCTTAATACCGAAGACAATTTAGCCTCAATCGCACCATTATCTGCATCAACTAAAAATGTAGCTATATCTTTGGTGATTCTAGTCAAACCACTAAAGATACCCCCCTTGCGTCGTTTGTACTGGGATAGTGTCAACGACATTTTTTTTTTATCCCCCCCTCAGTTACTAACCCATCTGTCCTGTACTAACTTCCTAATCCTGCCACGGACATTAGTTCCCTTTCCAATGTTCCCTTACCCACTCCAAACCACTGTTTGGACAATTGATCCTCAGTGTTTTGGAGGACAAGCAGCCTAGAAGGGTCACCAGACCTGTTGTTGCTTGATTTCCTTTGTACTCCTTTGTACATGATGGCAATACACAGGAAATAGAATATTAATATATCTTACCTATATGGACGCAAAGCGCACTCAGAAAGTTAGCCGACGTCAATAAAGGCAAGATATAGGGAACCCCGACTTAAACGTAATAATTGATTAAACGTGTGATGTCGGGGTAGGGCAATAAGTGAGAAATATGACGCGGAGCAGCGCAATAATGAAAGTAAACGAACAACGCCTAAATATCTCCACTCATAAATTAAAATAGTTAACCTTATATTAAATGCGGCAATTTTGTTGGTGTAGGGCAATAATGAGAGAAATAAGACGCAGAGCGCAATAATTAAAGTTAACAAATGCCTATATTATCTCCACTCACAAAATGAAAGTAATTAATCCTACATAATATGCGGCAAATTGTTGTTAGAGAACACTAAGGAAGGGATGCCAAAATGTTGTAAAACAAGCCAATTTAATTTATAAACATAATCAAACTATAGGCTAGCCCAACATCTAATTGTACCAAATTTTTTTTTGGTAAATACCCCTTTAAATTTAGTCAAGACAGTACAAAATAAATGTAAACCCTATATTTATAATTTACATTAAAGTGTTGCAATTTTATACCTATAACACCTAACAATTACTTAAATCTACTTTGGAAAAGCTAGCTGCCTCCCACTCCCCGTCTGACTGTTCCTTCAGAGCTTGTTTGTCGAGCTTGAAGTGCTCCTGGGCAGCAGCCACGACCTGCTGAACACAATTTTTGCTGGCATCATAGGTCAGGTGTACACCATCTTCACAGTAATCACCTTCCCGCACCTCCATAGATTGGTAGCGGAACTTTGTGAATGGCAGTACCTTTTTTAGCCAGCGATTAATCCCGTTCCTTATACTCTTATACCGGTCTGCCGTTAGACCACGGGGCGCCGGTCTCGCCTCCAGGCCTATGATAATGCAGGCCCCTGAGATATCCTCTATCTCTTTCGCTAGGTCCTGGATGGCGTTTGCGACAGAGCGGATGTCTATCTCGGGATGAATATCATTCCCGCCCATGACTAAGAATGCTAGGTCTGGCTGATAACGGATGTGGCTCTCCCAGGGCGCAGGGGACTTAATGGTGTCCACTCGAGCACCCCCTTTGGCAAACGTTTTTATCTGAAAGAAGGGGTGGTACACTGGCTTGTCCACATAAATTGCCTTGACATAACTATGTCCCAAAATGGACTCTTTCTTAATAGGCTTAGGTTAGAACGTTACCACACGTTTATAATCCTCTTCCCCAACCCTCCCCCGCCAAAGGCGCTGGTCGGAAACACATGGCGGCGGCTCATATGGTCGGGTACACCTAGCGGAACCCGGCGGAAATTAGGCCTCTGACACGACTTAACCGGCCACAAGCCTACAGAAGACACCAGGGAAGCGGAGACAGGGAACAGTAAGAAGGAAAAGCTAGGAAATAGTAGACAAAAGGAAAGCAGGAGAACGAAAAGACAAAGAAGAAAAGCTAGCATACGGCAAAGTTCAGAGGTTCGAAGGACCAATTTATAAGAATTCAAGAGTAAACAAAGTGCAATTTACCTATAAACATATAAGAGTTAACTTACTTTAATTGTTGGTAATGATGGATAGCTCAAGGATAGAATAAGGAATAGATAGAAGGTATAGTGGCCACTAGGAGTTAAGAATTAGAGTGACTTAGCATGAAACAGGTGGTTGTATTTGGAGTGGCTAGAAGGAGGTGTTGATGAGGTCGTAGCTAAAGCGAGTCTGTGGTTCCCGGCAGTCAGTGAGTCAACCCACCAGTCCCGAAAATGACGCATGCGCAGTTAGTACCCACCAATGCGTCATTTAACTATCTACAAGATATACCGGATTGATTGTAATGATAACCCGATATAATTATGGATAATAAACACATAGAAACTTAATACAAAATAGTACATATCTATTATAAAGATATATAACTTAGCCTAATACTGGCGCCTAATTTGAACTTCCAGTATGTTTACTTAACCTAAACTGTCGAGTTACTTACGAGTCTCGACATTGGTTTAGTTTACCGTTTTCATTTTTGTCCCGACGCTCTGTACAGAAAGAATTGTACTGAACGATACCGTGTGTATATGATAAATGTAAAGTTTGTGAGCATACCTATTTTCCATATTTCACTTTTGTGTTTTTTATTGCATAATGTATTGAATGTATTATAGTATTTGGAATCGAGTTATCCTACATACTCTGAGTTAAACCAACTAAATATATTTTGTAAACTGTGTTGGCGTTTATAGATACTTACATTTAGTGGTATTTATATTGTTTATTGCTGCGTTTGTTTTTTGTCTAAAATAGAATATTTATTGTATCTGCTCAGGAGCCTTGGCTCAGCAGACTAGGCCAGACTAATATTACCTTGTAACCGCTATATATGTAATTACTATTATGGCAATAAATGTAATTTGCTTTAAAAAAAAAAGCAGTGTGAGAGGAACCACCCTACACATGTGAACTATACTCAATACAAGGACGCACCATGCCCCTGTACAGAGCAAGAAGCTGTGGAGGGTTAAAGAACCACTTGAGGCGGTTGAGCACACTCAGCTTCTGGGAGGCTGCCTTAGCAAAACTGGTAATATGGTCCTTTCAAGTGAGAGCAGAAGAAAAAGAGACACCAAGAATATTGAGAGAAGATGAAGGATTGATTTTTCTATTGTTGAAGAATAAAGGATAGTCCGCTGGGGGTTCCGGACGGGTAGATAGATGGAGAAATTGGGCTTTGGAAGCATAAAATGTAACAAGGTTTTCTCTGCCCCAATTGGAAATAGTAGTTAGATCAGAAGATAAGTGTTGTATGGCTTCATTACGTTTGTCTTTGAGGGAATACTGGTTGGGGCGTTTAGGAAAACTAATTGAGTAGTGTAAGGTAGAGTCCTCTGCATATGAATGGATGGGACTAGATGTACAGTTGAGAAGATCATTTATGAAAAATAGAAAGAGAATAGGAGATAGGACAGAGCCCTGAGGAACGCCTGAGTTGATAGGGTGAGGAAGTGAGCGATGGCCGTCCACAACCGCAGCTATGGAACGGCCGGAAAGGAAATTAGAGACAAAGGCACAGATGGATGGATAGAAACTGAAGGAAGGTAGTTTGGAAATTAAAGATTTGTGCCAGACTCTATCGAAGGCCTTCGATATGTCTAGTGCAACAGATAAAGTCTCACCGAAGTCCCGAAAGGAGGATGACCAAGAGTTAGTAAGATATGAAAGAAGATCACCAGTATAACAACCCTTGAGGAAGCCATACTGGCGATCTGAGAGCAGATTACGAGAAGAAAAATGCTTAAGAAATTTGGAAGCAAGAATAGTTTAAAAAACTTTAGAAATACAAGAGATGAGAGCAATTGGACGATAGTTGGAGGGTTGAGAGAGCCCTTCTTTAGGACGGGTTGAATGAGAGCAAACATCCAGCATGAAGGGAAGACGTTAGAGGAGAGACAGAGACGAAAGAGTTTGCCTAGGCAGGGAGTCAGCACGGAAGCACAGTTTTTGAGTACAACAGGAGGAACACCGTCCAGACCGTACGCCTTTTTAGTATTAAGCCTAGAGAGTGTAGAAAGAACATTTTTAGAAGAGATTATGATATTAGGCATAAGTAGGAGAGAGGAGGGTAGAAAGGGAGGAATAGCACCGGAATCATCTAAGGTGGAGTTTCTAGCAAACGTTTAAGCAAAGAGTTTAGCTTTGTCAGAGGAAGAAGTGGGAAAGGGGAGGGAAAGACGAGGAAGAGAAATTGTTGGAGAGGTTTTTGGCTAGATGCCAGAAAGTTATATATACTGTATATATATATTTATATATATATATATATATATATATATATATATATATATATATGTATATATATATATATATATATATATATATATATATATATATATAATGTAAATATATATATATATATATACGTTTATAAGGGTGTTGTGGCAGAGTGGTCTTGCCACTGTACTGGTAATCCAATGGACCCGGGTTCGAATCCCAATATGTCAATGGGAAGATATTATTGGGATGGAATTTGTGCTGTACCTAGTTTCAGTGCATTACCACAGCATACCGAAATGCCAAAACAAAATACCCTCATTGTTCCCTGATCAAATAGCACTGTATGAATATTCCCATATTCAAAATATGCTACAGGGGGGCAATGCCTAGTGAGATAATTGCTCATTATATGGCGTTCTGAGAGTGAGGGTCCGAGTCTGGGGAGTGAGACTGTGAAGCGCAGAGGCGAAGCATCTTCAGAGATGGAGTTGGGTTCGAGCCGTGAATAGGTGCTTTGCATGTCTCACTCCCTAGACTGGAAGAAGACCTCACAGGCCTCACCGTGTTCAGTGGTAGAGTGTAAAGGCTATCAGCCTATGCCCTAGAGGGAGTAGTTGGAATATAGAAGAAAACAAAAATATATATACTGTATATATATATATATATATATATATATTTATATATATGTATATATTTACTGTATATACACACGGACTGCCTATTGGGGACCTGATGGTCTGTGCAAACTGTGTATGTATGTAACTCATGTACACAGTTTGACATTCTCCTCTCTCTCTCTCTCTCTCTCTCTCTCTCTCTTTCACACACATTTAACCAGTTATCCTAGTTTAACATTCCCCCTGTAACCAGCGCCTCTAACTGCAGCAGTGTTGGGAATGGATCTTGTACCAAGAATACATATTTATTATTCCGTTTGTGGAGAATCTGCGTTTGCAGTTTGTGGTTGGCGGAGCATATAATTTCTGCTGCGCGTTGCACTGCCAGCTATTTTGAGTGTTTTCATTTGTATGGTTAAATATATCATGACGTCTGTTCTATTTTTATTGTGCGTACATGTTGAGAGAGAGAGAGAGAGAGTTCATACTGTTATACCAACTATTAATATTTAACATAATTTGGAGGGTAAATATTAACTAAATAATTTACAAGGACATTATATCTCTGTTGAAATATTAGATCGCTAGAAGCCTACAAAAATAAATAAAAACAAATAGGCATAGCACAGGTCTTTTAGTGGGAGGCATGCTTTTTCTGGGTCCCCCTCTCTCTCATGCTTAGACCCATTAGTTTGGCGAGTTTAAGATCTTTTGTGCCATCTACATGTACAGTAGATGTTGATTTTTTCCTGGCGAGCAATAGCATTCCTAAAATTTAGGAGGAGGTGGTCTTCCGCCCGAACGTTTTGACCAAATATTGTACACATTAATCTCAAAGGGGAATCATTAGGATGTTTTTTTAAAGTTTGGGGAAACCAAAATATTTATAAAAAAAAAATAAAAAATACAAAAAAATAAATAAAACACACCACAACTGGGCAATAATCTGATGAAGATACATTGTAGTTTCTGAATTTTCCAGTAGTTATCGAAAAATGAGCAGCAAAAGGGGTAACATTGCCGCCAAGTATATAATACAGAATTATAGTATAATGTATCATATGATTGAACTTTGGATGCCAAATATAACAAAACTATTAATTAATTAATGAATCTCGTTCCTGGAAATGTTGTTAATTTTATCTTGCAGTTTACGTTTGATAAAATGTTTCAGTCTGACCTGGTCCAATTAAAGGGAGAATTGCACTTGAGGGAGTTTTTTTCTGGATCCCTGTCTCCTTCATATTTAGCCCCACTGCTTTTAAGATTTTAAGACGTTCGCCCCATCAGAATGTTCGCTCCATTTATGTCAATTTTAAGACCTTTCGTGCCATTTAGGTGTCTGTCGAAAAATGTACAATAATATCTTGTAGGAGGGTATAAGGGGGGAGGGGAGTAAGCTTGATGGAGGTCCAGGGAGGAAACTAAACAAAAATATAAAAATATGTATAAATGAGGATATAAATACGCCCATCCCTATTTAACACTCAAGCCGCGGGGCCCATCATATGTCGGGCGAGAGAACCATGGCCACCCCTGCGGGGTCCGACATATGTCGAAAGGGATGTTGAGCACATTATCTCTCTGAGAGAGAGTTCACGCGTTGGGTGGACGATAGACGGGCTCTGACCGCTCGGCACGGCCCTCGCACTGCAACTGACACCACCTCTGCAACATTCCATATCCTCGGCCTCGCGAGACAAGGAAAAACTCGGGAAATTACAGTATATTAGGGTTTTTGCCCTCGTGTTGCGCGATCGTTGTAAGAGAACCTGTGGTCGTACAAGGATGATTCAGCTGTCATTGGAAAGCTCTATTATCGCCCTTTCACGGATACATAATTGTATTACGCTTTGGCTCTTGTTTATGCATGAAAAAGAGCATGGAATGAAGCTCGTTAGGGTAAATATGCCCGCCTGCCAGGTAGTAGAAGTTACAAACATCCCCGTTTGACAGGGGTTAATGCACCTTGTCCAGGAAATTGTATTATTGTTATCCTGCAGTTAAAGTTTGATATAATGTTTCAGTTTGGCCTGGTCCAGTTGAGGTGTGAAAAATATAAAATAAATAATCAAATGGTTTATATTTTGAAGGTAACAATTACGCTGGCTTGTACTTCCAAATATTATGGCAATACGTTATTGTTTATATTTTGATTGATTGATTGAGAGAGAGAGAGAGAGAGAGAGAGAGAGAGAGAGAGAGAGAGAGAGAGAGAGAGAGAGAGAGAGAGAGAATATATATAATTAGTACCTATCGAGTTATGGTATATGAATAAATATCATAGTTAAACAGATGTTTATTCAAATTATCATAATTCATAGTTACTGTTTACCTAATGATGTGAACATTTAAACAAATCCAACAACACACTGAAACAAGGCTACTGTAATCATAGATAGTATCAATGACGGAAAATATATTTCCAAAACTTATTCTCAGAGTCCTTGTTGCGAATGTGTATAGTTAACTAACGTCATGCAAACTATGCCCTGTTCCAAAAAGGTAGGCTACAATCGTGAACCATAACCTCTATAACTAAAAAATGGCTAAAGCAAATGGACTGTACATTTCTACACCTATTTTTTGGCTATCTCTTCCCACATGATATAAATATTAGTTCGATTTATCTAGTCGTTTGAGAGTTATAGAGAATAATTTTCAATCAAGCTTCCCTTCATCCTATGACTTAAACTCCTTTAAACTTTGTGTGTCCTGGCATTGTTGCCACAACCTCCCGTTAATGTCACTCTTTTGGTTATGGAAGATACATTACTTACGAGCAGCCTGTATTTTGTCTCTTTCATGCATATAAGAAAAACAATTTTGACATACTTTTTGGAACAGGGTATAGTTAGACATTTTACATTGAACCTTCACCAATTGTATGTAGCTTGTTCTCAAACCCCCGATCATGTTGCTGAATCAGACTTATGGTGGGGCCACACATTCACGTATATTGCTCCTGTCAGCTCCCGTCTTTAGTAAACGAAGGTATATTGGTAGTTGGCAACATATTACGTAAAACGTAAGGGCATAATACGCAAAACGTAAATGAAATTGCGGCCAGTCGGGGGGGTACTCACGCATGGCGAGAGTAGAAACGAGTAGCCCACGTGGGTCGGGAATGTTGTGGGTGCGGCCAAGGCCGCACGGTTGTTGATTCGAGTGGAATAAAATACGTGGCTCGCCCTCACGTATGTCAAAAGACGGGAAAATTTACGACCGACCTGGCCACCACGACCGTCTGACTGGAGCAGCCTCGTCAGACATAGCAGCTACCCCGTCAGACGAGAGCTGCTCTCGTCCATCGTGGAAAGTTCCAGTCGAACGTGGAAGTTTACGTTCGTTTGGCAACGCCGCCGCACTGCGTGTTGCCGGGAAGATGCGGCAATGTCGTACGGGGGGGGTATATAGGGACAGCGGGAGTTACTGCCGTCATACCTCTCACCACACCACGACGACCACCACCATCCCTGCTACTCTGCCACCCTGCCTGCCACCCTCTGCTGCCACCCTCTGCACGCTGCCCTGCCCTGCCCTGTCACCATGGCTACCAAGGCTACCAAGAGAAGCATGAAGAAGATGTCTGCAACCTCACCGCCTGTCCCCTTGACGCCTGCAACCTCATCACCGCCTGTCCCCTTGACGCCTGCAACCTCGCCTGTCCCCTCGAACTCTGCAACCTCACCGCCTGGCCCCTCTAACTCTGCAACCTCACTGGCTGTCCCCTCGTCGTCTGGAACCTCGCCGATTAACCCCTCTGACGGTGAAGTGTTAATGAATATACCCGACGATGATGGAGAGGTGTTGGACGTGGATGAAAGTGAGGAAAACCCCGACGAAGTTGAACAGGGACAGGGACAGGAACAGCCAACAGTACCAATAAAACGGCGCCGGAAGAGCACCAACATTTTCCTGACGGAGGCGCAGGAGCGTATGTTGGGAGACTGGCTGGAGCAGGATGTGCCTTATCTGTATGATAAGGGTGATAACCGCCCCAAAGACAAGGAGCACATCGACCATGTTTGGGCGGAGAAGGCAGCCAGTCTGGACCCCCCCATCACCGGCTTGGAATTGTTGACGTGGTTCACCTCTCTCCGCTCCAAGTTTGGCAGGCTCACCAAGGACAAGAGTGGTGAGGGGGCCAAGAGGTTGACTGAGAGGGAGAAGTGGATACTGACCATGTTCCAGTTCCTCAAGCCCCACATCGTGCGACAGAAGAAGCCCCGGAATCTGGGTATGCCTCAGGTACGTTTATATTTGTTTGTTTCCCAACCCTTTCACTATTAATTCGTCAACAACATCAATATTTTCCTGGCGAGCGATAGCAAGCCAAGAGTTTTGGCGTTCTCAGGACAGTAACAGGATTTGTCTTTTTCTGAAATATTTTGCTTTTAATGGTGCCATTATTTTTGTAAAATTATCTTGTTTACTGAATTTTATAATTACCTAACATTTTTGTTAATCTATCTATCTATCTATATGCTCAGGCCCAATCCCCATTTTGGGGGTAGCCGACTCAAGACAGAGCAAGAACAGGGAAAACACAAAAACAACATAAAACAAAAAAAAACACAGATAAAAAACACAAACTCTCACACATCCAGGTCACCCAGGAGAAGACCCAGAGACCAGGGTTACCAAGGTCGCTCCAGCACTCCCCCGGCCCCTGACCACCAGGAGAGGTTCCGATCTCGGCAGGCAGACATGCAGCGGAGCCAAAGCGACAAGCCCTCCCACCACACTTCCAGGGACACCCTTCATATTAATCGTCTCCCCGGGCCAGGCGCCTGATGGACTATTATCTAGTCCAACTTGCGCCCGACCCCTTACTCCAAATGACCACGTGTTCACTCAACTATTCACAAGCATTCTCCATTCACTCCTGTCCACCACCACTTCCCCTGCCTGATCTATAGTCATTCCTCTATCATCCAAAGCCTTTCTTACACAGTCTCTCCATCTCAATGGGGGTCTTCCTGCCCTTCTATCTCCCCTTGTACCTGACTCACATATCCTCTTTGTAAGCCTTTCATCTCCCATTCGTTCAACATCACCATACCAGCTCAGCACCCTTCTGTCCACTCTGGCTGACAAATGTTCCTGCTGCCCCACTCTCCTACGTATCTCTTCATTTCTCAATCTGTCTCTACGAGTAACTCCACACATACTCCTCAAGCAGCTCATCTCCATCACATCCAGCCCTCTTTTCTCCTTTTTCTTCAGAGCCCATGTCTCAGCCCCATACATCACTGTTGGCACAACAATTCCTTGATACAGTGCACTTTTTACTTTCACTCCGAGATTTCTCGTCTTCCACATACTTCCCATTGCTCCGAAAACCTTCCTTCCTTCACACACCTTTTTTGTTAATAAAACACATAATAACAAAGCAGTTTATTCATTTTATTTAAAGGTTACAAAGATGAATGGTTATGTTGATTGGTATTTAACAGTTCATAAATAATTTACATGTTACTAATTATACATTCATGTCTCAACAGTCTGCTGCCCAAGCTACCGAACCTTCTCCTGTGCATGCTCCTGTGCCTCCTGTGTGTGGTCCTCTGCCTGATGACCCCGCCCCCACAGACGCCGATGAGGAAGACCAAGCAGCCGGCAGTCAGGAGAACACCACCCCAGCCATCTCCATGCCTCCGTGGAGGGTGAAGCAGGGGAAGCCTCCTGGTGCTGTTCCTGCAACCCACGGAACCGGAACCCTGGAGCAAGTGAGTAGAGGAAATATTAGTTTCATAATAGCAACAATAACTTTGAACCAGAATACCACATAATTTTATTTGTTAACATTCATAATTGGTTAATTATTGAAATATGTTATGTTTCGTGTGTTGTGTAACGTGTTAATCTTCTCTTTTTCCATAATGGTAACAATAACTTTGAACATATTAGGCTTCCCAGAATACCACATAATTTTATTTGTTAACATTCATAATTGGTTAATTATTGAAATATGTTATGTTTCGTGTGTTGTGTAACGTGTTAATCTTCTCTTTTTCCATAATGGTAATAACCACTTTGAACATATTAGGCTTCCCAGAATACCACATCATTTTATTTGTTAACATTCATAATTGATCCAATATTGAAATATATTATGTTTCGTGTGTTTAATGTTCTCTTGTTCCTTGTTCCCTTACCAGGTCCTTGCCACTGCGGAGCAGGTGCGGCAGAACCTGGCTGGGGTGGCTGATTTGGTGGAGGACCCCAAACTCCAGTATTGGCACGCCTCCATGGACGTCATGGCAAAGGACTGTGTGGGGTTGCCGGCCAATTTTAGAACTCCATTCAAGAGTGAGCTCCTGGCAGCCCTCCACAGGTTCAAGACTGCCTTTGAGGAGGGAGTCACCAGTGTTGGTCCGGACCTCATGCTGCGTGACATAAGAAATTATGTCATTCCGGCGCCACAACCACAACCACAACCTCAACCACAACCACCTCAACCTCAACCTCAACCAACCGCTGCTGTGATGTACCGGGGCACTCCGACAATCACCCTGCCTCAACCAGTGTTGCCCAAGCCTGCTCCTACCTACGTGCTACCTGCACACCAGGTTGCAGCACTGCAGACGTTGATGATGCGGCCGCCCCAATCGGCATCACCCCCTGCCACATTCCAGCCACCTACTGCCTCCACACCGACGCACTTCGACCTCTCGCAGTTGAGCTCCCAGTTTGGGCTTGGGAACACAAGCTTCAACTTAGAACACTATCTGCCTGCATCCTCACCTGCACCTTCGAACCCAGCTACGCCGGCACCAAACATTGATCCCGAACAGACCCTGGAGACCCCCAAGAAGCAACCCTAATCTGAGCCTGGAGACCCCAAAGATGTAATAATGTTAGGATATATTTTGTAGATAATGAAAGATGTATTAAAAATAAAAAAACAATTTTGTAATGACGTGTGTGTTTCTAATTCCAATTTTGTAGCTAAAGTATTTATTAATAAGATGGCAAATGAAATATATACTGAAAGTAATAAACAAGAAATTACGAATTGAAAAGAAATACTGATAATATGGTTAATAATAAATATGAAAAATCATGAAAAATTAAATAAAACATACAGTACAAAACAAATGAAACATTGAAACAATTAACAACGTGATTGAAATATAAAACTAAAAGATGAAAAATAAAGTAAGCAGGGAACAATTAAAGTAATTAAAGGAAATTTAAAAATATACAATAACAAATATATGGAAGAACCTACAAACTTACTGAACATCAAAAGTAACTGATAAAAGTACAATACAAAGCAAACTGGCAAAGACTCTATAACAAAAATTTAAGATGAAACTGAAATATACAGCAAAATACAAATTAAACAGGGGAAAACCTCACTCACCTAAATACGGTCATCCTGCCAACCCACAGATCCTTGAGGGGAAGAGAAGTAGGTCTTGAGGTAGTCCCGTTGCTCCTTGGCAAGCCTGGTTGCAGTGTTGCGGGCCACGGTTGGTAGGTTCCTTCCTACAGGTGGGTCAGTCCTCCAGGGGCCAGGTATGAGTTCGTGGGTGTGTGGGTCCTCTTGATCTACCTCTGCTCGGGGTGGGTTTCATCCTCGTAGGATGTTGTGCAGAATGCATGAGGCCAACACAACAACCTCTGCATACTCAGGTTTCATAGATATTGGAGTGTGCAAAACCCGGAAGCGGTTGGCAAGAATGCCAAAGGCGTTCTCCACCACCCGGCGGCCCCTGCTGAATCTGTAGTTGTAGATCCGTTCAGGTTTCGAGAGGAATCGTTGGGGGTAGGGCTTCATCATGTAGGAGCGAAGAGGGAATGCATTATCCCCTAATAAGAATTAGTCCGTGGGTGGTCCAGTGGGATCGGTAGAGATGTCCTCGGGGGGGGGGCAGTCTTTCAACCAACTTAGACAGAGGGGTGTGTGCAAAGCCACCACCATCAGACTCTGATCCTTTGGCCCCAACGTCGACGTAGATGAACTTGTAGTTGGAGTCAACAATTGCCAACAGGACAATGGAAAAAAACTTCTTGTAGTTGAAGTAATATGTGCCACCAAAGGAGGGGTTGCGGATCCGTATGTGTTTGCCATCAATGGCTCCTACACAATGCGGCAGGTTCCATCGTTCCTCAAAGCCGCTGGCAACCTCCTTCCATTCATCAGGCGATTGTGGCGTTTTGAGCTCCTGATCTCCGTAGACAGAGATGACGGCCTGGCATGTGTCTGGAACAATTTGGCTGATGGTGTTGTGGGCAACACGAAAGTTGTATTGCAGGCTCTTATAGGAATCACCCGTAGCGAGGAAACGTAGGGTGATGGCCACCCGCAGACCAGGAGGAATGGGTTTTCGCCAGAACGTAGGTTTCCTCTGAATGATGGGGGTGACACGTTCCACAATCTCATCAAATAGTTGTTTGTCTACCCGGGTGAAGTTCTTGTACAGTAGTGGACATTCTCTGGCCAACTCTTGCATGAGGTTCTCATAATGGCCATGATCAGGCCTCCGTTGTAGATATGGCCACACCCACACTGTCCTCTTGGTCCTTTCCTTCTTCTTCTCTTGTTCCTCTTGATGGATGGAGTTTGCTATTGCAAGTAGTTTTAAGACTTCTATGTAGGCAAGGATGCATTGTATGAGCCGCGTGTTATGCCTAATCTCCGGTTTGATTAAGGAGTTCACAAATTTGAACTCCTCCAGGATGAATTCCGTGATGTTGTTCATGGTGCAGAGGAATGAGTGGGAATGGGAAAGGTGTGGCCATTCCTGCCCTTTTGTACTTCCCAGATTGCAACCCCGACAGACGTGGTTGACAAAGACTGTCTTTGTCTGTGTTTGGTCAGACGGGGTGTGCCTACGATTGGCCGGAACCGGTCCAGGTACGACCTAACAAATCCCAAGACGTGCAGCCTCAGCTACGCCGGTCTTGTGGGGGCGTGGCATGGGCGTGGCCTGTATTCCCGCAAATCGGGAAGCCCATGCGGTTGAACGGGGCTATGCTTACGCACGTCGCAAACACGTACATAGTTCAATACGACTCCATTACGTCTGACGTAACACTGGCCCCATTACGGTACGTCTGTCGGGAAGTGCAATAGTCGTGGTAGAACGGGCATTCACGGCAGGAACTACTCGCGTCTTTACATAAATTGGCGATTATGCCGGACGGGAGCTGACGGGAGCAATATACGTGAATGTGTGACCCCACCATTAGACTTTTTGTACAAACTTTTTCCCGGAATTTTGAATTAGAATTGTGACCATATTTTGTAGCGTACACTTTATAGCTGGTATTTGCGGAATATAACGCATACAGTGCAGTAGACTGCAACATATTGATGCACATATTAAATTGAATTAAATTAAACACACATTGATTTAAAAAGCTATACTGATTTGGCCTTCAATGTAACACATAACATTTGCATAATTCGTGTGCTGTGTTACGACCGGGGCTCGTATAAAACAAGGGCTCTTAATCATTGGACTAGAAAGGCACACAGCCACAACGGTAACACTAGATCCAACCCTCGAACTTATAATCCCGGCGCACAAAAAACACCTATACCCTCCAGAGTTAAATCTGCGATAACGGGGTATCCTATAACTCGGTATAAGTGCACTACTACTACAGGCTGATGATCTCTGATATAGCCTGATCACAACAACATACAATTACGTTAATAAGGTATACAAGGAAAAGATAAGAGATCTTAATTAAATCACTGCAATGATTTAATGCAAACTAGAAGATGGTATATTTAAAGTTACTCTAAACAATAATGAACTGTCACTCCTATACTAAAGAAAGTGAACGAAAGCCCCAAAGCATCGAGCAGGAATCTTCTGAAAAAAGTCTGATGCTGGGGTAAGATGATCGTATCGGATTTTGAACTGTTATATAAAGCAGGGACAATATAGGACAAGTGTAGAGGCAGACAGTGTTAACTGACACGGGAATAACGATAAATGCACATTAGTATTATCTCCAACAACAAAAGAAGTACTTAGTCAGGCAACTCAAAAAGCCTGCTCAGGTTGTGCAACTCAACAACAACCAAGGCTTACAGTCAACGTGAATAAGAATGCTGCATACATAACATAAGAGTTTATAATTCTAAACGGATGTCTGCTAGGCTAATAAAGTCTAGCTGGGATGTCGTAGGCTAGGAAACAATGGCTGAGCAAGCGGCTCGTAGCCTAGCGAGGTCCTTAAGACTGTGCGGCCAAATTACGTTAATTGACGGGGTGCTCTCTTAAGAGATCCAGATCGCTAGTATCTGGTTCTCTCCTGGCGACCCTCTCAAAGTCAAAACAAAACGAGTTAGCACAGTGCCGGGTGGCAGAGGCAAAAGCCCTCACTCGCAGCACAGTGCTAAACTCACAAGGTATACAGTCAGAAAGACCGCCTAGGTTTCCCACGTCTCCGTTGCGATTGTACAGGTTCACCAAAACCTGTTACACATCGGAAATCACAACACAAGTAGCCTTACCCCAGTCTAGCATTAAATAGCCCAGCAGACAGCCAAGGAATAGATAGGGAGACACCGTGAGTGTTTCGAACCTCTACAGACAAAATGGTAACCCCTCCAAAATGCCTAACTAAACATATAATATCTGAGAGCTTCAGCATATAATACGATGGCCGATATATGAAATCGTGCAGAACCAAAGGGGAGTTATGATATTAAATAGAGAGGAAGAATGAGAGGTAAGAAGTTGAGAGAGAGAGAAAGTGTTCTATAGGTAGAAGTCAGGGACAGGTAGCAAGGGGAGATGTGAAGGGTATGCTGGTCAAGCAAGCTCTGAAGAGAGTAGCTCCTCGGGACCCCTCCAGGATCACACACAAAGGCATGGTGGTCAGCCAATCACAGGCCGCTACGTCACCAGACAGCAGGCCTGCAGAAGGCGCCAGGAACCACCAACCAATCAAAACCGAGAGAAAGCCACGCGGGCGAGGGACTCCTCCGGGAGGGAGGAGGGAGGAGGGAAAGCAACACTCTCCTCCCACGCTGCTCGCTCGCTCTCTCTCTCCTTCACTACAATGCATCTTATGTTCAACTCATGATATAAAATATAATGCATTGTCACAGGCGAAAATAAAGACCACTTCTATACTGCCTGTGACATGACGATTCACAAGAAAGAAAGTACAACATTGTAGATAGACTGTAGCCCATTTCACTGCCCTGGCGAGCGCTAGTGGCTACCGGGAGGCGATTCTGCCAACGCTGGCAGGCGTCACACCCCGCCCAAGATATAGGACGCTCAACATTAGGCGAGCACGATATCTGACAAGGCAGAATGCCGACAAGACCCGTCACACATAGCCACTCCGCCAGAAATGAAATGCAAAGCTCAATCTTACATAAAACAACATATCAACATAAAGAAAATCTTATAACCCATCCCAAACATAATAGTATAATTTAGCCTACTATGCTCCCTGAGCGAGCTTCACAGAGCCCAGCCTCCTAAGTGAAAGACAGGTTCAACTTAGGACTTTAGCTATAACATAGGCAACTTACAATTAACTATCAAAAGAAAGAGTTTTTATGTGATTTTTTATTTTTGATATGTTTATGGCGGCTGCACTTACAGGGGCAAGCCTAGTTTTTCTCCACTCTCAACACACACTGACTGAACGGCGAGGGTTCTCCTGCAAACAAACCCTCCCGTGACAAACAATCAGCCAACACATTTATCAGTGCCCTTAGCATGCCACACATCCAATTTGTGTTCCGGCAGCACAACAACACCTGACACTTATAATCTGCCCAGTTCATTACAAGACTGCCATTTCTCTTCGCTCTTTCCGGCACCGGGGCCTGACAATAACCTTTCACTAGTTCTATCTTCGTAATAGGCGATGCAGCCCCGATACGGTCTATGGTGTCGTCAACTCTCGATAAGGTATAGGTGTCTGTCAGGGATAATTCACACCCACTCTTGCAATCAACACACACACTGATCTTGCCACTTAACACAGGTTGTAAAGTTACAGGCAACGACCACACTCACGACATTCCTTATCCCTCAGACCCTTCGTCAACACGTAATCCAGCTCTGCTTGCACCACAGGCTGTCGAGCAGGATTTATACGGTAGGGAATTAACTCGAGCCTTGCACTGTCTCCAGCCTCCATGTCGGATTCTACCCCGTACATCAGGCCTGGAGAAGCAACAAACATACGGATGCACTGCCACAGCCTAGTAAACAAATTATCTCGCAGAACATGCCTAGTGCCCTCCCACAACCCAGCCGAGACCGCAGCTTCTAACCTGTAGTCTCCCTCCTTCTCCACCTTCGTCCCTAGAACAGCCAGGTCATGAGAGGGACAATCAGTACCACCTGTACAGTCACTCCCATAGTTCATTATTGCTAAGGCTTCCCCGCCGATACCATACATGCGAACCCCCACATTCCTTACGACTACATCTGCCTGTGCAGCATCACCGCTTTTAGCGACATGGCCAAATATACTCAGTCTATGGTAGGGCTGTTGCATTCGACTAGAGCAGCATTGGGAGGCTATACGACGACCGGGCACATCCACTCCACAGCCAAACTCACCAATCTGCTCAATGTCCTCCTTCTGACCACCTCCCTTGGCAGCCATGGGTCGACCTTGACCTGACAACCATGTCCAAGCCTTGTCGCCCACCTTGAACCACCGAAACAACGAGGCTAATGGTCTTTCAACATTCACATGACCTGCCCGCAGAACATCTTGCACCGCCCGAGTTGTGAGGCTCAGGGGCTCGGCACGACTAGTGGGGTACGAACCGAGCTGGTGCTGGAGTGCTGCACACTGCTGCTCAGGCAGGTGCTCTAGCGCTTCCATAGCCACCAGACTCGTGTCCCCCGCCCACTGCTCCACCGAGACATGACAATCCCTACTCTCCTCCACCTGTGCCCTACGTCCCCCTCTCCTTCTCCACCTTGGCCGCTGCAGACCAACGCAGGGACAGTAGGCTGCTCAGGTGGTTGCCTCACAAACTCCTCCAACAGGTTCACATGACATGTTTCCCCGTCCACGTGTTTGATCTCGACAGCACCATTACCACACTTCTGAACTTCCGGATCCTCCAACTGCAGTTTACAAATATCTGAGGGAACCAACCTGTCTAGATTTTTCCGAAGCAACCCAAGTCCTCCCCCAATATCAAACTGAGCAACCCTTTTTTCTCTCTGTGTGTAACGTTGCTGCCTCGGAGTCTCTTCTTGCCCTACCTCCTCACTAGCTTTGACAGGTCCTGGGGCTTCTCCAGACCCCAACAATGGTGCCAATACTGAGTTGCCAAGAAGAGCAGCTGGTACTAAACTCTCCAAACTGTTACCAACATTAGCCGTCTTCTTCCAACCGTTCCTCCGTTGATCAGAAGACTGAGGAATAGGCTGTGACACTTTGGATGCAAGAGATCTTGTAACAACGCACGCCATAGGTTGTACTTGACACTTCTCTACCCACTCCTGTTTCTCCCTATTCACGTTGGCCGGCTTCTCGGCAACGACTAAGGGTGAAACCTCAGAAGTAGGCACCGCAAAGTCGTTGCCAAGAAGGAGGTCGACGCCCCCAACAGGCAAGTTCTCCACAATTCCCACATCCAACTCTCGTGTCACACCATCTACCTCCAGTTCCATCCTGACCAACGGGTATGACCTGATAGCATTGATACCTTGCACCACAACCACCCGTGCCGCGTTTATTGGTCTACCAGTAAAGTTCTTCATTAAAATCTGAGAGGCACCCGTGTCTCGCAACAGCTCAACTCCATGCTTCTTACCAGCCCACTTCACGCAGCCATGCCCTCGATGGTCACAAAAGACATCGCGGACAGGGTTCGAGCCTTCCGGATTCTTCTCCACTGGCTGTGTCCCAGCCTAGGACGTTATACCCCGGGCAAACTCAGATGACTTCGGGGACACCCCAATGTTGCGAGCCAAAGACACAACTGCATTAGGTAGCTTGCTTGGACAGGCTCTTGCAAAATGCCCCTTCTCTTGACAATGAAAACACTTTAACTCCCCCTTGGGCTTCCCATGAGGTGGGGAAGGGTACTGACCTTTCTTAAACGGGACGGTACTAGGTTTATGGTCAGTTTTGGTGTCGTTGCTCTTGTTCTTAGTGTAATTATGTGTATCAGTGTTTCGGGGAGGGGAATGGTTACGCTCCTTATTGCCTGCATCACTTCTCTGTGCAAGACCGCATCAGCCATCTCAGCTGCCTCCTGAAGAGTTTTCGGGTTTTTCTCTTTAATATTCAACGTCAGGTCGCCGCCCGTACACTTGAAAAATTGTTCTAGAAGCATCAGCTGTTTCAACTCCTCAAACGTCGATGCCTTCTCAGAACGCAGCCAGTTTCTAAATGCATCGGACAGATCCCGGGCATGCTCAAGAAAGGTACACTCACGACCCTTCGTTACACCCCGGAACTTCAATCTGTACGTCTCTGGTTGTAACTCATATGCCCGCAGGACAGCCTCCTTCAATACCTCATAATCAATGCAAGACTCCAAAGGCAACGCATCATATGCCTTGAGTCCTTTGCCAACCAACCTAGAGGAAACAATGGCTGCCCACTTAACCTCGGGCCATTGGTGCTCCCGGCACTTCTTCTCAAAACGCATACAAAATTCAGTGACACCCGACTCATCCAATACAAGGACCAACTTGAGCAGGTGCGATAAAGACTGATCAAGACCTCGATTCCCAGAACCGAGACGCTGCCCTGTCGACTCCACCCGCGACTTCTCAAGATCAATGTCTGCACAGTACCTCGTAGCCTCGACCCTAAGCTCAGCTTCTCGCTGCTGCTGCTGCTGCTCACGTATGGACTTTCTCTCCTCAGCCTCAGTCTCATATCTGGCCCTTCTCTCCTCAGCCTGAATCTTAGCCATCTCAAACTCCCACTGCTGCTGCTCAGATTCCCGTTGCTGCTTAGCCATCTTAAGCTGGAAGAGCATATCTGGAGTCAAATCTTGAGGAGGAGGAGATGCAACAATTGGAGACTCACCCAAGTGCAAACAACGCTGCCAGTGACTATCGGCCTGCGGGAACGTACCCGGCTCCGGAGCCCGAGGGGGCGCCATGGTAGGAGTCGAGTGGAATGGGGGCTGGGCAGAAGGTGCCCCAGCTCCCGCTCCACACGAAGCCCCACGCACCCCGCCGAGCACACAGGCCACCAGGTCAACTCTCGACATGCTGCTAGTGCCCACATGCCCCATGACCGTGGCCAAACACTGGAGACCATACCGATCAATCCCCGACACCCGGTCACCAGTAATAGGTATCTCCAGAAACTTTCTTGCATCCTCCTCACTAGTTATATCTCTAATGCCTTCGGACAAACCCCGCTGCTGCACCTCAGAGTCTGTTTCCCGTACTGTGTCCTCGCTGTACACTGATCCGTCGTCCGACATAGTGTCCACCGAAAATTCTCAACGTTTATATAAAAAAAGAGAAGTACCTAAACTCTTATGTAGCACTATTCACTCCCAAATGCTTGAAGACTCTTAAGTGTTATAATACTTGCCAAAAAAAAAATCCACGTGTCCACTATATTCCTTTAAAAAAAAAAAAAAAAAATTACCACAACACTCCTGCAATATTTCTCTAAGTTCACAAAATCCTAAGCAAGGTCGCCATTTGTTACGACCGGGGCTCGTATAAAACAAGGGCTCTTAATCATTGGACTAGAAAGGCACACAGCCACAACGGTAACACTAGATCCAACCCTCGAACTTATAATGCCGGCGCACAAAAAACATCTATACCCTCCAGAGTTAAATCTGCGATAACGGGGTATCCTATAACTCGGTATAAGTGCACTACTACTACAGGCTGATGATCTCTGATATAGCCTGATCACAACAACATACAATTACGTTAATAAGGTATACAAGGAAAAGATAAGAGATCTTAATTAAATCACTGCAATGATTTAATGCAAACTAGAAGATGGTATATTTAAAGTTACTCTAAACAATAATGAACTGTCACTCCTATACTAAAGAAAGTGAACGAAAGTCCCAAAGCATCGAGCAGGAATCTTCTGAAGAAAGTCTGATGCTGGGGTAAGATGATCGTATCGGATTTTGAACTATTACATAAAGCAGGGACAATATAGGACAAGTGTAGAGGCAGACAGTGTTAACTGACACGGGAATAACGATAAATGCACATTAGTATTATCTCCAACAACAAAAGAAGTACTTAGTCAGGCAACTCAAAAAGCCTGCTCAGGTTGTGCAAGTCAACAACAACCAAGGCTTACAGTTAACGTGAATAAGAATGCTGCATACATAACATAAGAGTTTATAATTCTAAACGGATGTCTGCTAGGCTAATAAAGTCTAGCTGGGATGTCGTAGGCTAGGAAACAATGGCTGAGCAAGCGGCTCGTAGTCTAGCGAGGTCCTTAAGACTGTGCGGCCAAATTACGTTAATTGACGGGGTGCTCTCTTGAGAGATCCAGATTGCTAGTATCTGGTTCTCTCCTGGCGACCCTCTCAAAGTCAAAACAAAACGAGTTAGCACAGTGCTGGGTGGCAGAGGCACTCGCAGCACAGTGCTAAACTCACAAGGTACACAGTCAGAAAGACCACCTAGGCTTCCCACGTCTCCGTTGCGATTATACAGGTTCACCAAAACCTGTTTTACATCGGAAATCACAACACAAGTAGCCTTACCCCAGTCTAGCATTAAATAGCCCAGCAGATAGGAATAGATAGGGAGACACCGTGAGTGTGTCGAACCTCTACAGACAAAATGGTAACCCCTCCAAAATGCCTAACTAAACATATAATATCTGAGAGCTTCAGCATATAATACGATGGCCGATATATGAAATCGTGCAGAACCAAAGGGGAGTTATGATATTAAATAGAGAGGAAGAATGAGAGGTAAGAAGTTGAGAGAGAGAGAAAGTGTTCTATAGGTAGAAGTCGGGGACAGGGAGCAAGGGGAGATGTGAAGGGTATGCTGGTCAAGCAAGCTCTGAAGAGAGCAGCTCCTCGGGACCCCTCCAGGATCACACACAAAGGCATGGTGGTCATCCAATCACAGGCCGCTACGTCAGCAGACAGCAGGCTTGCAGAAGGCGCCAGGAACCACCAGCCAATCAAAACCGAGAGAAAGCCACGCGGGCGAGGGACTCCTCCGGGAGGGAGGAGGGAAAGCAACACTCTCCTCCCACGCTGCTCGCTCGCTCTCTCTCCTTCACTACAATGCATCTTATGTTCAACTCATGATATAAAATATAATGCATTGTCACAGGCGAAAATAAAGACCACTTCTATACTGTCTGTGACATGACGATTCACAAGAAAGAAAGTACAACATTGTAGATAGACTGTAGCCCATTTCACTGCCCTGGCGAGCGCTAGTGGCTACCGGGAGGCGATTCTGCCAACGCTGGCAGGCGTCACAGCTGAAACTATTAACCCTTTTGTTAACGGTAACATCCATTTTATTTTACTGTATCAGCTATTAGGCGATTTATTCAGCTCAGGAAGGATGTCTACCAATGAATAGGCTACAGATTATCTCGATTAATCCTTTTAGCTACCATATACCCTTCCTAGGCTCCATAACATCGTCTCAATGTAGCTGAACTCAGATAGAAAAGACGTCACCGATACTGAAAGGGTTTATATAAGGTATTCCGTAAACCGATGATTAGATGCTGATCGTATATACTGTTTTGTCGAGGTGAAAGGAGGAGACACAAGGCAAAGCTGCCTGTATGAAATGTCTCCCCCCCCCTCTCCCTAGGTGGAAAGAGTGATAGAGTGGCAAAATCAAGGTACGTTAGAGTAATTTAGGTTTGTTTTTGTCTATTTGTTTATTTAGCCAAAAATAGTTTACATAACTATGTCATCATTTACAAAGACAAGTATGTTAACAGCTATTGCTGACGTCTCTTAACCCCTTCCGTACCGCAAAACCTTTTCAATTTTATTCTACCCAGATTAGAGGATTTTGTGCATTTTAAGAAGGATCTGTGGTAGTAAAAGGGCTAAGTGAGATAGTTCGAAGCCTGATAGTTGCTAGAGGCCCTTTATTAACTGCATAAAATCGTCTAATAGTGGTCAGAATAATGTTACAGGGACGGCACCGGTACTGAATGGGTTAAAAGCTCTCATAAAAGGCACATTAGGTGTGCTGGAAAGAAGTGTGTTGTGCTGAATTAGTGTAGTGAGTTGAATAGGATGAGGATGAGGAGGTGTTTGTGAGAGTTAGCCCCCCACTGACAACATAGATGCTGATTTCAATAAGTAACGGAGGAGAAGGGGAAGGGACAGATCGAGGACCCCCTCAACCAATAGTACCCCACAGTAATGGTGGAGCCCATGTCTTAAAATAATTGCATATTGAGTAAATACTAATTTCCTATGGTGTTCACTATAAAAAAACACTGACTATCATAGAAAAACATACAAAATAAGAATAATAAAACTAAGGGTGAAATTGAGTTTGGTCCAAATGATCACAATGACTGCCAAATCAATACACATTAGTCGTCATGTTTGATAGATTATCGAGTAACTTATCGCACTACATACGTCACATGGAAATAATATGGCTTGCATATTGCATACACTGGGAGAGTTAAAGGTTATTATATTATACAAATATATCAATATATTTTTCCCTCTCGACCTGGGGATGTAATTACCCTGACAATATTAATTCATCAATGATAATCACTCACACCTGTGGCACAATATTATGGTTCACAGTGTGGGTGAGAGGGTGCCTACTGTGTTTAATAATAATAATAATAATAATAATAATGATAATAATAGTAATACAAATAATTATGTTAATTATGATAATAATAATGATATAAGTAATTATTGTTGGGGGTTGTTACTGTGAGAGGTGTAAGTGATAGTCCAATTAAAATTAACAAACTAATTCCATTCGCAGGTTGAGAGAAAATAACATGTTAAAGGGAGATGGGTCGTTTTTCTGGTCCCCTTTTTCCCTCATGTTAAGCCCTATTTTGTTTAGATTTTAAGACGTTTGGCCCATTAGTTTGGCGATTTTAACACCTTTTTCCCAATTTTGTTGTCAAATTTAAGGCCTTTCGTGCCATTTAGGTGTAATTTTTATCGAGCCTGACATTATAAGAGGAACTGGCCTTCGGCCGGGACATTTGTCTACCAAAAAATGTACACATTTACCTTGAAGGGGGGGTCTAAGGGTTGTTTCTCTAAGCTTGATGGAGGTCTAGCGAGGAAAGTAAGAAATACAGGAATAAATGAATTAATAGAAAAATGCTACCCATCGCCCCTTAATAAAGTGGGATTTTTTAAGAGGTAATAAGTATAGGAAGGAAAAACAAAAACACCACAACAAATGGTCAAAGTACTCAAAGGCATCCTCCATTCATAAAATGTTTGTAACATTTGGACTTCAACTGTTGTGGGTTATACATTTGTTGAAAACAACTTCAACGAAGTAAATTCCAGAGAGTAGAAGTTCTGGGAATTAATACATATTAATAAGTGGAAGTTCTACTTTGTGAAAGAGAGACAGTAAATTCATGGCTGCCCTAGTTCTACGGGGAAAGATGCAGAGAGGTGGTACAATTTAAGCCAGTTCGTCAGAACATTTATCATGAAAACATCGTAGAGCAATGCAAGGAATGTAACATCAAATACAACATATCTCGTTATCTCTCCTGGTGTATACAATACTCAATCCATAATATTTCCAAGTGATGTATTATGCAGTATATAAATTACTTGACTATAGTCAGTTCCATTTCATCTGACACCAAATATTATCCCTTACCCAACTGATTTGTCTATACTTTATGGAATAATCGGAATGTATTGTGTCTTACCATTATCTAAATTGGGAGGTTTGACACTCTCCCAATACCAAAGAAGGAAAACCTTCTATTTGGTAGGTAGCCTCGGAGTATCCAACGTAGAGCTATATACCTATCGTATAATTCCGTTCCGCTCTGGAGCGGGCAATTATCGTAATCACTAGCGCGATTAAATCTAGAGTAGCACCTTACTCTCTCTAGTAGGTACGTTGTACACACTCTTGAGGCTACTATTTTAAAGGAAATGAAAATATTGATGAGAAAGAAAAGATAAAATTGCAGAACATTGTCCATCCTATCTGGCTCCTTAAGCCGTTGTCACGGGTCCACCGCACAACCCGACCGGGTTCATTAGATCATCCAGGTATCAAGTTAATTAGACAAGATTGGGTGGGCAGGGGTACGGCGTGAGGGCGGGATACTATGACGTTGGATACTCCGAGGCTACCTACCAAATAGAAGGTTTTCCTTCTTTGGTATTGGGAGAATGTCAAACCTCCCAATTTAGTAGTAGCCTCTACGTCTCCAACGTAGAGCTAGAGTAACAAATTGGAGGCGGACATCCAAGGGAAAAAACACAAACTTAGCCCTTAGGAAATATCAGGACCATGGAAAGACCGACTTAAACAAGAGAGTTTATATAAAGAGTGTACAGACAGGTGCATATTGTGATGCCTACCAGCGTTGGCAGAATCGCCTCCCGGTAGCCACTAGCGCTCGCCAGGGCAGTAAAATGGGCTACAGTTATCATACAGATCTACAGGGCTACAGTTATCATACAGAGAATGTTATACTTTCTTTCTTGTGAATCGTCATGTCACAGGCAGTATAGAAGTGGTCTTTATTTTCGTCTGTGACAATGCATTATATTTTATATCATCAGTTATAAGTTTAATGTATAAGACTGAATGATACAGCTAGAGAGTGTGAGTGAGTAAGTGCAAGAGGCAGAGGGTTGTGCGCGTAGTGTTACGCGTTGTCTCGGTGACGTCATGCCACGGCCGGGCCCTCTGAGTGGCTGGCAGCTTTGCCGCCCTTCTGCCGCAGCAGAAGGTAGTTCCCCCGCACTCCTTGCTGCCTTTGTGCCTTCCTCGCTCAGAGCTTGCTTGACCAGCATAACCTTCACACCTCCCTTGCCATCTGTCCCCGACTTCCACCTATAGAACACTTTCTCTCTCTCTCAACTTCTTACCTCTTATTCTTCTAATCTATTTAACATCATAACTCCCCTTTGGTTCTGCACGATTTCATATATCGGCCATCGTATTATATGCTGAAGCTCTCAGATATCTCATGTTTAGTTAGACATTTTGGAGGGGTTAACATTTTGTCTGTAGAGGTTCGACACACCCGCGGTGTCTCCCTACCTATTTCTTGGTTGTCTGCTGGGCTATTTAATGCTAGACTGGGGTGAAGCTATTGATGTTGTGATTTCCGATGTGTACCAGGTTTTGTTGAACTTGTACAATCGCAACGGATGCGTGGGAAGCCTAGGTTGTCTTTCTGACTGTGTGCCTTGTGAGTTTAGCACTGTGTTGCGAGTGAGGGCTTTTGCCTCTGCCACCCAACACTGTGCTAACTCGTTTTGCTTTGACTTGAAGAGGGTCGCCAGGAGAGAACCAGATACTAGCGATCTGGATCTCTCAAGAGAGCACCCCGTCATTAACGTAATTTGGCCGTACAGTCTTAAGGACCTCGCTAGGCTACGAGCCGCTTGCTCAGCCATTGTTTCCTAGCCTACGACATCCCAGCTAGACTTTATTCGCCTAGCAGACACCCGTAGGATTATAAGCTCTTATGTTATGTATGCAGCATTTTTATTCACGTTGATTGTAAGCCTTGGTTGTTGTTGAGTTGCACAACCCGAGCAGGCTTTTGTGTTGCCTGAGGAAGTACTTCTTTTGTTGTTGGAGATAATGCTATTGCACATTTATCGTTATTCCCATGCCAGTTAACACTGTATGTCCCTACACTTGTCATATTTTGTTCCTGCTTTATATAACAGTTCAAAATCCGATTCGATCATCTTAACTCCCTCCGACATATTATGTTCCAATAAGTCAGAGGATGCGGGAGCCCCGGGATCATTGCCACTGCCCCGCACTACACTCACAACAACACTGCGGCCGTTAGAATTATCGGAGGTGAATGAGGTTGCCACCAACGGTTTTATCGTATGGTAACTTATCGGACTTACTGAGCTCATATGACGCAAATTCGCGTCATAAACTTATTGGAGAGGTATAGAGATAAGTCCATATGACGCGATCGCGTCATATGAGTTTTTGGTTCACTAGTCCATATGATGTGATCGCATCATATATGTCTGGGGGAGTTAAGCAGCATCAGACTTTCTTCAGAAGATTCCTGTTCGATGCTTTAGGACTTTCATTCACTTTCTTTAATATAGGAGTGAGAGATTATTATTGTTTAGAGTAACTTTAATTATACCTTCTTCTTGTTTGCATTAAATCATTCCAGTGATTTAATTAAGCTATTTATCTTTTTCCTTGTATACATTATTAACGTAATTGTATGTTATTGTGATCAGGCTGTATCATAGATCATCAGCCTGTAGTAGTATTGCATTTATACCGAGTTAGAGGATACCCCGCTATCGCAGATTTAACTCTGGAGGGTATAGGTGTTTTTGTGCGCCGGCATTATAAGTTCGAGGGTTGGATATAGTGTTACCGTTGTGGCTGTGTGCCTTTCTAGTCCAATGATTAAGAGCCCTTGTTTTATACAAGTCCCGGTTGTAGCAATATCAAGAGAGGTCAAGTACAGTCAAGTCTTATTCCATGAGATAACTTAGCCTAAGACAAAGAATGATGCATTTCATAATGATGAATATAAATTCCAGGATGCCCCCCCCCCCCCTCCTTCCGGAAGAAACCAGGACGACCCATACTGTAACGAGTAAATACCGGCATACGCCGAATATGAGTACCGTACAGGATGTGACGAGAAACTACATGAGCAGTGTAAGTGACGAGCACTAAAAGCCATATGAGAAAAGTTCAGTGGTATGAGGACAAGACATACCGAAAGAATGTAGTATACTTAAAACTAGAAAGTATATCAAAAGCTTAGCCCAGTTATTAATCTTTAACATAGGTGCAAGTATGGGTATAGTGCAATACCCTTCCCTCCCCCACCGCCCCCAATAAGGAAGGACAGGACAGGAGAAGGACAAGAGACAGAAGGAACCCCGCAGGTAGACCCCGAGGTAACCTGCAGGCCCAACGCACTGTTACGACCGGGGCTACGAATAAAACAAGGGCACTTAATGATTGGACTAGTAATAGGGTACTATGCAACAGTGGTACGCTAGATCCAAACCCTCGAACTTATATGCCGGCGAACAAAAACACCTATACCCTCCAGAGTTAATCTGCGATAACGGGGTATCCTTAACCCTTGTCTAGCGGGGGGTTTTGGGCTTATTTGGGCATATTCAGGACCTCCTGCATGATAAATCAAGTATCTGCATGAACAAAAAAATATTTAGCAAATAACTAGGTGCTAAAAGCTTCAATAGAGACCAGAACGAGCTACGTAGCACTCGTGGTTCTCATACAGTGATACCAGTAACATGGGAGTTTAGCGTATAGCGGCATATTTTTCCCAGCTATGCTCACTACTGGCTACACTACCGGCCTCTCGAGAACACAGGGAACATGAGTTAATGGGCGGCGGTAAGCCATGGGAGTCGGCTGTCTGGCCGCTGCGCTCCCGGCCATTTGCACTCGATTATAACCCTTTAAAAGCCTTAAAAATGCTCCTAACTTGCTGCAAATTGGAACCGGACTTAAGTCCGACCCCAATCTTTAAGGGTTAACTGGGCATAAATGTACTCTACTTCAGGCTAACCCACACTGGTATAGCCTGATAACAAACAAGATGCAAGTTACGTTAAAATGCATAAAAAGGAATCTATGGAAAGATCAATTAAATCACTGCAAGATTTAATACAATAAAAAAAGATGCTTCAATACAGTTACTCTAAACAACAATAAACTCTTCACTCCTATCTGAAAGAAAGTGAAGTATAGTCCTACAGCATAGACCTGGAAACTTCTGAAGAAAGTCTGATGTTCATAAGATGCTCGTATCTTAAACTATATAAAGGCAGGAGGCAGGACACCACACGTGTAAACTGAATACACTAAAAGATAGGACATATAATGTTAACTGACACGAGAATACTATAAATGCGCAACGGTAGCAATGCTCGACACTAAAAGAAGTACTTCCTCATCAACGAAACAGTCTACTATGGTTGTGCAACTCAACAACAACCTAGACTAATAAATGCTGTGAATAATAATGCGTACATATTAAAGAGCTTATATTAAATACTAATAAGTGTCTACTCGATTAATAATGTCTAGCTGGAATACTCTAGGTAAGGAACTGTGGTTGAGCAACACAGGCTCGTAGCCTAGCGATGTCCTTAAGACTGCATCCTTTAAGTTACGTTAATTGACTAGGGTGCTCTCTTGATAGATCCAGATCACAAGTATCTGGTTTTATCCTGGCGACCCTCTAAAGACAAGCAAAGAGGCAGCAAAGTGTGGAACTGGAACAGGCCAAAACCCTCAGTCAACACAATGCTGCACTCGTAAAGGACGCAAGCGAAAAGACAACACAGGCTACCACAGGACCGGTCGAAGTCGTGTAGTTATAAGCAAACCATACACACATCGGAGACAACGACTACAGTTACCTTATCCCAGTCTAGCATTAAATAAAAGAGCAGAAACACTAAATCAATAATGGAGACACACTAAGTTCCCAACCTCTACTAACTAAGAACCCTCAAAACCTATTCTAAGTACATGTAAATATCTCAGAGGACGGCGCATACAATACAATGGGCCGGCTATGGAAACCGTATGCAGAACCCAAGGGGACAAGTAATTGAATAAAGGTGAGACGCAATGGAAAAGAAGAAGGTCATAGATAGAGACAGTGGTAAAGGGGGTGATCGGGAGAGAGTATGCAAAGGGATGTTAGAAGCATGCGCGCCAAGCCTGTCCTGAGGAGAACAGCTCCTGGGAACCCTCATGGAGTAGGTTAGTTACACAGGAGCCCGCAAGGGCGCGATGGTCGGCCAATCACGGGCCGAGACGTCACAAGGCAGCAGGCCCCTAGGACGCGCCAGGATCCGCCAGCCAATCAAGGGCGCGGAAAAGCCCGCGCGCGAGCGGGAAAACTCCTCCGAGCGAGGGAGGCAGCACATACATACACACGCACATATTACTACCACGCTGCCTCTATCGCTCTTTCTCCTTAACTTTCCACAATGCATCTTATATTCTACTAATGATATAAAATACTTCCCGTTGTCACAGACGAAAACAAAGACCACCACTAGACTGTCTGTGACAATGCGAGCACAAGGAAAGAAAGAACAACATTCTCAGATAACTGTAGCCCACTTCAATGTCCCTGGCAAGCGCTAGTGGATAACGAGAGGCGATTCTGCCCACGCTGGTAGACGTCACACCCCGCCCCAGATATAGGACGCTCAACATTAGGCGAGCACCATATCTGACAAGGCAGAATGCCGACAAGACCCGCCACACCTAGCCACTCCACCAGAAATGAAATGCAAAGCTCAATCTTAAATAAAACAACATATTAGCATAAAGAAAATCTTATAACCCCTCCCAAACACAATAGTATAAGTTTAGCCTGCTATGCTCCCTGAGCGAGCTTCACAGAGCCCAGCCAACTAAGTGAAAGACAGTTTCAACTTAGGACTTTAGCTATAACATTGGCAACTTACAATTAACTATAAAAAAGAAAGAGTTTTTATGTGATTTTTTTAAATTTAATTTTAATGTTGTTTTTGATGGCTTCTCTACAGGGGCAAGCCTGATTTTTCTCCACTCAAATCCACACACCTGTGGTGATCTACGCCGGATCCTCCACCCTCGACAAACAGTCTGCAATCACATTCTCACAACCGGCAATATGGCGAATGTCTAGATTGTATTCTTGCAACATGAGTGACCAACGTGTCAGCCTCGTATTCCGGTTGTGGAATTGGTTCAGAAATTTAAGAGGGTGGTGGTCGGTGTAAATCACCACGACTGGCCCGTAGGCAGGAACATATACTTCAAAGTGCCTGAGCGCCAACACTATTGCCAGCAGTTCTTTCTCCACCACAGAATAGTTTTTCTGAGCGGAATTAAACTTCTTGGAAAAGAAACTGACTGGATGCTCCAAACCTTCCTCGTCTGTTTGCATTAAGATGGGACCAGCCCCTACACTGTTGGCATCTGTTGCCAGCTGGAATGGTCTTTCAAAATCAGGGGCCCTGAGGATTGGGTTGGTGCATAGTAGGTGCTTGACCAGCGAAAAAGCCCTTTCACACTCAGGTGCCCACTTGAACTTTTTGTCTTTTGCTAGTAAATCTGTCAGAGGAACTAACACAGTAGAATAACCCTGAATGAAACGGCGATAGTAACCGATCATGCCCAAAAATCTCATGATCTGCCGCTTGGTGGACGGCCTGGGGAACTGATTAATAGCCTGTATCTTGTTTTTGGGGGGGCACACCTGGCCTAACTCGACCACAAACCCAAGATACTGTACAGTTGCCCAGACAATGTCACACTTGCCCAGATTGACCACCAAGCTGGCCTCACTGAGCTTCCGAAACAAGGCTTCTATGTGCTCACAGTGACTTTCAAAGTTGTCATCGTAGATTATAACGTCATCTAGGTAGACAGTGCAGTTAGGGATGTCAGCTACTAACTCGTTCATAAGACTCTGGAAGGTTGCTGGGGCATTTTTAAGGCCATACGGCATCACATTGCAACGGTAGGTGTTCCCATCAACCACAAACCCGCATACCCCCTTCGCCCGCTCAGACAAGGGCATCTGCCAGTAGCCTTTCACGAGGTCTACCTTAGTTAGAAACTGTGCCTTACCAATCTTGTCTACACTATCGTCAACACAGGGAAGGGGATAAGCATTGGTGGGAGTCAACCCGTTCAATCTCCGAAAGTCAATGCAGAAGCGAACCTTCCCGTCAGGCTTGGGCTGCAGAGTGACAGGAGATGTTCACCTAACTGCCCCCTTCTCAATCAACCCCCGTTCTAACATATACTCTAACTCCGCTCTGAGGGCTGGGAGTTTAATGGGCGGAATTCTGTAGGGTACTGATCTAAAGGGGGGGTGATCTCCCACGTCCACGGCATGCACCACTCGAGTTGTGAGGCCTGGATGCTCTGCAAACACAGTGGGGTATGAAGCAAACAGGCGCTGCACGGCTACACGCTGTTGCTCAGGCAGGTGCACTAGAGCATCGTCAGCCACCTGTCTGGAGTTCCCCGCCCACTGGTCAGCAGAGACATGACACTCCCAGTTATCTTCCACCTGGGCTTCACTGTCCCTCACTCCTTCTCCACCATGACCGCTGCAGGTCAACACAGGGACAGCGAGAGGCTCAGGGGGGCGCCTCACAAACTCTTTCACCAGATTCACATGGCACAGCTGATTCTTTTTATGCCTATCTGGAGTAGCCACAAGATAGTCTAGGTCAGAGATATTCTTTACCACCTTATAAGGTCCAGCGTACTTAGCAGACAACGGATGACCTGGCAGAGGTAACAAAATCAACACCTCCTGCCCCACCTTAAACTCCCGGAGTTTTGTCTTCTCATCGTACCTGTCCTTCATCAGTGCTTGCGACCCTACCAAATTCCTACCTGCCAACTCTAGGCGTCTCAGCATTCTCTCTCTGCTCTCGAGGACATTTTTTTTTTTTTTTTTTTTAAGAGACAATGAACGGAGGAAGGAAAAACACAGATAAAACAAAAAGGTCCATGTGCCTAAAGGCATCCTCCATTCATAAAATGTTTGTAACAACTGGATTTAAACATGTGTTGATTGTAAGTTTGTGGAAAGCAATTCGAGGGAAGTGAATTCCAAAGAGTAGTAGCTCTGGGGATAAATGAATTCTGATAAGCAGAAGTTCTGCATTGTGGAGGAGAAAGTGTAAATTCATGGGCGCTCTCAGCTGCCCTAGTTCTACGGGGAAAGATGTGGAGAGGCGGCACAATTGAAGCAAGTTCCTCGGAACAATTGCTGTGAAAATATCTGTAGAATAATGCAAGGGATGCAACGTTTCTTCGTATGGCTAATGTAGGAAGGTCCTGTGTGATTGCAGGGTTATTGTATCTAATAGCTTTATTTTGAATTTTGTCCAACTGCCTCAATGCAACCCACTCCACTTCCACAGAGGTGAACAGTAATCCTCTGAGAGCACATGACTTTTATATATTACGGCCAACTGCTCGTCAGTGAAGAATTCGCGAACTCTGTACAGGAGTCCCAGTTTTTTAGAGGCATTCTTAGCAATGCTTCTAACATAATGTGTCCAGCTCAAGTTAGTAGTTAATGTTACACCGAGAATGTCAATACTAGGGGAAGTGGGAATATTTACATCATTAAAAAATATATGGGAGTCAGTGAGATTCTGTCGGTTAGAAAATTGAATGTACTTGGTTTTCTGTGCATTAAAGGAAACTAGATTCTCTTCTCCTGGTTCAGAGAAATTGCAGTGTTTATTTTTGAATTTATAAGATCGGGTTGGGTGAAAGAATTGGTAAATGTGAAGGAACTGTGGAGTGTTGAGTCATCTGCGTAGGAATGTATTGGATTATGAGTGGTAGATATGAGATCATTGATATGAATGAGGAACAGAGTTGGGGCCAAAACTGATCCCTGGGGAACACCAGCATTTATTGAGTGAAATTGAGAATAAAGGCCATCTACCATTACACGTATTTTTCTGTTATGAAGAAGAAATTAGTGGAACTAATGATGCAAGGCCGTAGTGTGACATCTTCGACAATAAGGATTGATGCCAGACTCTATCAAATGCCTTTGATATATCCAGTGCTATTGTATGTGTTTCACCATGTTGGTCTGTAGCTTGGTTGATTTGATGCGTAAGAAGGCAAAGCATGTCTGCAGTTGATCGACATCGTCTAAAACCATATTGCCTATCACTGATTAATTTATTATTCTCAAGATGCTTAATTATGTGATTATTTAACCCGTGGAGCCCCGGCTAGTTTTGTAATGTTTGTTCACCAGAACCCGGCCGGTTTTCAAAAAATGGTTTTATTCCAGAAACAATAGCGAATGGGTTAGGAATGAAGGAAAAACCACGAAAAACCGCTCAAAAAGCTTTAAAAATGGTCCTACAGAGCCCCCGAAAACGGATTTTACAAGAGTAAAAAATTGAAGGCAATTATCCCAAAAAAACAGGTTATTGCGCGCTCGCGCGCACGCACGTGGACTTTGAGAGTTTTCAACCATCGGCACGGTTGCGTGGGATACGTACAGTTCCCATACAAATCTGAGCCCTCTTGAGTGGCTACACCTGAGGTTACGGTCGGCGCAATTAGGGTGACGCGTCAGGCGCGTCTCTGGGGCTGTGCGTTACATACATCGCCGACGCGTCAGACGCGTCGCTGGGGCTGTACGGGTTAATATAATTTCAAAAACTTTGCCAAGAGTGGAAGTTATAGCTATTGGTCTGTAGTTTGATGGATCTGAAGAGGCACCTTTTTTAGGAACTGGATGGATTTGCTTCTTCAGTACTGGGAAGCATGAGTACACAGACGGAAAAATTTTGCCAATACAGGAGAGAGCACCAAGGAGCAATTCTTGTACTATTGGAGGAATTTCATCTGGACCAGGAGCCTTATCTACTGAGAGATTCTGCAAAATAGTTTGATGTCTGGTGTGGATCTAAGTGAGGAATTCAGGTGAATAAAAATTAAATCCAGGCACATCTTGATTTATTTCACCTAAGGTTGAGTTGGTGGAGAAAATATCTGCAAGAAGGTTAGCTTTACCTCGTGGGTCACTTACAAGATTGCCAGTCGGAGATTTTAATGGTGGAATGGATGAGCAGTAGTGAAGTGGATTTGAATGAGTTAAGAGTAGACCAAATATTTTGTTTCATTTGGATTATTTGAAGTTTATTTGCCTGCTTATGGAGAAAGTTTGATTTAGTTAGTTAATACAGTTTTGGCATGATTTCTGATGTTTCTAAAGTAATTAAAGCTTCATGTGTTTTTGATCTTGTGTATGCATTGTAGGCTATTGCTTTTTGTTCAGTTACTCTAGCACAATATAGGTCAAACCATTTAGGTGAATTAGATCTTTTACTGTACTTTGATGAGGAATAAAAGTTTCCAATTTTACAAAATCTTGTATGTGGCTCAAGGTGGAGTGTGCATCATTAGAAAAGAAAGAGGTCCAGGGAATATCAATAAAGAAACCTTGAAGACCCTCCCAGTCTGCCCTATCGTAATGCCATTTAGTCACCAATTTCAGAGTGGGAAGGTGTGGTAGGTGATACACAGGTGGCCTGTATCAGACAGTGATCAGAAGATCCATGGAACATGGAACATGGTTTTGCTGTGCCCTCCCAGATTTCTCTAACCATGTTGAGGGGGCCTCTGACCTGATGTCCGAAGACTAACTCATTGGGACTGAACCCGAGGCTTTCACCAGGTACCTCCCGAGCAGCAAATAAAACATAGGGCAACCCAAGCTCCCAATCCTTGCCATTTTTCAACACAGTAACAACGCAGCATGCTTTTCAGAGTCGAGTGCCACCTCTCCAACACCCCTTGACTTTCTGGGTGATAGGCTGAAGAGACAACTGTACTGATACCGTGCTGCTGCATGGTCTGTTTGAAGAGGTTAGAAGTAAAATTGGACCCTTGGTCTGACTGCAATTCCTGCGGGTACCCGTACCTAGAACAGTACAATAGCAAGTTACGAACAACAGTCTTAGCAGTACCACGTCGCATGGGGTATGCATCCGGATAACGAGTGGCAACATCCATGATTGTGAGGAGGTACTTGTTGCCTGCACTAGTAGGGGTAGAGGGCCAACCATGTTGATTATAACCTTAGTGAATGGTGGCCCGATTACAGGAATAGGGTGTAACAGAGCCTTGGGAATACATTGGTTTGGTTTACTTACTGTCTGGCAGGTACTGCACATTGCCACCCATGACTCCACATGTGCCTTCATACCTGGCCACCAAAACAATTTCGCCAAGGCTACTACCGTCTTACGTACACCCAAATGCCCTGCCAACGGTACATCATGCGCCAACCTCAGTAGGCTATCACGGCACACACTAGCCACTACCAACTGGTCAACCACTCTCGACCCACCCTCCCAACTCCGTCTGGGATCTAGAAAACGCCTGTACAAAATACCCTCCACACGAAAGAAGTCCCCCGGCTTTGCATCCCCGTCCTCCTCAAGTTCGATTGCACTGTTACTTCACTTCTGAAGCTAAGGATCACCTTGCTGCAGCTGACAGATATCCGAAGGAGCCAATTTATCGAGGTGCTCCCGGAGCAACTTATGGCCTCCCCCGGTACTGGACTGTTCGATCCTATCTTGCTTGCGTGCGTAACGGTGCTGTCTCGGAGTTTTCTCACACCCTACCTCCTCACCAAGTGTGACAGGTTCTGGGGCCACTCCGGACCTTAACATTGGTGCTAATACTGAGTCGCCAAGAAGAGCCGCTGGGTCAAAACTCTCAAAACTTTTCCCAACTTTAGCATTCTCCTTCCGACCGTTCCTCCGATGATCTAGAGACGGAGGAATAGGCTGTGACACCTTAGATGCACGAGATCTGGTGACAACACACGCAATCTGCTGTAGTTGACACCTCTCGACCAACTCGTGCCCCTCCCTACTCACGTCGGCCGCCCTCTCGGCAACGACTAAGAGTGGAACCTCAGAAGTAGGCACCGCAAAGTCGTTGCCAAGAAGAAGGTCGACGCCCTCTACTGGCAGTTTCTCCACGATTCCCACATCTATCTCTCGTGTCACACCATTAACCTCCAGCTCCACTCGAACCAACGGGTATAACCGTGTTGCATTAATACCCTGCACCACAACTACCCGTGCCGCGTTTATAGGTTGGCCTGTAAAGTTTTTCATCAGAGTCTGGGATGCACCTGTATCACGCAACAACTCCAACCCATGCTTGCAACCAGCCCAACTCCCGCAGCCACGCCCTCTATGGTCGCAAAAAGCATCGCGGACAGGTTTCGAGCCTTCCGGACACTCCTTCACTGGCTGTGCCCCCGCATCTGACATATCACCCCGGGTAAATGCAGAAGACCTCAGAGACACCCCAATGTTGCTAGCCAAAGACACGACTGCTGTATATTGGTTACTAGGGCAGGAACGTGCAAAATGCCCCTTTTTATGACACTTAAAACACTCTACTTCACCCTTGGACTTCCCCTGAGGTGGGGAAGGGCCCTGACCTTTCTTAAACGGGACAGTTTTCGGTTTGTGATCAAAATTGGTATCATTGCTCTTGCTTTTGTTATTAAATGTTGCATCACTGACTCGGGGGGGTGGAGTGTTGCGCCCCTTGTTAACTGCATCGGTCTATTGTGCAGACCCGTACCCACGAATCAGTGATAATCTCAGGTCAGCCATCTCAGCTGCCTCTTGTAGAGTTTTAGGACGTTTCTCTTTGAGGTTCAAAGTCAGGTCGCCGCCTGTGCATTTAAAAAATTGCTCTAGAAGGACTAACTGCTCAATCTCTTCGAACGTCGTCACCTTCTCTGACCTCAGCCAATTTCTCAATGCATCAGACAGTTCCCGGGCATATTCTAGAAAAGTGCACTCATGACCCTTCGTAACACCCGGAAACTTCAACTTATATGTCTCTGGTTGTAACTCGTACGCCCGCAGAACAGCTTCCTTCAATACCTCATAATTGATGCAAGACTCCAAGGGCAATGCATAATATGCCTTGAGTCCTTTGCCAACCAACCTAGAGGAAACAAGGGCTGCCCACTTAACCTCGGGCCATTGGTGCTCCCGGCACTTCTTCTCAAAACGCAGGAAAAACTCGGTGACACCCGACTCGTCAAATGCAGGGACTAACTTAAGAAGGTGCGATAAAGATTGATCAAGACCTCGATTCCCAGAACCGAGACGCTGCCCTGTCGACTCCACCCGAGACTTCTCAAGCTCTATGTCTGCACAGTACATGGCCTTTCTCTCCTCAGCCTGATTCCTGAGCTCAGCTTCCCGCTGCTGCTGCTGAATCTTAGCCATCTCAATCTTAGCCATCTCAAGCTGGTATTCCTGCTGCTTAGCCATCTTAGCCATCTCAAGCTGGAAGATCATATCTGGAGTTAAACCTTGAGGAGGAGGAGATGCAACAATTGGAGACGCACCCAGTCATCCACCCAGGGGCAAACCACGCTGCCAGTGACTATCGGCCTGCGGGAACGTACCCGGCTCCGGAGCCCGAGGGGGCGCCATGGTAGGAGTCGAGTGGAATGGGGGCTGGGCCGAAGGTGCCCCAGCTCCCGCTCCACCCGAAGCCCCACGCACCCCACCGAGCACACAGGCCACCAGGTCACTTCTCGTCATGCTGCTAGTGCCAACATGCCCCATGACCGTGGCCAAACACTGGAGACCATACCGATCAATCCCCGACACGCGGTCAACAGTAATAGGCATCTCCAGAAACTTCCTTGCATCCTCCTCACTAGTTACTACTCTAATGCCTTCTAACAAACCCAGCTTTTGCACCTCAATGCCTGCTTCCCATACTGTGTCCTCACTGTGCACTGATCCGTCGTTCGACATAGTGTCCACCGAAAATTCTCAACGTTTATAAAAAAAAAAGTACCTAAACTCTCATGTAGCACTATTCACTAAAAAAAATGCTTGAAGACAACTCAAGTGCTATACTACGTTGCCTAAAAAAAATTCCACCGTGTCCAAAATATTCCTCCAAAAACAAATGTCCAAAAATCCTGCAATTATTTCTTAGTTCATTTGGTATGACGACTAAGATAAGATACTAGGCAAGGTCGCCATTTGTTACGACCGGGGCTACGAATAAAACAAGGGCACTTAATGATTGGACTAGTAATAGGGCACTATGCAACAACGGTACGCTAGATCCAAACCCTCAAACTTTTATGCCGGCGAACAAAAACACCTATACCCTCCAGAGTTAATCTGCGATAACGGGGTATCCTTAACTGGGCATAAATGTACTCTACTTCAGGCTAACCCACACTGGTATAGCCTGATAACAAACCAGATGCAAGTTACGTTAAAATGCATAAAAAGGAATCTATGGAAAGATCAATTAAATCACTGCAAGATTTAATACAATAAAAAGATGCTTCAATACAGTTACTCTAAACAACAATAAACTCTTCACTCCTATCTGAAAGAAAGTGAAGTATAGTCCTACAGCATAGACCTGGAAACTTCTGAAGAAAGTCTGATGCTCATAAGATGCTCGTATCTTAAACTATATAAAGGCAGGAGGCAGGACACCACACGTGTAAACTGAATACACTAAAAGATAGGACATATAATGTTAACTGACACAAGAATACTATAAATGCGCAACGGTGGCAATGCTCGACACTAAAAGAAGTACTTCCTCATCAACGAAACAGTCTGCTATGGTTGTGCAACTCAACAACAACCTAGACTAATAAATGCTGTGAATAATAATGCGTACATATCAAAGAGCTTATATTAAATACTAATAAGTGTCTACTCGATTAATAATGTCTAGCTGGAATACTCTAGGTAAGGAACTGTGGTTGAGCAACACAGGCTCGTAGCCTAGCGATGTCCTTAAGACTGCATCCTTTAAGTTACGTTAATTGACTAGGGTGCTCTCTTGATAGATCCAGATCACAAGTATCTGGTTCTATCTTGGCGACCCTCTAAAGACAAGCAAAGAGGCAGCAAAGTGTGGAACTGGAACAGGCCAAAACCCTCAGTCAACACAATGCTGCACTCGTAAAGGATGCAAGCGAAAAGACAACACAGGCTACCACAGGACCGGTCGAAGTCGTGTAGGTATAAGCAAACCATACACACATCGGAGACAACGACTACAGTTACCTTATCCCAGTCTAGCATTAAATAAAAGAGGAGAAACACTAAATCAATAATGGAGACACACTAAGTTCCCAACCTCTACTAACTAAGAACCCTCAAAACCTATTCTAAGTACATGTAAATATCTCAGAGGACGGCGCATACAATACAATGGGCCGGCTATGGAAACCGTATGCAGAACCCAAGGGGACAAGTAATTGAATAAAGGTGAGAAGTAATGGAAAAGAAGAAGGTCAGAGAGAGAGACAGTGGTAAAGGGGGTGATCGGGAGAGAGTATGCAAAGGGATGTTAGAAGCATGCGCGCCAAGCCTGTCTTGAGGAGAACAGCTCCTGGGAACCCTCATGGAGGAGGTTAGTTACACCGGAGCCCGCAAGGGCGCGATGGTCGGCCAATCACGGGCCGAGACGTCACAAGGCAGCAGGCCCCTAGGACGCGCCAGGATCCGCCAGCCAATCAAGGGCGCGGGAAAGCCCGCGCGCGAGCGGGAAAACTCCTCCGAGCGAGTGAGGCAGCACATACATACACACGCACAAATTACTACCACGCTGCCTCTATGGCTCTTTCTCCTTAACTTTACACAATGCATCTTATATTCTACTAATGATATAAAATACTTCCCGTTGTCACAGACGAAAACAAAGACCACCACTGGACTGTCTGTGACAATGTGAGCACAAGGAAAGAAAGAACAACATTCTCGGATAACTGTAGCCCAGTTCGATGTCCCTGGCGAGCGCTAGTGGCTAACGAGAGGCGATTCTGCCCACGCTGGTAGACGTCACACCCCGCCCAAGATATAGGACGCTCAACATTAGGCGAGCACCATATCTGACAAGGCAGAATGCCGACAAGACCCGCCACACCTAGCCACTCCACCAGAAATTAAATGCAAAGCTCAATCTTAAATAAAACAACATATTCGCATAAAGAAAATCTTATAACCCCTCCCAAACACAATAGTATAAGTTTAGCCTGCTATGCTCCCTGAGCGAGCTTCACAGAGCCCAGCCAACTAAGTGAAAGACAGGTTCAACTTAGGACTTTAGCTATAACATTGGCAACTTACAATTAACTATCAAAAAGAAAGAGTTTTTATGTGATTTTTTTTATTTAATTTTAATGTTGTTTTTGACGGCTGCTCTACAGGGGCAAGCCTGATTTTTCTCCACTCAAACCCACACACCTGTGGTGATCTACGCCGGATCCTCCACCCTCGACAAACAGTCTTCAATCACATTCTCACAACCGGCAATATGGCGAATGTCTAGATTGTATTCTTGCAACATGAGTGACCAACGTGTCAGCCTCATATTCCGGTTGTGGAATTGGTTCAGAAATTTAAGAGGGTGGTGGTCGGTGTAAATCACCACGACTGGCCCGTAGGCAGGAAAAATATACTTCAAAGTGCCTGAGCGCCAACACAATTGCCAGCAATTCTTTCTCCACTACAGAGTAGTTTTTCTGAGCGGAATTAAACTTCTTGGAAAAAAAACTGACTGGATGCTCCAAACCTTCCTCGTCTGTTTTCATTAAGACAGCACCAGCCTCTACACCGCTGGCATCTGTTGCCAGCTGGAATGGTCTTTCAAAGTCAGGGGCCCTGAGGATTAAGTGAGTGCATAGTAGGTGCTTGACCAGCGAAAAAGCCCTTTCACACTCAGGTGCCCACTTGAACTTTTTGTCTTCTGCTATTAAATCTGTCAGAGGAGCTAACACAGTAGAATAACCATGAATGAAACGGCGATAGTAACCGATCATGCCCAAAAATCTCATGATCTGCCGCTTGGTGGACGGCCTGGGGAACTGATTAATATCCTGTATCTTGTTTTTGGGGGGGCACACCTGGCCTAACTCGACCACAAACCCAAGATACTGTACAGTTGCCCGGACAAAGTCACACTTGCCCAGATTGACCACCAAGCTGGCCTCACTGAGCTTCCGAAACAAGGCTTCTATGTGCTCACAGTGACTCTCAAAGTTGTCATCGTAGATTATAACGTCATCTAGGTAGATAGTGCAGTTAGGGATGTCAGCTCCTAACTCGTTCATAAGACTCTGGAAGGTTGCTGGGGCATTTTTAAGGCCATACGGCATCACATTGCAACGGTAGGTGTTCCCATCAACCACAAACCCGCATACCCCCTTCGCCTGCTCAGACAAGGGCACCTGCCAGTAGCCTTTCACGAGGTCTACCTTAGTTAGAAACTGTGCCTTACCAATCTTGTCTACACTATCGTCAACACGGGGAAGGGGATAAGCATTGGTGGGAGTCAACCCGTTCAATCTCCGAAAGTCAATGCAGAAGCGAACCTTCCCGTCAGGCTTGGGCTGCAGAGTGACAGGAGATGTCCACCTAACTGCCCCCTTCTCAATCAACCCCCATTCTAACATAATTTATACTCTAACTCCGCTCTGAGGGCTGGGAGTTTAATGGGTGGAATTCTGTAGGGTACTGATTTAAAGGGGGGGGGGGGGGGGGGTGATCTCCCACGTCCACGTCATGCACCACTCGAGTTGTGAGGCCTGGATGCTCTGCAAACACAGTGGGGTATGAAGCAAACAGGCGCTGCACGGCTACACGCTGTTGCTCAGGCAGGTGAACTAGAGCATCGTCAGCCACCTGTCTGGGGTTCCCCGCCCACTGGTCAGCAGAGACATGACACTCCCAGTTATCTTCCACCTGGGCTTCACTGTCCCTCACTCCTTCTCCACCATGACCGCTGCAGGTCAACACAGGGACAGCGAGAGGCTCAGGGGGGCACCTCACAAACTCTTTCACCAGATTCACATGGGACAGCTGATTCTTTTTACGTCTATCTGGAGTAGCCACAAGATAGTCTAGGTCAGAGATATTCTTTACCACCTTATAAGGACCAGCGTACTTAGCAGACAACGGATGACCTGGCAGAGGTAACAAAATCAACACCTCCTGCCCCACCTTAAACTCCCTGAGTTTTGTCTTCTCATCGTACCTGTCCTTCATCAGTGCTTGCGACCCTACCAAATTCCTACCTGCCAACTCTAGGCTTCTCAGCATTCTCTCTCTGCTCTCAAGGACATACTTTAACATGGAACAAGGTTTTGCTGTGCCCTCCCAGATTTCTCTAACCATGTTGAGCGGGCCTCTGACCTGATGTCCGAAGACTAACTCATTGTGACTGAACCCGAGGCTTTCACCAGGTACCTCCCGAGCAGCGAATAAAACATAGGGCAACCCAAGATCCCAATCCTTGCCATTTTCAACGCAGTAACAACGCAGCATGCTTTTCAGAGTCGAGTGCCACCTCTCCAACACCCCTTGACTCTCTGGGTGATAGGCTGAAGAGACAACTGTACTGATACCGTGCTGCTGTATGGTCTGTTTGAAAAGGTTAGAAGTAAAATTGGACCCTTGGTCTGACTGCAATTCCTGCAGGTACCCGTACCTAGAACAGTACAATAGCAAGTTACGAACAACAGTCTTAGCAGTACCACGTCGCATGGGGTATGCATCCGGATAACGAGTGGCAACATCCATGATTGTGAGGAGGTACTTGTTGCCTGCACTAGTAGGGGTAGAGGGCCAACCATGTCGATTATAACCTTACTGAATGGTGGCCCGATTACAGGAATAGGGTGTAACGGAGCCTTGGGAATACATTGGTTTGGTTTACCTACTGTCTGGCAGGTACTGCACATTGCCACCCATGACTCCACGTGTGCCTTCATACCTGGCCACCAAAACAATTTCGCCAAGGCTACTACTGTCTTACGTACACCCAAATGCCCTGCCAACGGTACATCATGCGCCAACCTCAGTAGGCTATCACGGCACACATTAGGCACTACCAACTGGTCAACCTCTCTCGACCCACCCTCCCAACTTCGTCTGGGATCTAGAAAACGCCTGTACAAAATACCCTCCACACGAAAGAAGTCCCCCGGCTTTGCATCCCCGTCCTCCTCAAGTTCGATTGCACCGTTACTACACTTCTGAAGCTAATGATCACCTAGCTGCAGCCAACAGATATCCGAAGGAGCCAATTTACCGAGGTGCTCCCGGAGCAACTTATGGCCTCCCCCGGTACTGGACTGTTCGATCCTATCTTGCTTGCGTGCGTAACGGTGCTGTCTCGGAGTTTTCTCACACCCTACCTCCTCACCAAGTGTGACAGGTTCTGGGGCCACTCCGGACCTTAACATTGGTGCTAATACTGAGTCGCCAAGAAGAGCCGCTGGATCAAAACTCTCAAAACTTTTCCCAACTTTAGCTTTCTCCTTCCGACCGTTCCTCCGCTGGTCTAGAGACTGAGGAATAGGCTGTGACACCTTAGATGCACGAGATCAGGTGACAACACACGCCATCTGCTGTAGTTGACACCTCTCGACCAACTCCTGCCCCTCCCTACTCACGTCGGCCGCCCTCTCGGCAACGATTAAGGGTGGAACCTCAGAAGTAGGCACCGCAAAGTCGTTGCCGAGAAGAAGGTCGACGCCCTCTACTGGCAGTTTCTCCACGACTCCCACATCTATCTCTCGTGTCAGACCATCAACCTCCAGCTCCACTCGAACCAATGTCCCTGGCGAGCGCTAGTGGCTAACGAGAGGCGATTCTACCCATGCTAATTTCTGCAACGTTCGCGGACTTTCCTCTAACTTTCACTCTGTTGAGCACCATCTCTCCTCCTACAAACCTGATCTTCTCTTCCTCACCGAAACCCAGGTGTCTGTAGCAACATCCAGCAACCCCTTCTCTGTATCCTCCTACTTTCTCTATCCTAGTTTCAAAGCCAAAGGCAGATGTTGTGCATATGTGCACAACAAACTCACTTGCTCTCGTGTTCCCGATTTCGACTCCTCTGAATTCTCAACTTTATGGCTCAAACTTTCCTGTCATTCTCTTACTAAATATTTCTGTGCTGTCTATCTTTCCCCTAACTCTTCCAACTTTCCTAAATTCTTTGACTATCTAAACTCTACAGTAGAACACATTCTATCCATTTCTCCTTTCTCAGAAATCTCCATCTTAGGAGATTTCAACGTTCACCACCGCCAATGGCTCTCCTCTCACACTACTGATCCACCTGGTGAACAAGCCTACGTCTTTTCTATCCTAAATGACCTAGAGCAGTTAGTTCAGCAACCCACCCATATCCCGGATCGCATCGGAGATCGGCCCAACATTCTTGACCTGTTTCTAACTTCTAACCCTTCTTCTTATACTGTCGATCTTTTCTCTCCTTTGGGCTCCTCCGACCATAAACTTATCTCTGTCACCTGTCCTATCTCTCCAGTACAGCCACCCGATCCTCCAAGCCGGCGGCGCTTGTGGCACTTTGGCGTTGCCGACTGGGAGGCTCTTCGGCAGTACTTCTTTGATTTCCCATGGAATGATTTCTGCTTCCATGGCCGAGGACCCTCGGAGAGTGCTGAACGCATTACCGAGGTAATCCTATCGGGCATGGAAGCATACATTCAATTCTCTTTCTCTCAGACTAATGCTAAAAAATCTTGGTTTACTCACGCCTGTTCTACTGCTGTCCGCAATAAGGAGGAAGCATTCAAACGGTACCGACGCCTTAAAACTCAAGACTCTCATTCTTCATATGTTTCTGCCCGGAATCAAGCCAAATCTGTTCTTCGACTTGCCAAACACTCTTTCATCAATAATAAATGCACTGAACTATCCAACTCTAGCTCTTCCCAAGCTTTCTGGCATCTAGCCAAATACCTCTCCAACAATTTCTCTTCCTCGTCTTTCCCTCCCCTTTCCCACTCTGATGGCACAACCATCACTTCTTCCTCTGACAAAGCTAACTCTTCGCTCAAACTTTTGCTAGAAACTCCACCTTGGATGATTCCGGTGCTATTCCTCCCTCTCCGCCCTCCTCTCTCTTACTTATGCCTAATATCCTAATCTCTTCTAAAGATGTACTTTCTACCCTCTCTGGGCTTAACACTAATAAGGCGTACGGTCCGGACGGTGTTCCTCCTGTTGTTCTCAAAACTGTGCTTCCGTGCTGACTCCCTGCCTAGGCAAACTCTTTTGTCTCTGTCTATCCTCTAACGTCTTCCCTTCATGCTGGAAGTTTGCTCACATTCAACCTGTCCCAAAGAAGGGTGACCGCTCTCAACCCTCCAACTATCGTCCAATTGCTCTTATCTCTTGTCTTTCTAAAGTTTTTGAAACTATTCTTGCTTCCAAATTTCTTAAGCATTTCTCTTCTCATAATCTGCTCTCAGATCGCCAGTATGGCTTCCTTAAGGGTCGCTCTACTGGTGATATTCTTTCATATCTTACTAACTCTTGGTCATCCTCCTTTCGGGACTTCGGTGAGACTTTTTCTATTGCACTAGACATATCGAAAGCCTTCGATAGAGTCTGGCATAAATCTTTAATTTCTAAACTACCCTCCTTCGGTTTCTATCCCTCCATCTGTGCCTTTGTCTCTACTTTCCTTTCCGGCCGTTCCATAGCTGCGGTTGTGGACGGCCATTGTTCACTTCTTCACCCTATAAACTCCGGTGTTCCTCAGGGCTCTGTCCTATCTCCTATTCTCTTTCTAATTTTTATAAATGTTCTCCTTAACTGTACCTTAATTCCCATCCATTCATACGCAGACGACTCAACCTTACACTACTCCATTAGTTTTTCAGAACGCCCCAGCCAGCAATCCCTCAACGACAAACGTAATGAAGCCATAGAACTCTTAAATTCAGATCTAAATACTATTTCCAATTGGGGCAGAGAAAACCTTGTTAACTTTAATGCTTCCAAAACCCAATTTCTCCATCTATCTACCCGTCAGGATCTCCCAGCGGACTATCCCTTATTCTTCAACAATACAAAAATCAACCCTTCATCTTCTCTCCATATTCTTGGTGTCTCTTTTACTTCTGCTCTCATTTGGAAGGACCATATTACCAGTCTTGCTAAGGCAGCCTCCCAGAAGCTGGGTGTGCTCAACTGCCTTAGGGGGTTCTTTTCCCCTGCACAGCTTCTTGCTCTGTACAGGGGCATAGTGCGCCCTTGTATTGAGTATTGTTCACATGTGTGGGGACGTTCCTCTCACACCGCTCTCCTAGACAAAGTTGAAAGGAAGGCCTTTCGTATCATTAACTCCCGTCCACTCACCAACTCTCTGCAATCTCTCTCTCTCCGCCGCAATGTTGCATCTCTCTCGCTATTCTATCGCTACTATAATAATCAGTGTTCCTCAGAGCTATCCCAGTGCATACCACCTCTTTTACGTAGGGCACGTGGTACCCGTCTTGCAACTCAATCCCACCCCTACTCTGTGCAACTCTCCAACCCAAGAGTGAAACATTACTCTCAAACTTTCTTCTACTCAACATCTGAGCTCTGGAACTCTCTCCCAGAATCAGTCTTTCCCTCTTCCTATGACTTAAATTGCTTCAAACTCCGTGTGTCCAGGCATTTTGGCTCGAACGTCCCTTGATTTTGGCCCTGTCACTCTTTCAACTATGGGGGAGGCACTCGCTATAGGCAGTTATGCCTTTTGCCTCCCTCATTCACATAGAAAAAACAAAAAATGGTGGTAGACTTCACAGCACTACAAGGACGCCCCGGCCTGTCGGTGGACAACGACAGAGAGGAGGAGACAAACGTGGTGGGGGAAGACCAAAGCCCTGTGATGTCAAAATCCGGGTGAGAAAAATCAAGTAAAACCTGAATGGAGCAGCGTACGAACGGACGGCATGAGCTGTGCCCTGAACGTACAGGTTTCTGGCCCGAAGAACCCGACACAGGCAAAGTCCCACAGCACGGCGATGAAGCCTCCTATCGGACGTAGGCGCCACCCGTAATGTCAACCCCGACACAGGCCTGGCCGAGTACACATACGTATGCAGGGTTTGAACCGGGCAGAACGGACGATGAACCCTACCACGTGTAGAAGCCGGTACAGGAATGGCCTAAAAACGGGAGTGTCGAGTACGGTTGTAGCTACAAAACGAACAGACGGAGCCAAAGTAACTGACCCAAGGACGGGAGAAAACGGAAGCAATGCCGGGTCTTAGACAAGGCAGCCATCTTCGAGACGCCGTCACCCGCCGCCAAAGCCAGAAGGAATAGTGTCATGGCATGGAAGTGTTCAGGCGCGGGGTAAATAGTGGAAGAGGCAGACGAGAGCAGTGGGAGAGCCTCCACCAGAGACCACTGAGGAGGAATCTGACGCGGGGTAGGCCTAAGTCCAAAGAAGGCCCGCATGAGGAAATCCAATGCCCTGTGAGGAACGACCAACCCCGTGAATGACTCAAACGGTACCTAAATGGTCAACAGGCGGGTCTTAAGCGTGGTGCACATGTTGGGACGCATCTCAAAAATAACCAAATGAGGTAGGGAAACACGAACGCCACCGATAGGCGTATCCGTGACGTGTTGGTCATCACAGAAGGAAAACCGTGCCAGTGAGAGACGGAAGTCTGCCACTGAGAATGCGGCCAGTGGAGAGGATTTGACAGTCAAAGATCGACCAAACGTCGGCAGCCACCCTGCCTCACAAACATCCACGATGTGAAGGCCAACGAGGTCCCGAGGCCACCAATTGATCGCAAGTGGAAATCGGGGAACGATAGGGGAACAGGACTCGGGCGTCACCGCCACAGCTGAGCGGACCAGGCGTGTGCCGGCCAGATGGAAGTGAACAACCAAACAAAGTTCAGTACTTCAGTTACCCATTCAGCCTGCAGAGGACTTTGCACATCAAAAAGGGCGTCGGGTGGCGGAAACACATCGAATACGGTGAGTTGGAAATACCAAACTACCCGGGTGCTCTGTCCCATCGACAGAGCAACCGCCCATAGGTCGGCAGTCCCGGGTAGGCAGGGTACACGCAGTGCGACGGTGGAAAGGAGTGCGTGGCAAAACAGGTATCCCGCCAGGTCCTGAAGAACGAAAAGACTACGCAGTCACCTGACTCAGGGTGACAGGCGTGCTCGACCTGTCCCAGTCGAGGCCCGCCCACGGCACATTGTGCGACGGTGGAAGGCAGGACTCTGGAACGGCGACTAGGAAACCGAACCGAGGAACGAGGAGGAACAAGGAGAGTGGCGTGTACACAGCGTGCGGGAGAGTTCGCGGAGAAGATCCCACCCACCAAGGAAAAGAGGAGTGGAAGACCCCAAGTGAACAGGGGAGGCAAGGCCAGTCCGACGAGGGTCGTAAAGACACGAGGGGCGACATGGAGACCGAAGTGTAAACCGCCGAACGTGACATAATGAGAGTCATCAATACGAGGCACGACAGGTCGACCACCGGTCACAACACCTCGCTGTCCATCACGGAGACCAGAAAGACATGCGACAGGAAGTCTCGCTGGTGAGGCGAGACTTCCCGAATAATCCCATGGACAGAATAACAGAGGCGACGTCTGGGGAGACAGGCCGAGGTCACGCAGGTCCTCGGAGTGGAAACGTGGACCGGCACCTCGAGGACAGACCCCGCCGTGCCCACGAACGGCGAAGCCAAACCGAGAGTGGGGACGCAAGAGCCGGTAGGGGCCCCGAGTCTGGTGGCCTCGTTACGAGCCGGCCTGCCGGCCTCAACGAAGAGGAAGCGGTTGAGGAGGGTCGGGACATCGCAGGCGGACGGGGAGCGAAGAGCCCGGCAGCAGCAAAGAGGGAAGACCCCTGCCATGCAGGAGCAGAGAAGAGCCCCTCCGGAGGGAGCACAGAAAGCAACAGCGACATGCGGACCTCAGCCGGCGCCAGTGTACAGAAGGAAAACCACAGAGACTGACGACAACGCGCAGCCTCATGGAAGGGACACTGAATGAAGCCGACGGAGGCGAGCTGCAGTCGCACACGCCCGAATTGGGCCCCACCCTTCCGGAGCACCCTAGTCGGTGGGGATACAATAAGCCTGAGGGGAAGCCGAGCTAGGTGCAGTCACTCGAAGAGGGTGGAGAGCATGCGAGCAGTGCGCCACCAGGGCTTGTGTACACGTTCCAGGGCACCCTTCTCTGGTGGCGTGAAGGAATGTGGCGTACGGTCAGAAAGATAACGTAGGGGCAAAGAACTAGGCCCAAAATGGAGGTGAAACCCCAGATGAAGGCATGACGAGGCTCGACACAGAGGAGCAGCCGACAGGAGGGAGTGGTGAAGAACCCATCTCCGACCGAACCCCGAAGTCGACGCCCTCCGTCAGCCACAAGGAACAGTAAAAGATAAACTATGGAATGACACTACTGAAACTCATACGATGCCGACAGAGTGGGCGCGTCAACATGTATGTCGTGTCGAGCAAAGGCTTCGAGCTGTACCTGCCAACTCGCAGGCACCGGGCGCACTCCTTGTGCATGTGTAAGAGCTCGTTCCGGGCGGGATGCCGCCACGTTCCCTCACGATGACGGCTTCCCGTAAAGGGAAGGGAAGCGACGTCCGGTAGGGACCTGAAACGTCCCGAGGGAGGGAACGTGGACAGGCCGACCAAACAGCCCCAGGCTACACGCAGGGAACATGACTAAAGAAGTCGATGACACCTGGGAGCGAGTGGGAGGATGGACAACCGGAGCAGCAACCACATGTAAAGCAAGGCAAGAACACCGCCCAGTACGGAAACACACCCGGAGATCGTACAGGGGAAGAGACAGGGCAGAGTGGAGCCGTAGACCGTCGGCGACGTGGTGAAGGAGAGCGGCGTCTCCCCTACGACCCGGCTACCTCGGAAACAGTAGGGACGTCCGAACGAGGCACTGGGGGAAAAGCGTTCAGGCGCCAGGGAGACAGCAGAGGAAAGGGGAAGCATGGCACGCACCCCTTCGTCGAGGAAGCGCGGAAACCGTCGGAGGCGGTCCTTGACAGAGAGAGCGAAACCCTGATCATGGAGCGCAGAGGCGAGACCTTGCCTCTACAGCGTCCGGGAACGTAGGACGAGACCCAAAGGTCAAGATCGACGAGGCACGATCTACACCTCCGAGGGTTAAACCCATCGCGGTTGGAGCACGAGACATGGGTAGGACTCTCCATGTCCCAACGGTCATGGCAGGACGGGAACCCCCACGGTGTGCGCAGGGAGGAAAGGATATCCTCACTGCAACCGGAAAGGAAAAAGAAACCGAAGGCCCATGTATGAAGCGCCCAAGGCAGAGCAGGGGAAGAAAGCAGGCGGGCCACAAAGAGTTACCACAGGTAAATAGGAGGGACGGCAGTAGAGCGTCCCAAGAATACCGCCATGTACATAAGCATGGGGTCGATGGAGGCAAAACCGGTCAGCGGTGGCCTCCTGAGCCTTGGGCGGAGCCACATGTATGGCCTGAACCGGACAGAGGAGTCGGAGATCGTCGGCGGGATGGTGAAGGAGAGCGACGACCCACCTTCGTTGCGGAGTCCTCGGAAACAGCCAGGATGCCCGAACGAGGCACTTGGAGGAAAGGCGATCTGGCGCCTTGAAGACTTCCGACGCGCACGCCTATGGCGTGCGCAAGGAGGAAGTGACATCCACATCGCAATTGGAAAGTAAAAGATACTGATGTCCCATGTATGAAGCACAGGAAATGTGTGCAAGCACAATATTGGTAAAAAACCCTTGAATCCTTGATAGGAGAGTACCCCTTCCCCTGTTGAGGCAGGGACGGAGGAAAAAGTGGGGCCCTTCGAAACAGGCACGAGGGCAGAAAAACGCACAAAAGTGGTCACTACACCCTGCAAATAGAGCACCTTTCATGAAAGTGAGTATCCCCCCCTCCCCTTGTACGTGGTGAGGGGTGAAGAGGGACCCCCCATGCGGAGGGTCAGGGAGAGACCAGGCGAACCAGCAAGTGCAAAGAATCCCGTGGAAGTCCCGAGAAGGAAGGCATGAAAAGCCTTATAAAGGAAGAGGATAATAATAATACCCAAAGGTTGAAGGTACTGAAGAGAAGAAGACGCCCAAGGGTACCATCAGAGTAGAGTGGGAGCACAATCTGATGAAAAGGAGAAGTCCGGGAACTACTGCAACCGAGTCCCGATACAGAGGCAAAGCAAAGCACCCTAGCACCGACCCAGAGAAGAGCGGACCAGAACGGGCCGCTCCGCTCGGGGGCGGAAATCCGCTCTGGAGCGGAATGTAGGATGTAGGACGAATGTAGGATGGGTGGAACGCACCACCCGGTGAGGAACCCGTGGCGAGAGCAGAGCGAAGTAGACATACTACACTGGAACCAGAAGAAAAAAACCTGCGAAGACCCCGTGTAGGCCATGGGAAGGCATGCATGTATGTCATCGACAATAACAAGAAGAAAGCCTGTTTGGAAGCACCATGAAAATAAAGGCCATGGCAATGCACGCATGTATGTCATAGGCAGAGACAAGACGAAAGCCTCGTCGGAAGCACCACGAAAAAATCACTGAAAGTCGATGAATCCGTAAGAAGAAGGCCAAAGAGTGCCCCCGAAATGGGAGGCCAGGCAGGAGTATCAGGCATAAGGTCATGCACAAAATAAATATCAGAGATCCCAGAATAGGCTACAGTCACCAGGTCAGGGAGTAGCCTAAAAGCTCTCACTAGGCCTGGAGACTGGAGTCCCGTCCAATGAAGGAGAGTGCCCCCCCCCCCCCCCCCATGTCCCCCTGGAAGTTAAAGCTGAAGAGAACCCTCCAAAAGGAGGATCAGGAAGGCCATAGGGGAACCAGCAACAGGCCAAAGAACCCCAAACCCCAGGTCAGAAAAAAACAAGGGGTAGGCTCAACCCTCTGAAGAACTGAAGGAAACCCCACCCCAAAACATAATGGAGACCGATACCGTAAGGCCGGTATCAGTGAAGGGGTCCTGTAGGTCAGAAAGCACAGCCTGGTAAAAAGGAGCATTAAAATACGTCTTAATGGAAGTGCAGGACGACCAGCCTAGGCCTAAACCGAGTCAAGATGAGCGCGTCCGTAAACGGGGATGTCCGATCTAGAGCGGAAAATCCCCGACATCGAGCGGGAACGCCTGCGTTCCCAGGCGGGAGCACCAATCCTGCCCCAGAGCGGAGGAGCCGGAAACGGACTCCCCCGTCCTGGAGCGGGACGTGGCATGAGAAGGCAGGGAAGCGACATTCCCGTTCCAGAGCGGAGGAGCCGTAGACGGACACCCCCGCCCAGGAACGGGACGCGGTAATAGACGAGAGCAACGCCGAAGGTGGAAGGCAAGAATGCACAAAAGAAGGCCCGTCCTAGAGCGGAGAAGCCCCGAGGGGCCCCGCCGTAAGCCGAGGACCCCTAAGGGAGCCAGGCTAGTCACAACAGACGCGGGAGAGTCCGTGGGTATCAAGCAGCAACAAAAACAAATCTCCGATATAGAACGGGCAAGTCCCGTTCCAGTGCGGAGGTGCCAGGAGGCGACCATGCGACCGTAAAGGAAGGCCCCGACCTAGAGCGGGAAGTACCCGACCCAGAGCGGTAACCCAACAGAACGTCTCAGCAAGGCCTGTGGCACAAATGACAGTGAAAGCCATCCCTTCCAAAAAAAGGGGGGGTGTCCAAAGGGAACCCCACCAAAACACAACAGGCGCGGGAGAGCCAGTGGGTTAGCAGACACTACCGAAGGGGACAGAGACAGAAGAAAAACTGTCAGCAAAACACATCAGAACGGGCTATGTCCGCGGTTTCGGGGAGAACCAGGAAGACAGAGCACCGGGACCGTCAAACAACACGAGCACGAATGCCAGAATGAGGTTACCACAGTGTTGAAAACCAAAGCGCCCCCCTTAGGCTAGGCCAAAAAACGGCAAGCAGCCGAAACGGTACGAGTGTCAGTAATATAGGAAATTACAGGGTGCACGAGTTACCGGCCCCTTAAGGAGGGGAAGCAACCAGCAGCAGGTAACATAGCACAGGGGACGACACTAAAAGGGACGGAAACTAAAGTCGCCCCCCCACTAGGCTAGGCGAAAAACAAAAGTTAGCCTATTCGGCACTTGAGGCAGTAATATATAAAATTACAGGGAGCCACTAGGTACCGTACCCTTGATGAGGGTAAGCAACAAGGGATCGTAGCGACAGGAATACAGAGCACTGGGGTCGCCGATCAATACAGGGGCATTTATGCCAGATTGAGGAGGCCACAGAGTTGTACACCAAAGGCCCCCCTTCTAGGCTAGGCTAAAAAGTTAGCCTAAACGGTACTAAGAGTCAGATTAATAATGAATTGGAATAGGCTAGGCGAAAAAACGGAAGTTAGCCTATGGGAAACAAGAGCCAGTAATATATGAAATTACAGGGAGTCACCAGTTACTGTACCCTTGAGGTAAGCAACAAGTGACCAAAGCGTCAGGAAGACGGAGCACTGGGGCCGTAATATCAATACAGGGGCAGAGTATGCCAGATTGAGGAGGCCGCAGAGTCGCAGTCTAAACCAAAACGCCCCCCAGCAAGGACCAGGCTAAAAACGGAAGTAAGCCTAATCGGTTCTGGAGCCAGTAATATATGAAATTACAGGGCGCCACCAGTTACTGTACCCTTGATGAGGGATATAATCAAGACCGTAGGAGGGGCATTAGACAGAACAAAAACTCATCAGAACGACAACGTTCGCGGTTGTGTGGGACTGTATCCAGGATAGTTCCTGCACTCTTGATGAGAGTCAGCAACAAGTAAAAAGACCACCAAAAGGGATCGGCCATACAAGGGTCAGCGCCCCCCTTCCAACCAACTAGAAGGGCACAAGTAAGCCTAGGCCTAATTCCATGAAAAGAAAAGCAAAAATAAAGGCAGTGACAAAAAACTATAATGACAAGAAGCTTACTAAAGACAAAACTAAAGCCACCGCAAGTGAAATTAATACAAAAGGCAAAGCCTAAATGAACGAGTGTCGCCCAAGCGGCGACGCATGCACAGATGGCAAAAAATGAAGTAACCTCCAGTTTCGACGCTACACTCCAAGAAAAACATATTTGAGCCCATTTTTCAGTGTGCCTACAGCACGTATCATCTGTCTAGAATCACAGGTACCTTAATTAAGGCCCACAACTCCCCCAAAGGGGAGGTGACAGGAGTGGTAGGCACAAAAACAGCGCACCAGACAAAGTGTGTGCGTCAAAGAGTGTAGCGCGAAAAGGAATGATCTAATGAACCCGGTCGGGTTGTGCGGTGGACCCGTGACAACGGCTTAAGGAGCCAGATAGGATGGACAATGTTCTGCAATTTTTTCTTTTCTTTCTCATCAATATTTTCATTTTCTTTAAAATAGTAGCCTCAAGAGTGTGTACAACGTACCTAGTAGAGAGAGTAAGGTGCTACTCTAGATGTTATCGATTTAATTGCGCTAGTGATTACGATAATTGCCCGCTCCAGAGCGGAACGGAATTATACGATAAGTATATAGCTCTACGTTGAAGACGAAGAGGCTACTACTAAATACCGGGGTTTCTTAATTAACAACAAACTTCGTTTCAACATGTTCGTAATAGAGGAGTAATTGAGGTAAGAATGTTGTAATTTAGTGTCAGATGATAATTATGAAACCGAGTATAGATATCAAACCCATGACGACTATTGTGCAGTATTGTGGTTATACATAGGCTGTGTTAACTCGGGAACTGCGGGAAGACTCTTAAGAGTTCCCCCAGCGGACTGCGGGAAGACTCTTAAGAGTAAGGCTATTAAAAAATCCAATTTAAACACCCCAAAAAAAAAAATTTTTTTTTATTTTTTTATTGCCCCTGGGCCATGCCAAATATCACTCCTCCACCTCCCCTCTTTCCTCACCTCCTTCAGTTATCACCTATTTTCCCTGTTATTCCCTTATTCTGTGGTATATTTTCGTGCTAACATTAGCGAGTTGCAAGCAGGGCATTGTCATCACTGTTAGCAAGCGAGTGCAAGAGAAAGAGAAAGTGTATCGATCGACAGTCTCTCTCCAGACGTGGGGAAAAGTGGCGGGAAAGGAGGTTGCCTCAGCCATACATTATGTAACTCCCGGCCTGTATCGCCGATTTTGACCATCCAAACGCTGTTTCCACTTGTTTTATTGTTGTAACAGGTTAATACCTTTATAATCAACCTATAATAGGTGCATATGGATAAGTATTAATGCTATTTATGGTAAAATAATGATGTTAGTGATGGGAACAGCTCAAATACGTCAGCACAGGAGTGTGGTGTCTCATACCCCCCATGCGCACTTCAGAGGTTTAGGGGACCACCTGGCTCTTTTACTCTTTCTGGGTTGTATCCAATTGGCCCCATTCAAGCTACTGTTTTAACCCTTATTTAGCGGGGTCGGACTTAAGTCCGATACGAGAAAATTGGACTAAATGGCGGGGTCGGACTTAAGTCCGTGGGCGTATTCCCGCCCTAATTTAGGTGGAAAGCGAAACTTGGTGGTCAGGCGGTGTACTACAAGGGCCCACCCACACATCCCCACTGCGTGACCGTGACTAAGTGACCCTCAAGCAGCCATAATGGTAGGTCAAGATTTGCCCGTGTTCGATTCGGTGGCCGCCAATCCCTAGTGCGTCGCGCCACCCTACTAACCACGCCCGGCTCACCACCCAGAAACGAGCTATCATGCTGAACTCTTCAGAACTTTCTAATAAGCTGTTGGATGAAACCGTCGAAGGTCTGGGTGAGAGTTTTGGTAGTGTGGATGACTCGGAAGACGAAAATAACCCGATCATAGGCTTTCACCCCAAGCATAATTTGCGTGGGGTGGATGTTGTGGTTGATATTGGACAGACCCTTGAGCAAATTGGAGACGTTCCTGACGAAGAACATACTGGTGTGGGTGTTGGTAAGTACAATTTATATTTTATAATTGCTTGAAAATGTGATTGCAAGCATTTTATCACCTTACGAGCGGCTGGTGGAGTATATTTCACTGTGCCGCCCAGCGGGTTTTTTTTTTACCCTAAATGGGGTTGTTCTGTTCTCTTTTTCATGCATGAACAAGACCCAGAGCGTAATACAAGTATGTATCCTGAAAGTGCGTAAATTGAGCTTTCCAATGACACCCGAACCATCCTTTTACGATCACTGGTTGTCTTTCAACGATCGTAAAACACGAGTGTAAAACCCTAAAATACGGTAATTTCCTTATAGAATTCCCTGTGTGGCGAGCGGTCTTTAGGTAATTTATGCTCCTAATCACCGCTCCGCTCTCTCTCAGAGCACATTACGTCCTCAAAATTGCACTCTACAAGAAATTTCCTTTGCATTTTATAGCGTATTATTTGCAGGCGTTCGATAAATTTCTTACGGTAATACAAACAACCAAAGATTGAATATTTGTGCTTGGCATTATATGATTGTGGAGAACAGATGTAGGCCTACCGTATATATTATGTGTTCATATATTATATGATACATGTGTAACATTTTTATATTATCACGACTCTCTCTCTCTCTCTCTCTCTCTGTCTCACTCTCTTTGTTTGTACTCCTTTGTACTCTCTTTGTCTGATGTAGGCCAGGGCACGCCCCTAACTAATCTCTTCCCTCCCAGGGGAAATCACACCTAGCAGATGTTTTTGACCTCCCCTCTCTCTCTGTCTGTCTTCCTCTCTGGGTCTACCTATACTGCATGTGACATTGAAATTGCTTGAGAGTTTGATTGCAAGCATTTTATAGCGTATTATTTGCAGGCGTTCGGTAAATTTCTCACGATAACCAGGGTGTATGGTACATTTCTCACGATAATACAAGCAACAACGAAGCTTGGCGAAGATTGTGGTCTACAATATACCTTTTTATAATTGCATGTGACCTTGTAATTGCTTGAAAGTTTGATTGCAAGCATTTTATAGCGTATTATTTTCAGGCGTTCAATAAATTTGATAAATATATTAAAATAAGTCCTGTGGGACTATGAAATAGCTATTATTGGACAAGGACAATATTTTGTTCATCCCTCCACTGGAACATCAACAACAATGTCAACAACGTATCGCCGTCGGCAATCGTAAGATTCAGAGTCGTAAAGATTCCAGGACGAGCTCAATAGAAAATGAATGAATGAAATGAATGAGTGTGCGGTACTGCCAATACGTATAGCGACTTCCGCTAGATCTAGAGACCTTTACTTCGATCTAGCAGCAATGACTTACACTAGCGGTTTTGTTTTGAAATTTCAGAACAATTTCGAAGTGATATTATATGGATTTTGCCAATTCATATTGCTAGTGGTATTTATCATGTCTTACATCTAACAATATATGCTAGCGGATTTAATTTCAATTGGTAACCCTCCCGCTCTAGTCGGCTCCAAGAAAATCGATAATGGTGGCACTTTAGTAAACAGGTGATAAACAAAAACGCATGCGGATCGGTTTGGTGTATCGGTATTATGGTAAGTTGGCTACCTACTATTGTTTATACGATATAGTAAGTAATGAT